>CM053622.1:191902312-191921201 GCA_028646595.1 Phalanger gymnotis
AACAAAAGCCAAACTCTTCAAGGGCCCTAAGTGCTAAGGAGCCCATTTTGCTTACCAACCTCCCTCCCTAAGAAGTCAAGCAATTCAACATGGGCCACATGTGTATCATTATGTATAACCCTTCCACAATACTCATGTTGTGAAAGACTAACTACATATTGCTTCTTCCTGACCAATCCCCCACAGGAGTAGCTGTTGCCATGGCCACAGGGTCTATATTGTTGTCACCTGTAGCTCTGAGAAACACTCATCCTTGGCTGAGAGGCCTGGGGATCACCAGTACATCTGGCACTTCAGCCCCAGGGCTGCTCCCATGCCTGTTCTGGTATGGTTTAGTTCCTCATGCTAGAACTCTTCCAGCCAACAGATTCATTCCTTCTTTCATTCTTTTTTTTTTTTTGATGTAAGCAATTAGTATTATAAATCTTTCCCTAAGTACTATTTTGGCTGCATCCCATAAATTTTGGTACATTGTATCATCGATGTCACTATTTTAATGAAATTATTGATAGTTTCTATAGTTTGTTTTTTTGACTAACACATTATTTATGATCATAGTGCTTAGTTTCCAATTAATTTTCAATCTATAATTCTATAGCCCTTTAATGAATGAAATTTGTGTTCCATTATTATCTAAAATGATGATATTTAATACTTTTATTTTTTGGCATTTATCTGAGAGGTTTTTATAACCTAATACTTGGCCAATTTCTATGAAGATGAAATGTACAGCTGCAACAAAAGGTGTACTCCTTTCTTTCCTTATTAAATTTCCTCTAAAGGTATATTACATACAAGTTTTCGAAAAACCTATTCATCTCCTTAACTTATTTCTTATTTATTTTATGGTTAGATTTATCTAGGTCTAAGAGGAAAAAGTTGAGGTTCCCTAATATTTTAGTCTTATTGTCTATTTCCTCCTGTAGCTCATTCAACCTTTTTAATAATAATTTAGATGCTATGCCATTTGCTGTGTATGTGTTTAGTATGAATATTACATTATTGTCTATGATAAATGTTAACAAGATATAGTTTCCCTGCTTATCTATTTTAATTAGAACTATTTTTATGTTTGCTTTGTCTGAATTCATGATTGCTAAGACTGCTTTTTTTTTCCTTTTACTTCAGCTGAATACTAACAAAATTCAATCCGACTACTTATGTTAATTCTTTGTGTGTCTTTCTGTTTCAAGTGTGTGTGTGTGTGTGTGTGTGTGTATGTGTGTGTGTGTTTATGAGCAACATATTGTTGGATTCTGATTTTTAAACCATTCAGTTATTACCTTCCATTTTATTGATGAGTTTATCCCATTCATATTCATAGTTCCAATTACCATGTATTTTCTTTTGCTCTATTCTGTTTATTCTGTCTCTGTCTCTCTGTCTGTCTCTTTCTGTCTCTTTCTCTCTCTGTCTCTCTGTCTCTCTGTCTTGGTCTCTCTCTCTCTCTCTGTCTCTCTCTCTTTCTCTCTCTTTCTCTCTTTTTACCCTGCACCTCCACAAAAGTCTACTTTTCTTCTGACCACTACCTCTTTTAATCCGCCTTCCCTTTTATTACTATCCATCTTTCCTTATCCCTTCCCCGTTTATTTGCCTTTTGGGTAAGATTGATTTCTATAACCAACTGATGTGTACGTGAATATGTGTGTATATGTCTATGTATGTATGTGTACACATACACAAGGATACACACACACACATTATATATATTTATATATAAATATATATATATATTGCATATGTGCATGTACACAGAGATATGATATATGTATGTCTTTGTGACTATAAATATATTCTTCCCTCTTTGAACCAGTTTAGATGAAAGTGAAGATAAGCATTTCTTACCCCAGCCATTTTGCCCTCCATTCTAAAAGCTCATCCTTATTATGCACATCTTTATTGTGAGATATTTCCCCCGTTTTCCTCTCACTTCCTCCTTCTCTCAATACATTCCTCTTTCTTGATCATCTATTTATCTATCTATCTATCTATCTATCTATCTATCTATCTATCTATCTATCTGTATATATATATATATATGTTTTCCTGACCTAATCAATTTACTCCCATGACCTCTATATGGAGCCCTTCTAACTTCCCTAACATTAATAAATTTCATAGGAGTTACATGTATCCTCTTCCCATAAAGGAAAGTAAATATTTCAACTTTATTTCATTTCTTATGATTACTCTTTCATGGTCGTTTTTATGCTTCCTTTGAGTCTTTTGTTTAAATGCCAAATTTTCTATTCAGCTCTGGTCTTTTTGTCAGGAACTATGAAAAGTTCTCTATTTCTTTAAATATTTATTGCCTCCTTCCCCTACTTAAAGGATTATACTCAATTTTGCTGAATATATTATTCTTGGTTGTAATACTAATTCCTTGGCCTTCCAGCATATCATATTCTAAGCCTACCACTTTTTTAGTGTGAAAATTATTAAATCTTGTGTGATCCTGACTGTGGCTACACAATATTTTAATTGTTTCTTTCTTGCCACTTACAATATTTTCTCCTTGACCTGGGAGCTCTAGAATTTGGCTACAATATTCCTAGAAGTTTAAATTTCGAGATCTCTTCCAAGAGGTGATCAGAGTATTCTTTTAATTTCTATTTTATCCTCTGTTTCTATTGTATGAGTGCAGTTTTCCTTTATAATTTATTGAAATATGTTATCTAGACTATTCCCTTGATCACATCTTTCAAATAACCCAATAATTCTTACATTTTCTTTTCTTTATCTACTTTCCAGGTCAATAATTTTCCTAATGAGATATTTCATATTTTCTTCTATTTTTTAAAATTCTTTTGACTTTAATTTTTTCTTGTTCTCTTATGGAGTCATTAACTTCAATTTGCCTAATTTTAATTTTTAATGAATTATCTTTAGATAACTTTTGTACTTCTTTTTCCATTTGTCTAATTCTAATTTTAAGGAGTTCTTTTTCCTCATTGAGTTTATACCACTTTTACCATTTTAAGGTGTTATTTTCTTTAATATTTTTGGTTCCTCTTTTATCAAGCTTTTAATTGCTTTTCATAATTTTCTTTTTTTCATTCTCATTCCTTGTCCCAATTTTTCCTGTAACATTCTCATTTGTTTTATAAATATTTTTTTTCTGCTGCTTATTTGTTTATATATATTTTCTTTTTCTGACCTCCTGAATTGTCTCAGGCTGGGAAAAAATGTCTTACCTTCAACCTTTGTTGGATCTACTGCTCCAGAACTGGATTTGAAGTATAACTTAAAGATGTTTGGGGAGGGGGATGTTGAGAGAGCTCAACTATAGCACTTCCTCTACTCCACCATATTGTCTGCACCCTGCAAATTTATCATAGTTCTCAGAGTTTTCAAAGATGTTTTTACTGTGTTGTTGTCAATGTCTTGGTTTCTGCTCATTTCCTTCCTAATCAGATTATAAATGTCAAAAATTATTCATTATTGAAATATTGATGTTGAAACATAAATTGTCTCTCTGGCTCTGTTTATTTTTTCTATGTCTCTGAAATAATCTAATTCTTCATTTTTTTAGAGCATTATAGTACTCCATCACATTCATATACCCTAACTTAATCAAACATATCTCACTTGTTAAACACCATCTTATTTTCCAATTTCCTAACCACCAGTGAAAGAACTACTATAAATGTTTTTGTACATGAAGGAAATCTTCTTTCATCAATCTCTTTTTGTGTGTAGGTCCAGCAATGGTTTTCCTTAGAAATAGGGCACATTTTATTTAGTAACTTTTTATGTATAATTCCAAATGTTTTCCAGAAGGAATGAACCAACTCATGGATGAAACTATATTTAATTGGTGTGCCTGATTTCCCATAACCCCTCCAACATTTGTAAGTCTTCTTATTTAAGAACATTTTCCCTGAGAAACTACTGTGGCATAGAATTCTTTTCCATGTCTGAAGTAAAGCCATTCATGAACTAAATTTAACGCTAAAAAATGACCAGGAAGATAACAAGCCTAGAAATAATGGCACTAAGAGAGGAGTTAAAGGGAATAGGGAAATATCCCAGAGAAAGGAAGACTCACAAAAAAATGAGAGTGGAACTTAAATATCTGAAAAGTTATCACAAATAGAGGGGTCATACTTGTCATATGTCATTTGAAAGCTAGCCAATTAGCAATGAATGAAGTATCAAGGCTAATTTGTTTTCCACATAAAAAAGACTTTTCTAACAACTAGGCTGCCCATAAATGGTACAAGCTATTTGGGGGGAGGGAGTGGGCTCAGAATTATTAGATGGTTGCTAGCTAACCAACTAACAGAGGATGTCAGAAATATTTTTTTTTAAAAAAAAAGGATTATTTTGTGAGTGGGAAGTTGAACTAGTGGAGTATTGTGATCCTAAGATTCTATAATTCCACGATTTTCTTTTAAAATTAATTTTATTGACATAGTTTCCTTTTAGCTGAATTTCATTCTCTCTTCATCCCCTGCTCATTTCCATAGAGATATTTCTCTTGATAGAAAAGGATAATAAACTTTATCCCAACCAATCATACACATGAACTCATGCTTTAGCAAATGAGTATGTGTAAGGAATCTTAATGTATTTCTTCTTTAGAGCCAAGCTTGGTCATTACAAATTTCTAATATTCAATTTGTATTATTTTGTTATTTCCATTCATATTATCATATACATTATGTACATTTATTCTTTCTTCTGCCTATTTGAATTTTTATCAATTCATGTGTCTTCCTATGCTTGCCTGTATTTATTACATTTGTCATTTCATGTGGCTCAGTAATACTCCATTACATTATCAATTCTTATAGAATAGAAGCATTCTATTACAATTTGTCTAACCACTCCCTGATCAATGGTCATCTACCTTATTTCCATTTCAGTCCAGCAACAAAAAGTGCTGCTAAAGTAATTTTGATGTTGGTGTACTGCATTGGCATATATGCCTAGCAGTGTGATCTCTAGCCCAAATTGTACTAGCATTTTAGTCATTTCATTTACATAATTCTAAGTTGCCTTCATGAATAGTAGTAAACCCTAGGCATTTATTTTTTTCACTAAATGTTATTTTTCAATCAATAGAAATCAGACTTATTTCAGTTTCTCTGCACCTCTTCCATATCAAGAAAGGAAAACAAAACCACCTTTACAAGCATGTATATTCAAGAAAATCAAAAAATGTATATTGGCCATGTCAAAAAAAAATGTGTATGTAGCAATCTCTACTCTGAGTTCATCACTTTTCTGTCACAAGGTAGATATCATGTTTCATCACGAGTCCTGTGAAATTGCATCATTGCATTTATCAGAGTTCTGAAGTTTTTCAATTTTAAAATTTATTTTCCTATCATTTTTGTGGCACTTAAAGCTTTGCAAATCACCTTACAATATTATCTCATTTTAATTCTCATAACAACCCTGGGAGGTAAGTGCTGTTCTTATCTCCATTTTACAGATGAAGAAAAAAGCAGAAAGATGTTAAATGATTTGTCCAGGACAGCACAGTGCCTGTATGAGGCTGGATTTTGTCTTAGGTCCATCTGATTCAAGGTCTAGCTCCTTTTCTGCTATACAACCTATCTGCCAATGGTACTGATGTTGTTTTTTTTTTTTTAAAGATGTGGCTGTTGCATAAATCTTTCTCCTGATTCTAATCACTTTGCTTTGTGTCAATTCATGAAAGTCTTCCTAAGATTCCCTGAAAAATCCTTTCTTATGATTTTTGAACAGCACTATAGTACACTACCACATTCATATGCCATACTTTTTCAGCCATTCTATAATTGATAGTAACCACTAAGATTCCGTTTCTCTGCCACTAACACACGCCCACACACACACTATTATAAATGCTTTTTTACATATGGGTACTTATCCTCTTTCTCTGATTTCTTTGGGAGCATAAACATAGTGGTATCTCTGATTCAAGGGATCTTCAGTTTATTAAGTTGGTGAGCATAGTTTCAAATTGCTTTCCATAACTGTTGAATCATTTTACATTTTCATCAAGAGTACATTAATGCACATAATTTCATTTATTTTTATTACTGTTTTCTTTCTTTTAAGAACACCTCTGATAGGAGTTGGATAGCATGCTACCTCCTCAGTCTTCTGGAATCACAGATGGTTAGTGTGTATGTCTGGATTTCTACAGCTTTAAAAGTATTTTTTTCCTTACAGAATTGTTTAATAAAATTATCGTACATTTCTGCTTCATAAGTTTGTAAAAGTCCCCAAATTATTGATCTATAAATTAATATTACGATGTAAATTGTTTCAATTTTGCTTGCTTCAATCTGCATCAGTTCCTACAAATACATACCTGGCACCTTGAAATTGTCTATTACTTCATTTCTTTACAGATGAATTGTCTTCTATCATATTCATATACTACAACTTGTTCAGTTACTGTTCAATGACATATCCAAAGCTGAAATGAGCACTAAATATTAAAGACCATGATATTAAAAATTAGAAATAAAGCAAGTCATAAACTTTTCACTGCAATGGGGAGAGCATAAATTGTTAACCAAAAAAGATCGATTTTTATTTCAAGTAATTGAAGAGATTTTCCACAAAAAAATTAGTTCATCTAGGATAAAAAAGAAAATGATCAACTGGAAAAATGTATCAAATATCTCAAATGGTCTGATATTCAAGGTAAATATCTAGCAGAATACATAGGTAACTAAAATCATCCTCCAACAGGTAAGTAGTCAAAGGATATAAGTAATTCTCAAAAGAATTTTGTATTATGTAGCACCATATGGAAGAATATTCCAAAACAAAACAACCCAGAAATTGTGTCTCATACTTTGCAAATTGTCAAAGATGACCCACAAGGGGAATAACCGATGTTAGAGGAAGTGTGTAAAGAAAGGAACACCATTGTGTTGTTGGGGGATCCAAAATGTTTACAAATATTTAATTTCCTTTCTATCATTTTAGATACTTTAAATATATTAATATATTAATCCTAGCACAGAATTATCAAAATCTTTTCTGGGATATATTAATAACCCATTCATCTGCAATTCATTGTAACAGTGTATAAAGTAATAGACATAGAATCAGGAAGACCTGAGTCTGAGGCTGACTTCAGAAACTTATTTGCTGTGGGACATCTGGCAAGTCCTTTAACCTCTACCAACTTGAATTTCCTCATATGTAAAATAGGAATTATCTGAGAACAAAATAAGATAATATATTTAAAATATATTGTAACTCTTAAGGTGCTACATGATTTCAGCTATAATTGTTGGTATCGTTACTGTAATTTGTACTTTTAGAAAGTTATGTGTGAGCTGAGAAGCTGAATAACTTGGTTATTTTGATAGCTGGTATTGTTGGGGTAAGGCTTGAACTCAAATATTCCCAACTTTAAGGCTCATATGCTAGACATCAAGCAATATTATGGCTATAAGAAAACATTTATGTACTTAATTTCCTCATTTAATATATTTTGTTACTATATGATCCCTATTAAGTTTCCCCTTTATTTTATAGTTGCCTTTCAAAGCTCGAATCATTAGGCTTATAATAAATACAGTCAATCTTAGATTATATCTGAATTTGCCTAGAAATAAAGTGGTTGGCATCACAAAGTCATCAGGAATATGTTTTGAAGTGCCATAAAATCATTATATCTGTCACATAACAACTTTGTTGGGAACCAAAGTTGCAATACCAACATCATTTGTTATTTCTTACAGTGTTTAAAATGAAGTATGTTATACATAGGGATTAAAGTGGGATCAGTGGGGTTCAAACTCATTGTGGAAAGGGGTATTATTTCTGCCTTGGCTTGGTTTTTTGTAAGTTGAATTTAAAACAAAAAGCTAGTGTCCAGCTGGGTTCCATCTTTTCCTGTGATTGAATTGTTGGTTAGGGAGAATCCAATCATTGCCCAAATTAATCTCATTTCTAGTCTTTCAGAATAGAGCCAATCTGTATCACATTTAAGTTTCTTAAGAATCTGTCATTTATCATATTGATTTTAAGTTGAGTTACAATTGCTATTTTTTTCTAAAACTTCTGCTCCACACCTGAGATTTGCATAGTTGTCTATTACTTTCTCATCAGGTGAAATTAATATCATCTCCATGTTATTTGTTTTACCTTATATCTTTTCTAACTTATTTTCCAAAGATACAAGGCTGTTTTGCATCTTTTCTATCAAGTGACTAACCATCTCTGTAAATGATTGCCCTAAACTTGAAGATGACAGAGGTGAAAGTAAGATCTCAAGCTGGCAAATTTACAGTGACTGTATAGAAATACCCTGTGGGATGAGTTGCTATTTCTCCACAATTTCATGGTTTGGGTATAGTCCCCCTGCTGTCTCTGAAACAGCAGAGGTAGAAATAGTTTACTTAATTTCAAGTGAGAATTGGCAAAAGAAAGATGTTGACAAGATCTTTTCAAAAATGCAACTTTTCATCTGAGTGGCAGGCCTGGACTTGCAAAGTCCAGTATGTAAAAGACTAAACTCACACCTTCAGCAGAGTACTCTGATTCTGAATTCTTAGTTTTGGCTTTGTCTATTTTCCACAAAATGATCTCTAATTTCTAATAATTCCTGACTACCGTTATGAAGCATTTAGTCACATTTCCTTTAGTTCAGCATTTCTGATGCTTTACCAGCAAGAGTCTTACAAAATTCTGAATTTAATATTCTTGAACCAAGTCTTCTGGAAGGTTATCAGAGATTTTATTGTTATAGTGATAACTATTAAGGGTGTTATCATTTTCAACAACAGCTGGGCCAGAGGATTTCCTCCTCCCTCTTCCACCTGGTAATTTAGGTTTTGCTGGCTACAGAAAATACAGTGAAAATACAGAGACCAATTATATTCCCTGATTCTAATGAGCAGACTCAGCATAAGCATGATATAAATATAACACCTCATTCAAAAATTATCAGGCTACAATACACACCCAAATAAGCTGGGTTTTTGACCTACCAAAGTGTTCCTAGGCCTGAAGCCAGTTTCTCCATGGGAGTGAAAGAGAGAGGTTAACATAAAAGGAGATCACAGAGAAATCATAACATGCAAGTAAGGTTTGAAATTTGGCTAGGCTGGATGTGGCAAAGTATCACATTTGCAAAGAATAGGGCTTCCCAGACTTTTGCTTTTCAGTCAACTGACCAAAAGTATACAGTGAGTCAAAATCCTAATAACCTCTTTTCTCCAGCTATAAATATATAGTTCCACAAGTTTCCAGTTTGAAAGGCCAAAGGTTGGCATTGGGTTCAAGGTATGATCTTTAAGAAAGAAATCTAGTCAGAAAACTCCAAGATATCTCGCTAGGTTTCAGACAGCAAAATTTGCAGTCCTTTGGGCAGAGCACCTCCAGAAGACCATGCCATCAAAAAGATGATATTATGAAGAGTCACATGAAAACAGCATCTTACCAGAGCTCTCTCACAAATTGTGTTAGATACCTCTAAAAAAGTGAATCTGAGCAGATTTGAGATAGTTAGAAGCCACTAGTAGACTAAGTGTGGCAAATTTTCAAGCCAAGAAAGTCCATAGGGTTCACAGGATGGATCTGTAGGCGGGGAGAGCATCCAACATATGGAGCCCCACCAGACCACACCAAAGCTGAAGCAGCTGTGGAACTCAGTCAGCAATCCAGGCTGGGAGAACCTGGGGTGCGCAAAACTGGTGGAGATCCCCAGGCTTCCCAGCACAGGACAGGTGTCTATCAGAGCTACAAGAGGCAGCAGCACAGTGCCTGTGGCCATGAGAACAACTATCCCTGAGGCTTGCAGCCCACAGTGTAAAGGTTTGAAACTCACCTTTTTGAACTTCCAGGAGCCATAATGACCAGGTAAAACAGATCTCACCCCTCCCTTCCTCATCCAGATAATACTCCATTGGGGGAAACCCTGATTTAGAGGAACCAGAAGTGGGACTTCACTAGCAAAACAGCAGGAGTTTCTGAGCCCCAGATGGGTGGAGCAAACAATGGTCAATGCCAAGGAACCCAGAGGTGCCTTTGTACAGCCAGGAGAAGTGGCAGACACCAGGACACACAACAGCTGAGACCACCCATGCTCTAGCACAGCAGTAGGGGAAGAGGAGACTTCCAGCAGCCAGACCACCCCTCCCCTACACCCCATGTAACAAGAGGGCATAACACACAAAGCCAGTATCTAGGCCCACAATTCCCAGAATAAAAAGCCTGGCACAGAGCCCCCTGAGCCACAGAAGCAGAAATCCACTTTAAGGCCAAGAAAAAGTCAACCAAAATGAAGAAGCACTCAAGAAAACTGAGGACCATTGAATCTTTTTATGGAAAGAGGGAAGATAAAACACTAATTCAGAAGAGGACAGCATTGATACTATATCTACATCTGACATCTCAAAAGGGAATATGAACTGATCACAAGCCCAGAAAACATTCCTGAAAGAGCTCAAGAAGGATGTTAAAAAGCAAATTAGAAAGGTAAAAGAAAAAATGGAAAAAAATTCACTGATGAGAACAAATCTTTAAAAAGTAAAATTAATGAAATGACTAAGGAGATTAAGAATCTAATTAGAGAGAATGATAGCCTGAAACATAAAATTAACCAAATGGAAAAGGTGGCTGAGAAGCAAAAAGAAGATAACAAGTCATTAAAAATTATAAATGAGCAAGTAGAAGCTAATGACTCTGTGAGGCATCAACAATCAGTCAAAAAAGAAAACATCAAAAGAATGAAAAAATAGAAGGAAACGTGAAATATCTGATTGGAAAAACAACTGCCCTGGAAAATAGATCAAGAAGACACAATCTAAGAATAATTGGTCTACCTGAAAGCCATGATGAAAAAAAGAGCCTGGACAGTATCTTCCAAGAAATCAACAGTGATAATTGCCCTGAAGTCCTAGAACCAGAGGGCATAATAATCATCAAAAGAATCCACCCAATCACCCGCTGAAAGATATACCAAATTGAAAACTCCAAGAAATATAGCCAAATTCCAGAATTATCAGGTCAAGGATAAAATACCTCAAGCAACTGGAAAGAATTCAAATATCACGGAACTAGTTAGGATCACACAGGTTTTGCAGCATCTAAATTAAAAAGTAGGAGAAATAGGAATATGATATTCTGAAAGGCCAAGGTGCTTGGACTACAACAAAGGATCAAACACCTAGCAAAACTGAACATAATTTTTCAGGCATGAAGATGGATATTCAACAAAATAAGGGAATTCTAGACCTTCCTGATGAAAAGGCAAGAGTTCAATGGAAAATTTGATCTTCAAATACAAAACTCAAGAGAGACATAAAAAAGTAAATAAGGGGAAAAAAACCTTGTTAATCAATCAGGGCAAATTGTTTACATCCTTATACAAGATTATATTGTTTTATACATGGTTATATATATATATTATATATATATATATATATATAGTCAGTCTTGAGAATAGAATACTTATTTTGACAATTGAAAAGGATATACACAGAGTGTTAGTATAAAGTACCTGATATAATGATCAAAAACATAAGAGATATAAAGGGATAGTTTTGGGAGAACACGTAAAGAGGCAGTAGAAAAGGGTAAATAACATCACATGAAGAGACAGAAGAAACATAGTAGAGGGAAAGAAGGGAGGGAGAAGAGCAGTATTTGAGCTTTACTCTCAGCAAATGTCATTCAAGAAGGGAATAACATACTCTGATAAGTGAAGAAATCAAACTTGTCCTTCAGGCAGTAGGACAGGGAAGGGGAAAGAAAAGAGGGGGCTTGTCAGAAGGGAGGGAAGAAGTAGCAAGAGGAAAAAGGTAAGATAAGGGAGGGGAAACAAGAGAGAGGGTAAACTGAGGAAGTCAGTGGTCAAAAGCAAAACTCTTTTGAGGAGTGGAAGGGAGAAAGGAGAAATAAAAGCATAAAAAGGGGGGGATAGGGTAGAGAAAAAGACACAAATAGTAATCTTAACTGTGAATGTGGATGGGATGAACTCTCTCATAAAATGGAGGAAGATAGCAGAATGGATTAAAAACCACAATCCTACAATATGTTATTTACAAGAAATACATTTGAAACAGGGGGATACACACAAGATAGAGGTAAAAGGCTGGAGTAGAATATATTGGGTTTCAGCTAAAGTAAAAAAAGGAGTAGCAATCCTAATCTCAGACAAAGCAAAAGAAAAGTTTGATTTAATTAAAAGAGATAAAGAAGCATATTATATCCTGCTGAAATGCATCATAGATGATGAAGCAATGTCATTATTTAACATATATGCACCAAGTGATATAGCATCCAAATTCTTAGAGTAGAAGTTAAGGGAGTTACAGGAAGAAATAGCAAAATTATACTATTCCCCTCTCTGAATTTGGCAAATCTAACCTCAAAATAAACAAGAAGTAAGTTAAGGAGGTGAAGAGAATTTTAGAAAAGGCAGATATGATAGACCTCTGAGGAAAACTGAATAGAGATAAAAAGGAATATGCTTTTTTCACAGTGGTAAATGGCACGTACCCCAAAATTGACCATGTAACAGGGCATAAAAACCTAACAATCCAGTGCAGAAAGGCAGAAATGATCAATACATCCTTTTCAGATCATGATGCAATTAAACTTATTTGTACTAAAGGACTATGGAAAGATAAACTAAAAATTAACTGGAAACTAAATAATCTAATCTTAAAGAATGAGTGGGCCAAAGAACAAGTCATGGAAACAATTAATAACTTCATTCAAGGGAATGACAATATTGAGACACCACACCAAAACTTATGGGATACAATAAACACAGTTCCTAGGGGAAGATGCATATATCTCTAAATGCTTACATGAATAAAATAGATAAAAGGAGATCCAAAAGCTAGAAAAAGAATAAATTGAAAATCCCCATTCAAATACCAAATTAGAAAGACTGAAAATCAAAGGAGAGATTAATAAAACTTAAATCTAGAAAACTATTTAATGAATAAATAAAACTAAGAGCTGATTTTATTAAAAAACCAATAAAATTTATAAACATTTGGTCAATTTGATTTAAAAAAATAAAACCAAATTACCAGTCTCAAAAATGAAAACTGTGAATTCACCTCCAATGAAGAGGAAATTAAAACAATAATTAGGAACTATTTTGCCCAATTGTATGGCCATAAATTTGACCACCCTGTATGACTGTTTACAAAAACATAAATTATCCAGGTTAACAGAAAAGGAAGTAAAATGGCTAAATAACCCCATCTCAGAAAAAGGAAGCAAGCCTTCAATGAAGTCCCTAGGGAGAAATCTTCAGGGCCAGATGGTTTTATATTTGAATTCTATCAAACATTTGAAGAACAATTAATTGCCATACTTTATAGATTATTTGGAAAAACAGGGAAGGAGTCCTACCAAAGTCGTTTTATGACACAGATATGGCACTAAGACTCAAACCAGGAAGAGTCAAAGCAGAGAAAGAAAATTATAGACCAATTTCCCAAATAAATATTGAAGAAAAATTTTAAATAAAACATTAGCAAAATGATTGCAGTAGCTTATGACAAGAATAATACACTACAACCAGGTAGGATTTATTCCAGGAATAGAAGGCTGGTTCAATAACAAGAAAACTCTCAGCATAATTGATCATATTAACAAGAAAACTAGCAGAAAACATGATTATCTCAATAACTGCAGAAAAACCTTTTGACAAAATACAACAACCGTTCCTATTAAAAACACTAGAAAGCATAGGAATAAATGGAGTCCTAGCCATACCAGATATCAAACTGTACTATAAATCAGCAGTAATCAAAACTATTTGGTACTGGCTAAGAAACAGAGTAGTGGATCTGTGGAGTGGGTTAGGTACACAAGATGCAGTAGTCAACGACTATAACAACCTACTATTTGATAAACCCAAAGAATCCAGCTTTTGGGCTAAGAATTTACTACTTCACAAAAACTGCTGGGAACTGGGCATAAACCAATATCTTACACTATATATCAAAATAAAGTCAAAATGGGCTCATGATTTAGGAATAAAGGCTGATACTATAGGCAATTTGAGAGGAGGGGAGGGAGGGGAAAAAATTTGGAACTCAAAAACATGTGGAAGTGAGTGGTGTAAACTAAAAATAAAAAGAAATAAGAGATAATAAAATAATAAAAAGAAATATAAAATATTAATAAAAATAATAAATAAAATAATGAAAAAGAAAAAAGAAAGATCAAAGTTTGCAAATTTAAAAAAAAAGATTTTAAGGAAAACCTTGTTATGAAGTTAAAGAATGGAATAAAAGGACAAGGCAACAGATAACTCTGTGCTGTTGATGTCACTTTTTACTATATGGTCAAAGAAGCACTATGTGTCATTAAAAAAATACACAAAAATGGAAGAAACCTACATATTCAGCAATAGTAGAATGTCAAATCAAGTTTGACACATTAATATAATGGACTTTATAATGTAATTAAGAATAACAAGCATGAGAAACACAAAGAAATCTTCAAAGACTTTTGAAATATTAAGAAGTAAAAAAATTATAAACCCAGATGAATATAAATATTTTAACCACAATCTTAAAAACAAAAATAAAAGAATAATAATGGATTTTGGGGGGGAAATTATATTCATATGTTGAAATTAATTAATTTAAATGTAAGTGAGAAGCTATGTCCATTAGCACAGAGAGAGAGAGTTGTTCTCAGACAAAAGATCTGGATCCATATCGGCCATGTGACACTGGGACAGTCACTTGATCTCTCAGTGCCCTATGTAACAACTCTTCAAGAAGTTTAAAGGTAGCAAAGAAAGTAAAAGAAATAAATAACCAGCAGGTTTAAGTGTTTATCTTACTTTTTTTTTAAATGGACCATAGACCTAAGGTTGTTTACTACTGAGATAAGCACAAGTAAAACACTACTCCATAATCACAATATTTGTTGTTGTTGTTTAATTATTTCAGACTCTTTGTGACATCATTTGAGGTTTTCTTGACAAAGATACTTGAGTGGTTTACCTTTTACTTCTCCAGTCTTTTTATACACAAAGAACTGAGGCAAATAGGTGTAAGTGACTTGTCCAGGGTCACATGTCTAGGTGTCAAGTCAAATCTCACCTCATGGAGATGACTCTTCCTGACTCCAGGTCAGACACTCCATCCACTAGCAACATCAGGGTTCAAATCGCACACAAGATAAGAATTTTCTTCTATACAAATGGTATTTTTTTGGAGTTTGGAGAATTTTCTCATGAAAAACTCCAATTTTTTTTTTCTTTCAGAAGGCTATCTTTTAAGTATATTCCTTTCTGGGCTGTCAATCTGACCTTATTTTTTATGGTATTATTACCTCGGTATTTTTTTTTCCCTGCTTGGAATCACTCCTCATTTTCAGGAAATGTTCCATTCATCTTGTTAAACTCCAGATGTGGCATAAGAAGATTTCATCTTTATAACCTTTTAGAATTAGTTTCAGTCTTTAGTAGTAGTCTAAGCAACTACATATAAAACCAACATTTCAGATGACTAAATTTCTCCTATGTTTATATATTCTTTGAACCCAAACAATGGAAAAAACAATTAAAGACAATACAAGATGCATGTAAGCAACCACTTCCCTTATCTTCTCTTTGGGTCATACCACAAAAATGCATTGACGAAAAAATCTTTAGAAACTGATGCCTGATTGACATAACCTTGATAGAATTTGATTTATAATTGCATATGAGTGATATTTTTTTCTATCACAATGATATTTATCTTCAAACTATAGTTATTAACATCGATTGCTAAGTGTTGCCCTTTTTCTAACAACAAGACAAATTATCACAATTCTATAAAAAACTAACATTTGGAGTGAAAGGGCTGGCCCAATCGACAACTTGAATAATGCTACAAATCAAAGAATGCTTATCCCTCTGGTAAGACACAGGTAGTAGTGATACCTGATCTATGTATATTAACAGATGAATAACTCACTTGTCTCTACAAATGGCAAAAAGAATGTCAAGCCTTATCTCTTGCTCATTTTTAAAAAAATGATTTGTCTTCCTAAAGATTCACTCAATAGATCTGAAAATCATCCTTATTTCCTGGACCTTTAACCTTTTGAGTATCGTGGTAGTTTTTCCCCTTATCCCTAGCATACTTGGGAAAATATAGATTGTTCATTATATTTATACTATCTCCACAATAACACAAAATTAACTTTTATCAGGAAGGGTTCTTGAGAACTCTTGAAAAGTATGTGTATGTGCATTTAATAGTGTAAAATAAAAAAAAATTCTAAGGATTAGATTGCAAAAGCAGAGTATCCATGTCCAAAGAGAAGTGGAAAATTGGTTTCATTTTCTATAGGTGACCTCAGATCAATCCAATATTGATCAAAGGCCACTTTCATCCAAAAGAGAAAAATGAAATGAGAAAGAAAAGAAAAAATAAATATTTACTTCTCTTTTCAGGCTTCCAGAAGCTTTTTCCTTCCACAAGAGATAACAAATGGATATTTATTCTTTGGAGGATAATTGAGGAAGTCTCCATTTGTGGCTTTGTTGGATTTTATTTTATACTTTGAAAAGGGAAAGGGATTAGGTGCATACATACAAAAGTGTTCCCTAATCATTCAAGTCATTGATTATTTAGGTTTCCATATTCTCTTTGCTACATGGCCAATAAAAGCACTATAATTATATTAGCAGAAATAGTAATAAATTCTGATATTGTATCATATAATGATGAAATCTCTCATATCCTTCCATCAGAATAACTAATGAAACTGCTACCTAAAGCTTTTAAAGGGAAGGTATGAATTACATGCTAAGTGAAAAGGCTCTGTTGTTTTTCGCTAAGAAGCTTGAATCATTCTGAAATGATTGCCTCAGTTTTCCCTCCCTATTCTTTCATTTTTCTTAAGTGATTTTTAGAGTGGAGAAGAGACATGAAAAATGAACTCTCTTTCAGAATTTTCTTCTTTGGAGGAAAAAATACTTCTTTTATCCAATTGCTTATCTCAGAATAATCCCCAGCTGGCTTGGACAATGGAAAAAAAGACACCTAAATCATCCATAAGGAAGTGAATATTTCAGAGATTTTTCAAATTGTCTCTTTCCTGAAAGTAGAGCTCATCCCATCTTTCAGTCTTGAGTTGCAAAAGAAGAAATGTCTCTCCTCCGTCATGTGACTCTGTCCCTTTACACCTCTTTCTTATACATAGCCAATATCTATTTACCTAACTAGCTATCATCTATCTCTATCTCTAGATATGCATCTATAGATATAGACATACAAAGATGGATATAGATAGATCTACTTAGATAGCCCCATATCTATATAAATCTATCCATATCTATAGTCATGATATAGAGTTTTAGAGCTGGAAAAGATCATGACTTATTTGCTAGTGTAAAGCTATCCTGTGATGATCTTCATTATTAAATGAAGAAACCGAAGCCAGAAATGTGAAGTATCTTGTGTTAAGAAACATGTCTAGTTATTTAAAAATAGAAATTTGGTATCTTGACTCTTGGTCTGCTCTTCTTTTGCACTAAATTACGTTGATCTCCCTTAAATGCTTAGGATTTAAAACCCTACTTTCTATTTTAAAAGACACTAGCCCTGCAGATACAATATAAATGATTATAAAAATATGTGGCAATATTAAGGGGAAATAATGTTAAATTCCTGAAATTTAAAAATGAATTTTTTCTACTCTTTGCCCTGCTACTCCCATCTATGTCTTCACATAAGCACAGCAGTTTCTTCGTAATAGCGTCATAATATGTTGTACACCAGAAGTGTCAAATATGCAGTGTTTAGCCCACAACACTCTAGAGTGCAGTACAAACCATATTAAAATGTAGTTCCTATCTAATTTTAATGTATTGCTGAATACATAAGAAATGTGTATATATATACATATATATATACATGCACATATATATGTGTGTATAAATAATTGTGTACATATATGTATACATATATATGCATATATATACATATAGGCATATCTATTTATATATATATAAACACAAGTGGTTTTCTAAGTCTATATGCATTGCACAAGGATATTTATGCCCCCATTTTCTATTTGAGTTTGACACCACTATTATAAACTACCTGATGGAAATGGTAGCACTTAAAATACTGCTAAAATCATGAGCTCTGGTAGAAACTTGCCTTTGCCTACCTTTCTACCATAGTGGTGAGGTTTGGTACTTTACTCAGTCAAGTCAACCTTTCCACTGTAAGCGTTAAGATACCCTGCTACCTTATTGAATTGAAAACTTTTAATCTTAATCATAGGCTTTAGTTTCAGTCAATTGATGATAGGTTTTAGGCTAAGGGTATAAAAGTTCTTGAAATTGGAGTGATAGTGCAAAGAAATTATATTTACGTAGTCTGAAGAAACTTGGTCACATCCTAGGGTTCATCCATAAATTGTCAAACTCATCAAAACCAGAATCATTAAAGTAATTGGAGCAAAGGCTTAGCTGTGCCCTTGGCCTGGGTCTCTTCCTAAACCACTTTAATGGGAGAAGGGTCTTTTGAGTTTTGAAGGAGATAGAGGATGTTGAATTTCCTATCTTCTCACTGTTGTTCTAATGGTATCCTCAAGTCAGCTTACATCAGTATCTTTATTTAGAGCTAAGTATGGCCTGGATGTATTATATGCATATCTGCACAAATTGCCAAGCAAACATGCCATAGCAGAGGTGTTAACTCCCAGATTTTGGGCTTAACCAGATTAAAAAATAATATGGAAACAATTAAGAAGTTAAATAAAAAATATAAAATAATATAGATGTCAATTTGAGGTTTTCTGAGTCAATATGCAAACTACAGGAATTGAAGATTGATAACAGCGAATTACACTATTCCTAAAGAGAATTTTATGAGTACTTCATGAATAGAAAAAAAAATAGCTACCAATAGCTGCAAGTCACCCCTTTGCTACATGTTCTCCAAAT
>CM053622.1:191921701-191967010 GCA_028646595.1 Phalanger gymnotis
GGAGTTCTGTTCGGGACAGACCTTACCCCGAGACCATCCAGGCTGACCTGGACTGGAGCCCTGCTTCCCTCTGCCCCTTTGTGGGTTCTGCAGTTCTAGAATTGGTTCAGAGCCATTTTTTCATAGGTTTTTGGAGGGACTTGGTGGGGAGCTCACGCCAGTTACTGCTTTCCAGTCGCCATCTTGGCTCCGCCCCCGAATCAATCATTCTTTATTTGGTGGTTGTCCTTTCTGAAACAGGACCAAAATGACATCACTATGCTTGACTCAAGATTCAGTTTTCCAACTGTGGTCAATCAGGCCAGTATGAGCTCAGAATGCTCTACCACAGCTCGGGCACAAATAGGCCATGTGAACATTTTGGGTGGATGCTCCAAACTTGCACATCCTATATTTCCTTTAAATTGTTTCAATTCTGCTTTACTAATAGAGTACAGCACCTTCTCTGATGAAGGCATGCCATGCTAAGCAGTTCTATGCCATTGTCTCTCATTTCACACACTTTCAAAGTTCTTGAGAGAGACCTTGAGAATGTCTTTATATTGCTTCTTCTGACCACCATGTGAATGCTTGCCCAGTGTGAGTGCTCCCTAAAATAGTCTTTTTGGCAAGTGTATGTTCTGCATTTGAACAATGTGGCCAGCCCATTGGAGTTGTGTTCTCTGAAGCAGAGTTTGGATGTTTGGCAATTTAGTTCAAGTAAGTATCTCAGTGTCTCGTACTTTATCCTGCCAGGTGATCTTCAGAAACTTCCTAAGACAATTCAAATGGAAACAACTCAGTTTCCTAACATGGCCCTGGCAGACTGTCCAGTTTCATAGGCATACAACAATGTGGTCAGCACCACCACTCTGCAGACCATTAGTTTGGTAATTGGTCTAATATCTCTTCTCTCCCATACTTTCCTTTGGAGCATCCCGAACACTGAACTAGCTCTGGGGTTGCATGTGTCTAGCTCATTGTCAATGTGTATATCCTTGGAAAGTACACTACCAAGTAGAATTCACATTTAAAGCCATCTTTTCCTGGGTGCTTTTTCATAGATAGCTCATTGACAGATTGTTAAATTTTGTTTGTCTAAGATAGTGTTCTTTAAATATTCAACTTCTTCTGTTTATCAGGACAATTTGTATTTTTGTGAATATTCATCCATTTATCTTAAATTATCAGTTTTACTGGCATATAATTGAGCAAAAATAACTCCCAACACTTGTTTTATTTTCATCTTTATTGGTGGTGCACTGGTCCTTTTCATTTTTGATACTGGAAATTTGATTTCCATCTTCCTTTTTTAAATCAAATTGACTAATAATT
The DNA here is from genome assembly GCA_028646595.1 of Phalanger gymnotis. Taxonomy (NCBI): domain Eukaryota; kingdom Metazoa; phylum Chordata; class Mammalia; order Diprotodontia; family Phalangeridae; genus Phalanger; species Phalanger gymnotis. The sequence continues at coordinate 191,923,016 of CM053622.1, forward strand.
TACATATTTTCTTGCTTTTTCTCAGAAAAAAATTCTTAGTTTCATTTATTAATTAAATGGAATTGTTATTCTTGAATTTTATTAACCTCTCTTGATTTTCAAGATTTCCATTTTGGTATTTAATTAGGAAATTTTTATTTGTTCTATTTTTAGTTTGTTGTTGTTTAGTTCTATGCCTAATTCATTGATATGCTCCTTCTCTCCTTTATTAATGTATGTTTAGAAATATAAATTTCCCTCAAAGTACTGATTTGGTTACATCACACAAATTTTGCTATGTTGTCTCATTTTTGTCATTATATTAAATGAAATTATTAATTATTTCTATGATTCACTCTTCTAATAATTCTTTACTTTGAGAATATTTAGTTTCCAATTATATTTCAATATGCTTCTACTGCTCTATATTGAATATAATTTTATTGTATTATGGTATAAAAAAGGTGAATTTCACATATTTGCTTTTCTGCATTTGTTTGTGAGGCTGTCATGCTCAAAACATAGCTAATTTTTGTAAAGGTGCCAAGTATAGCTAAGGAAAAGATCTACACTATTAGATTTCCAATCAATTTTCTCCAGAGATCTATCATTTTCAACTTTTCTAAAATTCTGTTCATTTTGTTAATCTCTTCCTTCTTTGTTTCATAGTTAGATTTTTCTAGTTCTAAAAGGAGAAAGGCGAAGTCCTCCACTAGTATAACTTTACTATTTCCTCATGTAACGAATATAACATTTCATGTAAGAATCTGAATGCTATATATGTATTAAACATATATGTATATTAAACATATGCATATATGTTTAATATTGATATGAATCTCAACATCTATTTAGCAAAAGACGTTTTGTCTCCTTATCTCTTTTTAATTAGGTCTAGTTTCACTTTTGCTTCATATGAAATGATGATTGTTACTCCTATTTTTTTTTATTTCAGCAGAAGCATAATAGATTCCGTTCCCTCCCCTTATTTTAACTGTATGAATTTATGTTTCAAGTTGTGCTTTTTGGTAGTAGATTTTGGTTTTTAAGCCATTCTGTTATCACCTTCCATTTTGTGAGTGAGTTTGTCCCATTCCCACTCATACTTATGATTACTAAGTGTCTATTTTTCTTCATTGTATTTTTTTGTTTATTCTTCTCTCTCTTTTTTTTTTTTTACTTTGCCCCACCTTAAAAGTCTGTTTCGCTTTTAGTCACTGCTTCCCTTAATGTTCTTTCTCCTTTATCATCTCCTTTCTGTTATAAAATTCCCCTCATATTTCCCTCTTGGGTAAGATTGATTTCTATACTCAATAGAGCATGTATACATATTCTTCATTCTTTAAACTAATTCAGATCATAGCGAGGTTCATGCAAAGCTTATCACCCCTTCTCACTTTCCCTTCCACTATAAAAGTTTATCCTTGTGAATCTCTTTTATGTGAGATATTTTTCCAGATTCCCCTTGTTTCCCCCTTCTCACAATGTATCATTCTTTCTCACCCATCCATTAAAAAAATCATCTAAACATAATTGATTCAGTCCCATGACACCTCTCCATCAAGATCACACTAACCTCCCTAACAACGATAAAATTCTTAGGAGTTGTAAGTATCATCTACATGCATGTAGGAATATATAAACGGTTTAACCATATCGAATCCCTTGTGATTTCTTTCCAGTATGGTATTTGAAAGTCAAATTTCAATTTAGCTCTGGTAATTTCATTAGGAATGCTGAAAAGTCCACTATTTCATTAAATTTCCATTTTTCCCCTGAAAGATTGTACTTAGTTTGGTGGATAGGTTATTTTTGGTTGTAATCCTATCTCCTTTGCTTTCTAAAATACAATTCCAAGACCTCCATTTGTTTCATGTGGTGTCTGCTAAATCATGTGTGATTCTCACTGTGACTTTATGATATTTGATTTTTTTTGACTGCCAGGAATATTTTATCTTTGACCTGGAATTTCTAGAATTTGGTTATAATATTTCTGCTTATCATGATTCAGGGATCTCTTTCAGGAAGTGATTTGTGGTTTCCTTTGAATTTTATTTTTCCCTTATTTTTCCCTCTTATTCTAAGATATCTGGGCAATTTTCCTTTGTAATTTTGTGAAATATGCTGTGTGGGGTCCTAATTTCAATGTGGCTTTCAGGTAGTTCAATAATTCTTAAATTATCACTCCTTGACCTATTTTCTAGTTCAATTCTTTTTCTGTTGAGATATTCACATTTTCTTCTCATTTCTTATTCTTTTAACTTACTTCATTGTTTCTTGATGTCTTGTGGAATCATTAGCTTTGACTTGCCCTATACTATTTTTGAGGAAATATTTTTTTTTTTTCTCAGAGAACTTTTATAGCTCTTTCTACATGGCAAATTTTAAAGTGTTATATTCTTTAGTACTTTTCTGCCTCTTTAAAAATATGCTGTCTTTTCATAATTTTATTACATCAATCTTATTTATTTACCATTTTCCTTGAAAATTATTATTTTATATTAAAATAACTTTTAGCTTTTCCAGAATTCTTGTAGTTTTGTTTTGTTTTTTTTTTAATTTAAGGCTTGCTTGTAGCTGTTTTGACATTTTGTCTTCTTCTGAGTTTATGCTTTCATCTTCTCTTTTACTGTAGTAGATTTTAAAGTTCAGGTTTTTTGTTGTTTGCTCAGTTTCCCATAATATTCCTTGACTTGGAACTCTTTTTAAAGTTGAGCTATGGTACTAGCATGTGGGCTACAGGCTGTCCTCCACTCCAGTGTCACAGACCTCTCTTGTTCTGATAACTTGTCTTGGTCTTGAAAAATACCTAAATCCAAATTTTTGTAGGCTCTATCACTCCAGAATTTGATTTGAGGTATTATTTCTTTAAAGTTGTTTGAAGAGGAATGTTTGCAGAGCTTGGCTGTGGTGTCTCCTCTATTCTGTCACCTCCATTCTACCCCAAGACAATATTTTTAATGTGATTTTATGCTATAAAAACATCAACCCACAAATGCAATGCTAATCAAATGCAATGAAAAAAAACATAGCTCCAGTACAACAATTATAACCCATACTGACTATCTTTTGACAGTAGCCACAGGTAAAATAATGAGACATATATTCAGCATGGAGATGTGGTTTTTTTGCATGACTATACTTATTTCCTATGAGAATTGTGGTTTTTCATTTTTATTTGTGGTGTATAAAGAGCTTTTAACAGTGTTGCACCAAAAGAAAGGAAAGGAAAGAAGTGGATTACATCATCTTAAAAATTTCACAGAGGGGTACAGAAAGAAGTTGAGAGGGAATCAAAAATTATATCCTTGAAAATCACTTCCTAAGTGATCAAAGGATATGAGCAAATTGCTTTCAAAAATATTATGATGTATTAATTTCATAAAGGATGTTCCAAATAACTAAATAATAAGTGAAATTCAAATAAAAAATTCACAATCAGTAAATTATAAGAGAAACATAAATAAAAACAATATGGGATTTTACCTCACACACTGCATTTGACAAAGATGAGAATTATCTTTGTTGGAAGGACTGTGGAAAGTTAGGCAAATTAATGCATTTTTAGTAGAATTGTAAATCCATACATTGGGGAAAACAATTTGTAATTATGGAAACAAATGATTAAAATGACTATACATTTACACAGAATCCATTACAAGCCTAATATCTTTATTATCTTTTCTAGGCTAGAAAAATGATTTGCCTGTGTTTTTATCAACTTTAGCAATCAGAATTCAGCTTTATATATTCATATATGTATGTATATATATATATATATATATGTGTGTGTGTGTATATATGTATGTGTGTATATGTATATGTGTGTATGTATGAGTATATATACATATATACACACATATATACAAACATACATACATACATACATACATATGTCATTGTGAAAGAGGTTTTTTGGGGGAGTTGTAGGAAAATTGCTTGCCTCTCCTCCACCACCCTGACTCCCATTAGACTTATATACTAAGGAGGCCAAGAAGAGATATGAGAAGGCATTTCCCAACCCACCTTGTTGTCAACATGAGAGGTTCTCAAATTTATACTTTCAGACATTTTACATGTTTTTTTTTTCAATTATGACAATGATTTCCTCTTTTTCTTTTTTATTGCCTTTAAAAATATTTGTTTTACAGGATGGCTCCATGGGAGAGAGGTAAGGATACTTGGGAAAACAATAGTGATTAAAAATCACTAAATATTTCAATAAATACTAAATTTTAAAAAGTAATGCTGAATTTAAATGCTAAATAAATTGGGGAAAATCACTTATCAAAGTTCATATATTTAAAGAAATAAGCTATTTATGGTTTCATGTATAAAATTTTTTATCTCTTCTACTGTTGATATTTTCTCTTTTGCTATGTTTGTTGAATGGAGAATAAGAAAAGAATTAAAAAGACAAAAGGAAACATTAGAAATTTGTTTATTAAATTATGGACTTGATATGATCAAAATACATGTTAGTGGTATTCACTAATAACCTGTCTATGTTACGGAGACTCACCATGTTTATAATCCCTGATGTCCAAACACAAATCTAACAAGGCTACAGAAACTGCAATTAAGCATTCTTTTGCTTCCATCATATTTTATCATGGTTTGTATACTCTACATTTTCACTTGTTTACAAAGGTATGGTATGAGGGAGGTCTTAGGTTATTTCTAAGAGCATTTATTTTATTTTCCTAGGCGGAGAATCAGGATCATGTGTTTCCTCTCACCCAAACTGTCATTATTTGAATTCTAATGGGTCAGAGTGAGTATAAATAGCGATTGTTTCTGCTTTGGCCAGAAAATCTGAGGATTTTTATGTCCCAGATTGATTTTTTTTTTGACTAGGTAAAAGAGGCCATTCTTTGTCTCAGTTTTACACAGCTTTAATCACTAAATGCATATTGCCTCAGACAAACTGAGACTTGGGAAAGACCTTGGCATAAAAAGACCAATGTCTCCCTCTACATCCTGGGCCATCTGCAGTCATTTTGAGCTATATATTACCACTAGACCCAAATGCCTCTGGAGGGAGTGAGGCAGGTAACTTTGCACAGCACTGCTTCACTTAAATCCAATTCAATCACAAGCCATGACATCTCCTTTCTGATGTCATTGTCCTCTTCAAGAACAAAAACAATATATTATTTTCCCAGGTAGAGAATGGGGAGTCTTCTGTTTACACACACACACACACACACACACACACACACACACACACACACCACTAACACACTCTGTCCCCTGCGTTATATTTAGTATACAGCATGTGCTCCATACATGCTATTTATTAATGCCCCTTCTTAATACAGATCTGGTCAATAGTGAATAATGATAATTCATTGAATCATTCACAAGAGTAAAGCTAATTCTTTTAAATCATAAGTGGATGGCAAAATAATGGTTAATGCCTAAATAATAGTTTAGATATGGAGAAAGATTTTTAAAAGTGTGAGTATCATTGAGCTGTTCAAAATTCTGTCTGAATTTTTAACCTTAGAAATAAAATTAAAGAATCTTAAAATCTTCTATATGGAGGAATATATATATATACATATATATATAATTTTATGCCAATAATCAAGAAGACCTCTAAGTCTTAGGAAAAGTAAGAAAAATTAACTCAAATTCATATATATATATGCATATATATATATATGAAACCATTTTTCAGTATTGTGATGGCAAGTGCTAAACAACGTGCTCTCTAGAAAAGGGTAAAAATGTATTTATGACAAACATTAAAGTTCATGTTGCATTAATAACATTCTCCATCATATTCTTAAATCTAGACCATCAGCAAAAGACTGAATGAAGTCTCAATTTTGGCATTTACCCATTTCCAAGGTGTAAATGCTCACCCTGAAAATGTAACAATCAGCTCTCAAGAGCTGGATCAATGTCTTTGGCATACCTTGGCAGCTTTATCTCTTCCCCACCTTGCTGTGATCTCCTCTTTTTTCTTCTTTGGTAAATGAAGCAAATATTCATCTTTCCAAGGCTTTGGAGATCATTCTCAAATATAAATACTCTTAAGATGAGAAAGAAAGGAAAAGAGAGGGAGAAAGGGAGAGAGGAAGAGAGGGAGAGGGAGAGAGGAGTGGAGGGAAGGGGGGATAGAGAGAGGAAGGGGGAGAGAGAAAGAGAGAGAGAGAGAGAGAGAGAGAGAGAGAGAGAGAGAGAGAGAGAGAGAGAAATAGAGGTGGGGGGCAACAGCAATGCTGCTTGCAGCTGCTGTGAAGGTGTAAAGCCAATAACATCAGTGCACAAGAGGGCTGCTAGCATAGGTTCTTTGATCTGCTTTTCTAAGGAAAGCAACTTTACGGGGTTTACAATCCCACTTTAAATAAACATACATATATCATTCACTTAGTTCAGGGGAAAAAGTCAGCACTCTGAACTTCAGAGAAAACACAAAGAGAAATTACAAGAAGAAATTATATAAACAGGCCAAATAACACAAATCAGCAGACAGAGCTTCTAACTTTCTGTCCATAGCAATACATACATAATTACCAGGGACAGAAGCACCAACATCTGGGTTTTCAAAGCCAGGGGCTCCTTAATGGCTACCCAGAGTCTTGTCTGGACAAATCATATGAACATTTTTCCAATGAGTGACCCCCCCCCCAAATAAAAATGCTAACCTTCGAATATACGTGTGCTTCTTTGAGGTCAAAGGGCATCACAACCATGTGATTCAAACTCATGTAACTTAGGCTTTCTTTTGACTTAAGCAGGTAATCAAAATCTCTTGATTCGATCAAAGGCAAGGTTCAGTCAAAAGCACTTGATTGCCTTAGTGCTGAGAAGCACTCCAAGAGAAAAAAAACATCAAAAAGTCCCACTTTGCTTGCCATTCCAGCAAGAGGCATAAACAGAGATGGAAACAAAGAGACTGAGACAGAGACCGATAAAGAGAAAAGTACAAGAAGAAACTGAATGTAATGATTCATTTTATTCAGATGGAAACAGGTTCTTTTAATTTTATGTCCTAGCTATATGCATAGGAATCCACTGAGGTATTCTTTGTTCAGATAGAAGACTATGAGTCTGTAATAATGGGGACAAATATTGTTTAGGAGGTATTAATCTGCAGATATCTCTACTAGTCCACCATTAGTGAAGTTCTAAGAAAGCAGCAAAGAGGAAAAAGTTGTATCTTTTCTCCCCAATGCTTATATCAGGTTGATTTTATTAATTGACTGTCCTTGAGGATAAGGGAAGAAGAGCTTCATCATATTACTAGCAGGAATTGCCACCACTTTAGCCAAAATGAAACTAACCTGATCAATAATAATAATAATAATACACACAAAGGAATTATCACTTCCATGTATAATAAGCTTTTGAAATTTAATCAATCAATAAGCATTTAACAAATAGTTTTATATAGATGCATAATACTAGCATACTGCGCACTAAGACAGGTACTGGAAAATAAAGCTAAAAACTAAATATTCTCAACTCAAAGAGCTGACATTATGTCAGGGGATACAACAAGTGTATCTATCTAAGATATATATGTATATATATATGTATGTATATATATATATGTATGTATATATATATATATGTATGTATATATATGTATATATATAATGGGTGCATAGGGTGTACACTTCCACTAATGGTGCCTTACATCTCTTACCTGGATGTGTAGATACCTACTCACTCTGAGTGGACCCATGCATTCAATGCATGTGAGAACTAAATCTTGAACCCTGGGCTCCTAACTCATGAGGACAAGTGCTCCTTCCACAACACTGTGTTCTTTACCAATTATTTTTTCTATCAAAAGAAATAAATACACAAAAAATAGTTTTCTGTACTTATAAGCTGAAGTTTCTGAAATGTCCTAAAGTCATTAGGCAGATGAGATGCTGTTAAATATAGTACAATTGACTATTCTTTCAATTTCACATATTTTTCATATATTTAGAGTATTTTAGAGAGACAGAGAGAGACTGAGACAGAGAGAGAGAGAGAGAGAGAGAGAGAGAGAGAGAGAGAGAGAGAGAGAGAGAGAGAGATCTTAATGGTGTACAAACTTTTTAGAATTAATTTTGTGTAAGTTTACATTTAGAAAGGTTTCATTGACTCTTCAGTCACGTTTTACCTACAGAGCAATAAAGTTGCCTGATTTACCTTACCAGAAACGCAGAGTCAGTAAATTCTGGATTTCAGTCATGCATCCAGCAAATGAATATAATAGGCTCCTAAAGGTGCTATATTTAAGTGGGTCACATAGAGCCATTGCATTTCTATAACTCGCCTATATTTATGTAGTACAACCTCCAAGCTGGCCTCTAAAATTTCAAGATGGACAGAGCCCTGAGCTGGGTATTCAGTAAAGTAATCCTAAATTGTCAAAAGCATTTTTAAAGACTTGTGAAGATGTAATACAGATTTAGAGTAGTAATTTAAAATCTTCTGACCTCTTTGTGACTTTACTGAGGGAAAGCTTTGTCAATGAGATGGAATGACAAGAGAAATGGCCCATGTGGGATTGATATTAAAGCTCACCTCTTTTCAATTCTTTTTTTTTCCCTAGTACTCTCAGAGGAGCAAAAGAGAATCAGACATGCTCCCTTAATTTTGTTTCCTAGCAATTAACTCCCAGAATAACACCAAATAATTACTACCATAACATTGCAGAGAAAGTTAGAACTGCAGTAAATGTTACTAAGCTGTGAACTTTGACAAACAAGCTCCTCTAAACTGGTGAGCTTGGCTGCTGTAAGCACCTGGTAAGCAAGCTCTGCACTGTTGCTCAGAATGGGCCTAGTGGGCTCATCATGTAGATTGTAAAGTGTGACTGCTGAAAAGATGACATTTTGTTGGGGGAGCAAGGGAATGGAAATGCACACTCAGAGAATCTATCAAGAGCAAAACTAGAGGAACTTCAAGCCCAATTTAACCCCTCCCAAATAATAAATGGTGAGAGAGAAATGCATAATCTTCCTATGTTTATTCTTCCCAAAGGAAAACAGCAGAATGGCTGTGATTGCTGGTACATGCTGGAAACCATTAAAAGAAAGATAAAATTTTGCCCAGTTGACATATGAGTACTTTTAGATTCACAGTTGCTCCCACAATGCCTTGGAACTGCACATCCAAAAGAAGACCCTTTTGTCTCTATTTACATGCATGCAGTTTTCATGTTAAGCAAACTATCTCAAAGCAAAAAATGCAAAGCAGAATTTAGTGTTTGCTGCATTGCCTTAAACTTTTCAAGGTTCATTTCTTCCTTTACAATGAGTGTCTGACCCTTGTCCTGGGGCCTCCTATAGACGATGCCATTCTGCCACATTCCCTGCAATCCATTCCAATCCAACAAAGCACATACAGAAACACAGAAACATGTACACATATGGACGTGCACACACATGCACACACACACACATAGACTTTGGCACTTTTCCATCTTGTTGACCTACCTGCTGAATATCTCCTACTGTGACACCCCTCAAGTGGTACCACCTCCATGCTCTGAATCACTCTTCTCTCCCTCTGAATCCATCCTGTGTCCCATTCATTTTTATCTTTGGATCCCTCCATCCCTAGCACAATGCCTGACACATAGTTTGTACTTAATAAGTGATTCTGCCTTTATTAATTGAACTCCAATGATTTAATTAGGGTCTTGTCAAGTAGTCTGATAAACTATTTTACTGTAAGTTGAAACTATTTATAACAGATTACTTTTCCATGATGACTTTTATTTTTTACTTATTTTCATTCCTTTTCCTTAAATGACTAAGGTTACAATTTCAGGTGCCATAACGACATAAACAAAGAAATTATTTTTAAAAAGAGGCCTTTTAATCCTTGTAATAACAACAACCGTAATGGCAAAGGATGAAGTCTTAAATTGATAAAGATTTATAGGTTTACAAAGTATATAAGTTATCTCATTGGATTATCACAAGTAACCTGTGAGATATTTTGTATTTTTATCCTCACTTTACTGATTAGAAAATTGAGCTGTATTGACTGACTTGCCAAGGGCCATAAAGCTAGTAAAGGTGTCTAAGGTAGGATTCATATTTCTACAGAGAAAATGCTGCTTTGTGCATTGTGCTTATGTTGATTGATCTCATAGAACATTACATATTAAAGGTAACTTGGGGGTTATCTAATCAAACACCCAAATTTTATAGCCTTTATATTAAATTTTTGGTTACACAAGAAGTAAATGGAAGAGTCAGGTCTCATAACTAGACCCTCTTGTTTAATAACCCCATGTTCTTTTTAGCATACCATGATATTGTACATAATGACTAAAAGGAAGCATTGTATCATCTGTGGACAAGAAACACATTGGAACAGGAAGCATGAAACATTGAAAACTACTATGGGAGGGAAGCCACACAAAAATGAGATTGCTAGTAGGGTCAAATTTTGAAAAAAATAATTATATAGTGCTTTTCAATATCCCCTTGAAGCAAGCAGAAAAATCTGTGAGGTTATTTTGCCAGACTTGGTTTAAATATGTTTTTACAAGGTATGTTCTGATGTAAACTGTTAAAAATAAATATTATTTTCAATTTAACAAAAAATAGCATTCTAAACCTTACTTAACTAGGGTTGCTAGGCAATTATTTGAAGGAACCTAGAGTTATACAAGACTGAAACTTTTAAAAAGTTAAACCACAAATAATATAGTCTCCTATAGTAGAATATAAGCTGCTTAAGGCCAGGGACTCTATAGTTATTATTACTGGGATATTGATTTTACTGAAAGTTATGCTGCCTCAGTGATGGATTATTTTGAGTCCTCCTTGTGAATCAGTGTCACTCAGGCTGCAGCTAATGTTACTTGCTATATATCATGTAGTAGGACATCAGCTACCTGTTTTTCCATGTGTTAAAGGGAAATTTCTTTGTTCAGACTTTCACTCTGATTAACAAGAAAAAAATCATTGAAAAGGGAATTTTAAAGAGTTTATTAAAATATATCAAGATAGCAAAATATTGGTGTGATGATCACTAGCAATTAGCAAGGGATTCAAGATTGAACCAGCTGGTATTGATAAGTTTTGTAATGATGTAACAAAAAATCAAATTAAGGGATGACAGAGGAATACATTGAGAAAGGGAGAAAGGGAGAGATAAAATGGGGTAAATTACCTCACATAAAAGTGGCAAGAAAAAGCAGTTCATTGGAAGGGAAGAGGGAGCAGGTGAGAGGGAATGAATGAATCTTGCTCTCATCAGATTTGACTTGAGGAGGGAATAACATATACACTCAAATGGGTATCTTATATTCAGGAAAGAAGGAGGTAGGGGATAAAAAAGGGGGTGATAGAGGGGAGGGCAGATGCGAGAGGAGGTAATCAAAAGCAAACACTTTCAAAAAAGGACAGGGTCAAAGGAGAAAATTGAATAAAGGGGGATAGGATAGGAGGAAGCAAAATATAGTTAGTCTTTCACAACATGAGTATTGTAGAAGGGTTTTGCGTAATGATACACATGTGGCCTATGTTGAATTGCTTGCCTTCTTGGGGATTGTAGTTGGGGATGGAAGAGGGGAGAGAATTTGGAACTGAAAGTTTTTAAAGCAAATGTTCAAAAAAAAAGTTGTTTTTGCATGCGAGCGGGAACTAAGATATACAGGAAATGGAACATAGAAAACTATCTTGCCCTACAAGAAAGCAAAGGAAAAGGAGTTGGGGGGTGTAGGGTGACAGAAAGGAGGAATGGGGCAATCAGAATATAAGCCATCTTGGAGTGGGTGGGAAAGTAGAAATGTGGAGAAAATTTGTAATTCAAAATCTTGTGGATATCAATGCTGAAAACTAAAAATATTAAATAATAATAATAAAGAGAATGACAACAATGAGACAACCTACCAAAACTTATGGGATGCAGCAAAAAAGAAGTTCTATGGGGAAGTTTTATATCTCTAAATGCTTACATGACTAAAATAGAGAAAAATGATATCAATGAATTGTGTATGGAACTGAAAAGGCTAGAAAAAGAACAAATTGAAAATCCCTCATTAAATAACAAATTAGAAATGCTGAAAACCAAAAGAGAGATAAATAAAAGAGAAATCCAGAAAACTATTGAACTAATAAATAAAACTAAGAGCTGGTTTTATGAAAAAAAACAATAAAATTGATAAACCTTTGCCCAATTTGATTTAAAAAAAGAAATAGAAATTATTATTATCAAAAATGAAAAGGGTGAATTCACCTCCAATGAAGAGTAATTTAAAACAATCATTACAATTTAGTTTGCCCAATTGTATGCCCATAAATGTAACAAACTTAGGTAAATGAATTAATATTTACAAAAATAGGTTATCAGAAGAGGAAATAAAATACTGAAATAACTCCATTTCAGAAAAAGAAATTGAACAAGCCATCAATGATCTCCCTACCAAAAAAATCTCCAAGGTCAGATGATTTTATATGTCAACACTATCAAACATTTAAAGAACAATTAAGTCCTGTACTTTATAGACTATTTGGGGAAATAGGTGAAGAAGGGGTCCTACCAAATTCTTTTTATGACACAATTATGGTACTAATACCTAAATTATGAAGAGTCAAAACAAAGAAAGAAAATTATAGACCAATTTCCATAATGAATATTTATGCAAATTTTTAAAATAAAATATTAGCAAAAAGATTGCAGCAACTTATCGAAAGAACAATATAATATTACCTGGTAAGATTTATTCCAAGACTGCAAGGCAGGTTCAATATTAGGAAAACTATCACTATAATTGATCATATCAACAACAAAAGTAGCAGAAACCATACGACTATCTCAATAGATGCAGAAAAAGCTTTTGATAAAATAGAACACCCATTCCTATTAAAAACACCAGAAAGCATAAGAATAAATGGAGTCTTCCTTAAAATTACAAGTAGCATCTACCTAAGTATTACATGAAATAGGGATAAGCTGATGCATTCCCAATAAGATCAGAGATGAAACAAGGATGTCCATTATCACTCCTATTATTCAATTTGTTACTAGAAATGTTAGCTTTAGCAATAAGAGAAGAAAAAGAAATTGAAGGAATTAGAATAGGCAAAGAAGAAACTAAGTTTTAACTCTTTGCAGATGGTATGATAATTTACTTTGAGAATCCATGAGAGTCAAGTAAAAAAAAACTACTTGAAATAAAAAATAACTTTAGCAAAGTTGCAGGTTATAAAATAAACCCACGTAAGTCATCAGCATTCCTATATATTATAAACAAAGCCCAACAACAAGGGATAGAAAGAGAAATTCCATTTAAAGTTAGTGTAGACACTATAAAATATTTGGGAATCTACCTGCCAAGCCAAACTGAGGACCTATATGAACACTATTACAAAACACTTCACACAAATAAAGTCAGATCTAAACAAATGGAAAACATCAATTGCTCATGGTTAGCCAGAGCTAATATAATAAAAATGACAATTTTACCAAAATTAATATACTTATTCAGTGGCATACCAATCAAACTACCGAAAATTATTTTATACAGCTGGATAAAATAATAAAGAAATTCATCTGGAAGAACAAAAGGTCCAGAATATCAAAGGAATTGATGAAAAGAAATGCTAGGGAAGGTGGCCTAGCCATACCAGATATTAAATTGCATTATGAAGCAACAGCCATCAACACTACTTGGTACTGCTAGGAAACAGAGTGGTGAATCAGTGGAATAGGTTAAGTACACAAGACAGAGTAGTCAATGACTATAGCAATCTACTCTTTGATAAATCCAAAGAATCTACCTTCTGGGTTAAGACTTCACTATTTCACAAAAATTGCTGGGAAAATTGGAAAACAATATGGCAGAATCTGGGCATAGACTGATATCCGAGTACTCATACCAAAATAAAGTCAAAATGGGTTCATCATTTAGGAATAAAGGCTGATACTAAAAGCAATTTGAGAGAGCAAGGAATAGTTTACCTGTCAGAGTTATGAAGAAGGGAAAAATTCATGACCCAACAAGGGATAGTGTTACAAAATGTAAAATGGATAATTTTGATCACGTTAAATTAAAAAGTTTTTGTACAAACAAAGCCAATGCTACAAAGATTAGGAGGGAAGTAGAAAATTGGGAAAGGATCTTTACAGCCAGTGTCTCTAATAAAGGCCTCATACCTAAAATATACAGGGGACTGAGTTAAATTTATAGGAATAAAAGCCATTCCCCCATTGAGACATGGTCAAAGGATATGAAGAGGCAGTTTTCAGAGGAAGAAATTAAAGATATCTATAGTTATATGAAAAAAAATGCTCTAAATCACTATTGATTAGAGAAATGTAAATCAAAACATAACTTAAGTATCACATCTCTCCTGTCAGATTGGCTAACATGACAAAACAGGAAAATGATAAATGCTGTAGAGGAAAATTGGAACATTGTTACATTTTTGGTGGAGTTATGAACTGATCCAGACATTCTGGAGATCAATTTGAAACTATGCCCAAAGGGTTATAAAAATGTTCATACCCTTTGACCCAGAAATCCCTTCTAGGGCTGTATCCCAAAGATATCACAGAAGTGGGAAATAGACCCATATGTACAAAAATATTTATAGCAGCTCTTTTTGTGGTGGCACAGAATTCGAAATCAAGGGGATGCCCATAAATTGGGGAATGGCTAAATAAATTGTGGTATATGAATGTAATGGAATACTATTGTGCTATAAGAAATGAGGAACAGATGGATTCCATTACAAGTTGGAAAGACTTATATGAACAAATGCTGAGTGAGGGGAGTAAAACCATGAGATCATTATACATTATTACAAATGCATAGTATCTGTAAGGATTAAGTTTGATACACTTAACTCCTCTCATCAATGCAAGGTTCAAAGACAGCTCCAAAAGACTCATGATGGAAAAAGCTATGCATATCTGGAGAAAGTATTATGAAGTCTGAATACAGATTTAGGCAAATTATTTGCTCTTTTTTCCCCTTCTTTTTTGGTTTCATTTCTTCTTTCTCATGATTCCTTCTATTGGTTTTAATTCTTCTTTACAATTGGACTATTAAGTAAATAAGTTCAATGAGCAGGTATATTTAGAACCTACAACGAATTGCATGCTGTATTGGGGGTAAGGGGGGAGGACAGGGAGGGAGAGAAAATGAGAAAATTTGGAACCCCAAAACTTGTGGAACTGAGTCTTGTAAACTAAAAATAAAAATAAATAACCACTTCAGATAAGCCATTTAATATGCAATGTTTAACTACGTGCCTGTGATCTGTTCTCTAAAAATGTAAACAAGCAAACTTCTTCATTTTTTTAATGGAAAGAAAGACCTTTGTGAACATTTGCCTGAGAACATAATCATCAGAGACATCAACTCTATAGCATTAACTATTGATTAATGAATGAACATTTCATGGGGAAAGAAAAAGAAGCGAATGGTGGGGAAAAATAAAAACATTAATGAAATGCCTACTATGTGCCAGGCATTGTGTTAAATTCTTTACTATTATTATCTCATTTAATTCTCACAATAACAATGCCAGGTAGGTGCTGTGACATTTTATAGCTGATGAAACTGAAGCAGTCATGGGTTAAATGATCTGCCCAAGGTCACAGAGTTGGTAAGTTTCTGAGGCTGGATTTGAATTCAGTTCTTCCTGACTCCAGGTCTAGCATTCTACCCAGTGTACGATCTAGCTGTTGTTAGAAGTTTGAAGATTTTGCTAATATAGAAGACAATAGGAAGTTAGTGAGAGAGGATCTACTGCTTTTGTGGATTTTAGTGCACTAGACACTGAAAAAACTATTTTATCAAGTACAAATATACATGGCAAATGTGATTATTTAGCTAAAACTTATGATTTTCAAACATTCCATAAAATAGGAGAGATACAACAGTATTTGGAAAGGACAATTCTGATTTTCAAAAGAGCAAAGAGAATAGATTTTATAAACTATAAAGCAATGTGCTTGACTTTGATCATTGGCAAAATTCTATAACACATTATTAAAGGGAAGGTTAATGAACAACTGATTAAGGAAACATGATTTCCAGGATGGAAGTTAAGTTCCAGCATGTTTTCTTCCTTCCTTCCTTCCTTCCTTCCTTCCTTCCTTCCTTCCTTCCTTCCTTCTTTCCTTCCTCCCTTCTTTTTTCCTTCCTGATTTCTTTATTTTGTTCTTTCTTTCCTCCTTTTTTCTTCCTTTCTTTCTTTTTTCCTTTTTTTCTTTCTTCCTTTCTTTCTTTTTTCCTTTTTTTCTTTTTTCCTTTCTTTCTTTCTTTCTTTCTTTCTTTCTTTCTTTCTTTCTTTCTTTCTTTCTTTCTGTTTTTCTTACCTTCCTTCTTTCCTTTCTTATTTCCTTCCTTCCCTCTCAAGCTTTTACTGTACCAAGAACCTATCATGTGTAAGGCAATATAATGAGTGATGAAAATACAAACACGGAAATAAAATAGTAAACAATCTTTTATGTCAAATAATTTACAGTCTTTTGGCTTGAAACGCCATGTGTACATTAAAGTTAAAAAAATCCAAGAAAATACAAAATCATTCAGGAGAGAGCACTAGCAATTGGAGAGATCAGGAAATGCCTCATTTAGGAAGCAGCTCTTTGAGCAATGCTCAAAATCATGGCAAACTAACTTCATTTCCTATTGTGATAGAACTATTATAATAAGGTACGTGCTATAGATGTAGTTCACATGAATTTCACCAAAGCATGGTACGCTTATGGACAAGAGGTGGTTTGGGAAGTAGTTGAAGAACCAGATCCAAACAGCATTCCTGAGGCTTTTGTTAGTTTACAGTGTGAAGTAACTTAATGAAACAACTCTGGGATAGGGCCTTAACCTTCTCCAGTTTAACATGTTTTACCTATGACTTCAGATGAAGAAATCAGTGATATTTTCATGGCATTTACATATGAAACAAAGCTACATATATTTTTAGATGACAATCAGCATGGCAGCTATTTGGTGTAATGGATAGAGAGCTAGATCTGCAATCAACCAGACCTGAATTCAAATTCAGTCTTGAATACTTTCTAAATTAATAACCCTAGACAAGTTACTTAACCTTCTGCTTCAGTTTCACCATTTGTAAATGAGGGTAGTAAGAACACTTATTTTTAGGCTTATTGTTAGGATAAAATAATATTTGTGAAGTGTTTTGCAGACCTTAAAGTCCTATATACCATATTTCCCCATGTATAAGATGCATCCTTTTTAAAAAAATTTGGGATCTAAAAACTGGGTGCATCTTATACAGTGGTTGTAGTTTTTTTTTTTTACTTGCATTTCCTACTTTTTCGTGCTTGTTGTCTTTGTGCTCATTGTTTCACATTTGTTACCCATATATTAAATTATGTTTTACCATGTTCTACCCAGAAATAACTCAGAAAAGATTTTCATACAGTGGTGAATTCAAGTTAAAAGTGATCCAGTTTGGAAAAGTGAATGGAAATTGTGCTGCTGAATGTAAGTTTGGTCATCTTCCAACTGAGAAAACAATCCAAGACTGGCTACAGGAAGGCCATGAGAGGCAAGTCAGCACAATGGCCTGATTTAGAGAGGGAATTGAAGAAATGGATTGAAGAGCAAGGGGCAATTGGAATTCCTGTGTCCACAAAGATGGTTCAGCAGGAAGCAAGAAGAATTGCTGATGAAAAAGAAGTTACTGATTTCAAATGAGGATACAACTGCTGCTTCAGGTTCATGAAACGGAATGGACTAAGCATGCATACACACACCAGACTTGCCCAAAAGATGCCTGAAAGCTATGAGCAGATGAATAAAAATTGAGTTCAATAAATTTCAGGCCCCAAAATTAAGGTGTGTCTTATACATGGGGAAATACAGTAAATGCTGTCTCATTCTTACAGGAAAAGTTCTTGACAGGATTGAACATTAAGCTTTATCTAATAAGACAAAATTCCAACACAAAAAGAAGAGAGTAGTGGTATGATTATAAGTGTTTTGTCAAAAAAAAATTGGGGGGTTAAGAAGATTGTGAGCATAATGATCCAATAATGGCATATGATTCCCATAAAAATTAATGCTCTTAGACTTCATTAAGAAAGGCAAAATATCTAGGGCTGAGTTATTTATATTTTTTTCATACTTTGCCCTGGTCAGATTACATTTGGACTATTTTGTTTAATTGGGAATGAATGAATGAATAAGTGGATAAATGGATGATGAATGAATGAAAGGAAAAGCATTTATTAAGTACATACCATGTACAAAAAGTGCTGTGATAAGCACTGGGGATACGAACAGAAAGGCTAGACAGTCCTTGATCTCAAGGAATTGACCATGTAGTAGGAGGAGATATCACATAAAAGGTTTCAGCTGCAGAAAGGATGACAAAGACCTATGTTCATATTACAGATATCCAATTGTTTAATAATTGTGTTGATAAGCATATAAAAGTCATTATTTTAAGGGCTATCATCTGGAAGAGGAATCATGCTGGTTCTGTTTGACCCCAGGGGTACAGTTTAGGGACAAAGACATTAGAATCACACAAATTTAGGCTTCAGGTAAGGAAAAACTTTCTAACAATTAAAACTATCACAAGGTGGAATGGCTACCTTAAAAGGGAGGAAGTTCTCGCTTATTAGAGATCTTTGAGCAAAAGGTAGATAACTCTTTTCTGGAATATTTTCAAGGGTATTCTCCTTCACATATATTTAGAATAAACGTGCCTTTTCTATGTAGTCCCATGACTCCATGATTCAGCTTGCCTGAGAAACTCAGGAAACACCTATGATTTAACATTAGTAAATGCATAAGTAAGGTTATTAAATATTTATGTAAACTAAGAGATTTGTAGTATGTTATATAATTATGCTTACATAGTTTATTTTCTAAAGCCTAGAGATACATTTTTCTCATTTTATTAGGTGAATTGTTTTGATTGTTTTCAAATGTTGTTCATTTAAGTTTCACGAAATGATAAATACATCTAGGAATATAATTATTTTTCATGAAAAATTTATTGGTTAGTGTTTATTACATAAATTTGCTACACATACATTCTCAGGTAATTTTCTATTAAAATACATTGACACTTCTCTCATATTTGGAGTAAAAAGTTCGTGGGATGGAGAAAAAGGGAGATTTCCTAACTATTGGAGAAAATGACCAAAAAATACAGGTAGGAATTCATTGAAATTTTGACCAGTTTATTTCTTACTTTTGAGTTATATTGCTTAGTGACTCCTGATGTATTCCAAGAAAAACTATTAATCATGCCCATATATTGATTAAAAATCCAAATGGAAGCAAAAAGAAAAAAAAAAGCTCTACAAACAATAGCAACAAGAGGAACTCTAAGACAAAATAAATGTTCAAACTCCATTCCCTAAATCCTGTTCGCTTTTATAGGAGATACCCTCAGGACTTTACTCAGAGCCAACTTTATACATAGTCTTAATAAGTTTGATTATTTGATTTCTCAGCCAATAATAGATGAGAAATAGCAATTAGATAAAGAAGATGATTTGAAGTTTTAACATGCGGGCATATGACAACAGCAAAAAAAAAGAGAGAGAATTAGTATCCCAGTAATGAATGAGGGAGATAGAATATCCATAAAAAAAGAAATTCAGGAACAAAAATAACAACCCAGCAATCAGGACATTTAGTGCAAATGGAAACAAACTCACATACCTCAGCAATTCGTAAGGACATCATTACATGACAAAATGATGCTGGAGATAATCTCCTCCCAATAAATAAGTCTACTTCTCTTAAGTCCCTAGTTGCTTCTATATTTACTTATAGGATATATTTCTTAGATTCCTGACAGTTCTGTTCTCCTAGTGGAAGCATAACTTAATAAATAGGTCATTGGACTTGCAGCCCAGATCTTTCAGAAAATGTCGAATCAAATCCTGCCTCAGATGTTTATTAGCTGATGACCTTGAACAAATCATTTTAACTCACTATGGCCCAATTTATTCATTTGCAAAGTGAAGGATTTGAACTTGATGGCTTCTAAGGTCTCTTCTAGATCTAAATCTATGATTCTTTGATTCTCTGGAAATGTCTCATATCCTGAGTATTAAGATTATCCATTCTAGTGGCAACAAAGGCAATATCTTTAATATAAACATTAACCCTTACGTAAAAATAATCAATGTCAGTAAAAGGAATCCACAAAAATATAATAGCAGTTAAATTATTTTCAATGACATGAAAACAGTCCAATAATAGCTTTCCACAAGGGACCTAGAGTTGTATTTAGATATCTTTTGCCCAGAGGGACCATATCTAGGTCTCAAGTCAATCCACCTGGGAGCAAAGCTTATTCCATTTATCCCAAGTCTGCTCTACTAAATCTTTCCACAGACTACATTTGATAGGTAGAATAAGATCTTAGGGGCCATCAGAATCCATCCAAGTTCCGCTAGCATCCTGGCCCCCAAGAATTTGCACTGTGACCACTGACTGCTAATTGCTAAGGCATCAGGTTCATCATCATCAGGTTCCCATCACAACTCCCATCACTGCAGGAAAATTGAGGCTTGTTCTTCAGTCATTTTAGTCATGTCTGACTCTGCATGATCTCTTCATTCTTTGGTTTTTTGCAAAGACATTAGCATGGTTTGCCATTTCCTTGTCTAGCTTAATTCACAAATGAGGAAACTGAGGCAGACAGGGTTAAGTGACTTGCCCAGGGTCACATTGTATATGAGGCCAGATTTGAACTCAGAAAGATAGGTCTTCCTGGCCTGGCATTCTATCCACTGTACAGCTTAGCTCCCCAAATAAAATAAAAAGTCCTTTGCTGATAATGTTGTCATTTCAGTCATGTTCAACTCTATGTGACCACTTGGGCTTTTCTTAGCAAAGATACTAGAGCGGTTCACCACTTCCTACTCCAGCTCATTTTATAGGTGAGGAAACTAAGACAAACAGGTGTAAGTGACTTGCCCAGGGTCACACAATTAGTAAGTGTCTAAGGCCAGATTTGAACTCAAGAAGATGACTCTTCCTGATTCCCAGCTCATTGATCCATCCATCTAGCTACCATCAAATGTAGGGGGAAGGGAAATCAAAAAGTCAACAAAGGTCCAATATGAGAACTGCTTCCAGAGTACTCATTTAGCTGAGAGCTGCACTGCTATTGGCCTGTGTAGCTATCTGGGACTCTCAGTGCTTCCCAACCTTCCAATAGCTGAAGACTGCAAACCATACTGTCTCTGTCCACCATATTATTTTCTTGCCAATGCTACCTGAATTTTTTTTGCAGGCTCCATGTAATTGCCAAGTTCATTATTTTGATGTTATTGGTATTACCCAAGTTAATGGAGACTACAATCATGTAGGCTATTATGTCATTATTCTCCCCATTATCCTGGCAGTACTATTACTGTTTGAATGGCTGCCTACTGACCAAGTATACCTTTGAGAAGTTTTCAGGTTCCTGATTCCTTAAGCATATTTTCAATATAGAAGCTAATCAATAGCTCCTATAGTCCAATTGTAGGTAATTTTCAAAGAATGGGGAGAACCATTAGTAAAGCAAGAATTATAGGTCCCAATGGATAATAAAGGGAAAAAAGGGAAAGAATTCTGTAATCCTCCTTTAAATTCTACCAAGAATATAACCTAGTTTGGTCCCTACTCAAAAGAGACAGAATTATGAGTAAATTTGTTAAATAGGAACCAATAAAATAACCATATATAGAGTGTGGGTTTTCAAAAAACATGTAAAAATCTAAAAATATTTGTTCTTCTTAGTGTTTGGAGTAGAAAGCAAAATAACTTACTATCAATTACTTCTGGAATTGTTTTTTTTTCCATCCAGTATATCTTAAAAAAATGTTAACCTAATGAGTCAACCCTTTAATTTGCTTTGGGTTGACTCTTCCACCACCACCATCACCATGTCTTTTATATTAGCTAGTCTTAGTCTTTTGCCATCATGACCTCATTTGATAAAGTCATAATTACATTATCAACACAATGATGGGCATCAAT
This sequence comes from Phalanger gymnotis, assembly GCA_028646595.1. Taxonomy (NCBI): domain Eukaryota; kingdom Metazoa; phylum Chordata; class Mammalia; order Diprotodontia; family Phalangeridae; genus Phalanger; species Phalanger gymnotis. The sequence goes on from CM053622.1 coordinate 191,944,947, forward strand.
ACTTTCAGAAATGGGTACTTCTTTCAAGTCCCTTTGAGCCATACTGTGGAAATATTAAGGAGAGTTGAAATAAAACTGGGGGAGGATGGTGAAAATATACTGAACTCCTTGCCAACCAAAAACAAACTGATATTTACTGGAATCAGCTACAGTGTTGGAGAAGAAAGTTCTGTCAAGATCAATAACTTCATACAATTTTGCAAGGCCAGAGCTATCTGGTCCACCAGACAGATAAGGCTGCAAAAGAATATAGTAATTGTTAGGCCTGTTTTCGTCAACCCCTGATAAGTTATATTTAATCACAAGGTACCACTTGTTTTCTTCACTGGCCACGTAGGAGAATTTGTATGAAGGGATACTCTTTATCACTTTCTTTTATCTCCATTACCAGAAAGGAAATAGCTTTTTCTCACACACACATGATATTGTTTATCTTAAATAAGGCATTTGCCACTGAGGGGGAAAACTCTTTTTAACCAGCCCATCAACCAAGTATCTCTTTATTCCACAATACATTACCCTCATTTAAAAACTAATTAAATATGTGAAAAATAAAAGCAAACAACCCCACCCTCAAAAAAAAAACCTCTCTCTTCATAATTACAAATATTCTGAGCTGTCTAAATTTAGCTGAGTTCAGCAGTCAAAGATCTTTTCCTTAAAAAAAAATACAAATGGCATTTATGAACCACAAAATCTAATTGAAACTGCTTCAGTAATTGAAGTTTACAATTTCATAACATAAAAATAAAAGGCATACAAAATAGCTCCTTTTGCATTCCTATAAAATCGCAAACTGAAGGCAGAGACCAGAAGACAGTTAAAACTCAGGAAAGGACTTCAGAGAACTTATTTGCCTCCAGGCTTATCTTTTTTTTTCTAATTTGGTCAATACTCAGTCAATAAAAATTTATTAAGTGTCTACCATGTGCTAGGTACTATGTTAAGTGCTAGCTAGTTCAAGCCACCAAGTGTGTAAAGCATCCAATTGTACCGAGTTAAGGGTCAGGCAAAGGATTGGCTTTAGCCAAAAGAACTGCTGAAGTCCCAGGAGTCTTCCTAAGCTCCTAAGTACAAACAACACATCTTCAAAGTGGTTATAAAGCTCTTGTCTGAACAACCCTAATGAAAAAAAAAGTCCCTAACACTGTGGAACAACCATAATTCTTATAAAGTTTTCTTTACCTTGAGCCTAAACCTAGGTCTTTTATATTTTTCCCCCATTACTCTGGGTCAAATAAAAGTGTTTCACTTTTCCATAATCAATAACCTTTCAAAGATTAGATCATTCCTATCAAATTCAATGGTTTCACGTTATATGTTTTCTAGGTTAAATATCCTCAGATCTTCCTTGTGGTATGGCATAATTTGAGATATTTGATCCTGCTGCCTGCTCTCTTCTTTTTTTAACTAATTTTTTTTTTAGTTTACAACACTCAGTTCCACAAGTTTTTGAGTTCCAAATTTCCTCTGCCTCCATCTCCTCCCCCTACACTGACAGCATGTAATCTGACATACGTCCTACATATACCTTCACATTAAACTTCCTTACCCAATAATCAAATTGTAAAGAATTATCACCAGTGAAATGAAACATGAGAAAGATGTAACAAAACCAAAAATAAAATAAATCTTTTTAAAAAGAGAGAGCAAATTGTTTGCCTCAATCTGTAATCAGATTCTATACTTCTTTCTCTGGATGTGGATAGCCTTTGTAATCATGAGTCTTTTGAAGCTATCTTAGAATTGTTGAGAAAAGCCAAATCTATCAAAGTTACTTATCACAGAAGCAATGTGTCTGTGGCTATATACAATGTTCTGATTTTGCTCTCTTCACTCATCATCAGATCATATAAGACTCTCCAGGTTCTTATGAAATCCATCTGTTCCTCATTTCTTACAGCACAATAGTATTCCATTACATTCAGATACCACAATTTGTTTAGGCATTCCCCAGTTGATGAGCATCTCCTTGATTTCCAATTCTTTACCACCACAAAAAAGGCTACTGTAAATATTCTGTACATACAGGTCCTTTCCTGCCTTGTATGATCCCTTTGGGATACAGTCCTAAAAGTGGTATTGATGGGTCAAATGGCATGCACATGTTTTAGCCCTTTGGGCATAGTTCCAAATTGTTCTCCAGAATGGTGGGATCAGTTTGCAACTCCACCAACAATGCAACAGTCTCCAATTTTCCCACACCTCAGTGAGAGGTGTGGGGGAGGGGTGGTCTGGCTGCTGGAAGTCTCTTCTCCTAGGGCTACACTATATAGCACAGGTGGTCTCAGCTGTAGGTCTACTCTGGTGTCTGCCAATTCCCCTGGCTGTGGAAAGGCAAGCATTGGGTCCTGGCAATGGCACTTTCTGGCTCCACCTCCCCCGCCAGGGCTTAGGAACTCCTGTTGGTCTTCTAAGTTGGGGCTTTCTGGGACGCCTCCCTTCCTACACTGGTCTTCTTCTGTTATTTCAAGAGAGGCCTCTTGAACTAAAAGACTGTTGAACCTCCAGTCTGGCTCCTCTGTTCCAGGGTGTCTCTTAGGGCAGTATTCTCTGTGTTTATTCAAGGGAGGGACTAGAGCTCTTAGCATTTACTGAGTCATCATGGCTCCTAGAAGTTCAAGAAGATGAGTTTCAAACCTTTGTACTGTGGCCTGATAGCTCCCAGAGTAGCTGCTGCTGCTGCTGCATGCTCTGTGCTTCTGTCTCAGGTAGCTCCAACAGACTCCCATCCTGCACCAGGAGGTGTGGGGATCACAACCACAGCTAGCAATTCAGCCCTGTCATGGTCCTGCTCCTGCTCCAGTATGGTTTAGTTCCACATGCCCAGTCCTCTCCAAGTCTGATCCCCTGGCTGGCTTCTGCTTCTGGTCCCGCTCTGTTGTGGTGGGGTGCAGTTCCATGTGCCTGATGTTCTCCCAGCCCACAGATCTATCCAGTCGACCCTGCAGACTCTCCTCATCTGGAAATCTGCCACACTGTCTTCTAGTGGCTTCTACTTCTCTCAAATTGGTTCAGATTTACTTTTTTAAGAGGTATCTAACTAGCTGCCCTCTTTTTGATAGTCATCAGCTTATCAATGTCCCTCTTGGAATGTGACACCCAAATTTTACATCAGTGTTTCCAATATATACTAATCATGGGCATAGAATACTGGGACCATTATTTATCTAGTTATAGAATTTATGCCTCTCAATGAAATTTAAGATTTCATTAATGAAGTTGTTTTCTAAACTTAATGCAGATATTCATATTTATCTTTGTCAAATTTTATTTCATTGGTTTCATCACATTGTTTCAAATTGTTTAGCTTCTTTAAAAATCTCATTTCAATAATTCAGGGGGAAAATGGACATTCAATAAATAGAGGACTTTCAAGCATTCTTGATGAAAAGACCAGAGCTGAATAGAAAATTTAACTTTCAAATACAAGAATCAAGAGAAGCATGAAAAGGTAAACAGGAAAGAGTGATCATAAGGCTCTTATTAATGTTGAACTGTTTACATTCCTTCATGGAAAGATGATAATTGTAACTCAAGAGAACTTTATCAGTATTAGAGTAGTTGAAAGGAATATACGTATATATAGACAGAGGGGACAGGGTGAGTTGAATATGAAGGGATGATTTCTAAAAAATAAAATTAAGGAGTGAATATATTGGGAGAAGAAGAAAGAGAGAGAGAGAATGGGGTAAATTATCTCACAAAAATGAGGCAAGAAAAAGCTGTTATAATGGAAGGGAAGAGGGGAGAGGTAAAAGGGAATGGGTGAACCTTACTTTCATCAGATTTGGCTTAAGGAGGGATAAAACATGCACACTCAATTGTGTATCTTATCCTGCAGGAAAGTAGGAAGGAAAGAGATAAGAGTGGGGGTATGATAGAAGGGGGGGCAGGTTGGGGGAGGGGCAAATCAGAATCAAATACATTTTTAAGGGACAAGGTCAAAGGAGAAAATAGAATGAATGGAGGGTGGGATAGGATAGAGGGAAATATAATCTTCCACAGCATGACTATTATGAAAGTGTTTTGCATAACATCATATGTATAACCTACATTGAATTGCTTACCTTCTCAATGAGGGTGGATGGGGAGGGAGGAAGGGAGAGATTTGGAACTCAAAATTTAAAAACAATGTTAAAAATTGTTTTTACATTCAACAGGGAGATAATATATATACTCAATGGGGTATAGAAATCTATGTTACCCTACAAGAAAGTAAGGGAGAAAAAGATAAAGGGGGTAGGTGATAGAAGGGAAACAGCAGACTAGTGAAACAGGTTATCAGAATGTATACCATCTTGGGGTGGGGGGAAACGGAGAGATAGGGAGAAACTCTATGACTCAAAATCTTGTGGAAATGAATGTTGAAAACTAAAAATAAATAAATTAACCAGAAAAAATATCAGTAATATTCACATATGTAGAAGATAATGTTAAATAAGGAATCACTATAAATGAACTCTAAACAAATTTGTAGTAATTAAATAACTTTATGTTTCTTTTTCTTGACTTGCGAAGGTACATATTTTCAAATACCTTATACTGTATCTGAAAATTTGACATTTAAAACAATTTGATTGTATTGATTATCGACTGGGTTAAGAAGGTATCCAACAGGATGTTTTCCCTAACATCTACGTTGAGGAATTTGTAAAAATTCATCCTGTTAACTCAGTTTTTTTAATTAAATGTTCATTTGTTGAAACAGATGTGTTTTTCATTCATCAACAGATGTACACACATTATTTACTGAATGTTTTCAAGGTTCAATAAAAATGTTTTTGTATATTCCCTTCATATTTTATTATGACTATTGTAACTCAAGGTTTTCCATCAAAAAATTTGAAGTTTATCTATAAACTCCATGATGCTATATTTGAATAAAAAGACTTAGTGGGACACACCTCTAAAACTGTACTATGTTCATGATGTATTTCTCAGTCTGTTTCTAAGTTATCATCTTCCAGGTGTCGAGAGATACCATGATGTCTGAAATGTCAAGTTATTGGCACTGCAATGAAATGTGGGCAAAACTGTTGTACAAAATTAGAGCTTTTACATATCTCCATCTAATTTTAGAGCTGAATGTGAACCAAATTTTGTTTGAAGTTTTGAAATTTTCTGAAGAATATTTTTATATATCCTGTTTGGGGCTAGTAATGGATTTGGAAAAGCCAAAATAATGCTTTCATTGCAGTGCTTTCGGCTAGGAACAGAACACTGAAAATATCATTCTTTAACGCATGTAAAGTACGTAACATTTTCAAAGTTCTCAATTATTTTTATTTTCTTCTTTCCAACAAGAGAGAAGAGGAAAGAGGGAACATTAATACAAGACTTCAAACCTTGCAAAGCTCTTTGCATATATTATCTCATTTGATCATCATTAAAATCTGATAAGTTAGTTGAGATTTTTGCTGCTCAGTCCTTTTGGTCATGTCTGAATTTTCATAACATTCTTTGAAGTGCTCTTGGCAAAGATTTTGGAGTAGTTTTCCACTTCCTTCTCCAGGTCATTTTACAGATGAGGAAACTGAGGCAAACACATATGAAGGAGGGGAGTTAGTGAGGTTTAGCATTTGCAAACCATTCCACCACCACCACTCAGGGATATATGTAGATTTTGATGAAACAGCAGCTCTTGAGACATGACTTAGCAGTTAGAGTGAGTGTTGGAAGAGTAGCCTGAGTCTATAGATACTACAAGGAGAAGCTATCCACTGGGGTATAGTATGGAGTCGCAAGATTCAAATTCAAGTACTACTTTTGGCATTATCTTGCTGTGTGACTTTGGGCAAGATATTTAGTCTCTGTGAGACTCAGTTTCTAAAATGGAGTTGAGAAGATTCATTAGATGATTTCCTATATTTGTTGCAGTTCTGAAACTCTCTAGTTCTTTTGTGAGTATGGCTTAGGAAACAGGTTTTTAGGCCTACTTTATAGTTGACTTTTTGAATCTCAGTTGCTATTTTTGTTAAATGTTGATGAAAGCAAGGACCCTGGAATTAGGAAGAAATGAATTCAAATCCTTTGTCAGACACTTATTGTAATTCTAAGAGAATAGCTTAACTTCTTTTGACTGCCATTCCTTCATCTATAAAATGAGGATAATAATCTCAGTTGGGGCAGTGAGGTGGCATAGTGGATAGAGTGGAACCTAGAGTCAGGAAGATATTGAGTTCAAATTTGACTTCAGACACTTAAAAGCTGTGTGATCCTGAGCAAGTCACTTACCGTATTTTCATCTCAGTTTCCACTTCTGTAAAATGAGAATAATAGTAGTACCTACCTCCTAGGGCTGTTATGAAGGGCAAATGCAGCAATAATTGTGAAGCGTTTAGCATAGAGCTTTACAATAGTATGTGATATATAAATGTTAGTTATTATTATTCCTCTCTACTGATACATGGAGGCATCTAGGTGGCTCAGTGGATAGAGTGTTGGGACTGGAATCAGGAAGACTTGAGTTCAAATCCTTCCTCCAACACTTACTAGTTATGTGATCCTGGACAAGTCACTTAACTTCTATTTACTTTAATCTACTGGAGGAATGAAAATGGTTTACCACTCCAGTATAATTGCAAAAGAAAAAACTAGAATAGCATTATATTGGTAATTAAGGTGGGAATTTTTTTTACTATTTTGTTTTTTAGAAATGCTAAAGTAATCAAATGGCTTCGATTAAGCCTTACTAGGTGCAAAGCCCCAGGCCCACACCTTTTTGCTAACTAGGTCTAAAGCTCCAGGCTCACAACCTTTTGCTGATTAGGTATGATCCCTCCTGCCCTGGACATGGTATATAAACTCAGAGGTTAGCATTTTGTCTGGGGCTCTCATTCACTGGAAGAGTGTTGGTGTGGAGGCTCAGAGTAGCCATTGTGAAGAGCCCCTTGGCTTTGAAGAAACCCAGATGTTTTGTTTGGGGCTCTCTCTTGAAGGAGTGTTGAGACTCTGGGCAAACTGTTGTAACTTCCTCCTGGCTTTGCTAACCCAGACCCATTGGTTCTTCTCTGATAACTGAATTGCGATTTGGTCTGTTTAAATTGTCTCTGTTTGTAATTTATTTGTATTTGTTCTGAAGTTCTGAGTGCTGGCTTTTCCTCCTGAACTAAATGAATAATGTATGTACGTTGGATTGAAGTGAGATTGTGAATGCTCTAAAGTTACTTTCCTTAGTAAAGCAGATCAAAAGAACATCTGCTGACAGCTCTTGTTGGGTCTTATACTCCCACAGCAGCTGCTAGCCAAATTGTTATTAGAAGCATCAGCGTGCTATGGTCCACAGGGTTACAAAGAGTTGACCCAAATGAAACTTAATTCCAAGGGAGCATCAGCATCCAGTGCCTGTTGAGAATATCAAAATTGTCAAATGACTTTTTTACACTTAATGTCAATACTTGATTGATACTGTGGAGAAATATTCTCACCTGGTTAAAGTAGCAACGAAGACATGTTATTTTGAGTGGGGGTAGAAAATTTTCTTCTTTAGCTCTGCAGAAGCAGAGTTCACTTTCGTCCAACTTTGCTATATTTTGAGACTTTTGCATCCATATTTTTCAGAGTGCCTAAGGTAAAGCCTAGTAATTTATAAACTCTTCAGTGAAAACCATCAACATAAGGAGTGACTTCCCTGAAAGTTTAAGAATTGACCAAGGAGGAAGGAGAGAATTGAGTTTAGCAAATTTCGAAAGTATTATAAACAAGCATTAGAAAATAATGCAAACATTGAGAAAAAAGATTTTGGCTATATGTGAACCAAGGAGGTTATATTAATGTGAATCAAAGTAAGCTCCTAAGCTTTTCAGATTTATTAATTTATTAATCCAATCATATAGTCTATTAGATGATTTTTTATTAATTTATTTTACTGGAACACAAATATGGAATAGAGAAAAGAAAACAAAACATATTATAAACTTAAATATTGAAACTTAAATACGAAGTAAGAAAGAAAAAAACATGTCATGTGCATAGCAGAACATGAGAGGATTCAAAATATGTAACAATAGATTTTCATTTCAAGCAAGCCTGTATGATAAATAATATATCTTTTGTTGAGAATTATCCATCTTTTCTTTGCTTCCTTATGTTTTCTTTTATTCTCTGCTATGTACTTTTAAAGTTGTTCTTTTTTCCTCATCCCTCACTCCCTTCCCAAGTGTGTTGGTAAGGCAAAATGGGCTCCTTACCACTTGAGGAGTTTGTCTTTTGTTTACTTTGAGTAAAAGTACTTTCAGCTGTTAAGTGCTAAGCCCCAGGCCCAAAGCCCCATCAGGTGTGAAACCTATGCGAGTGTAGATTACTGACTTAAGAGGGGCCAACTCGGTTGTCGTTGAAGCGGGGCTTGGCTGCAAGGAGATGTGAGCTAAGAGACAACTACAGCTGAAGCTGAAAAAAGCCGAAGCAGCGCGGAAACAGAGCCGACCTGTGTGAACCCAGGAGTGCAAGTAAGGACTTGAGGCCAGTAAATATGAATTGGTTAAATGCCATCTTGTTTTCATGTGGCCTCCTGGCTACTCTTGTGAGGCGGGCTTATTGGGCCTGGGGTTTTTTGGTCAAGATATGGGAATGGGGAGGCTGGTTTGCAAATCTGTTGCTGTGGGGCCTAAATAAATGTTTTGTTGCTTTCTTCTTAGAGAATCCCTCATACCTTGCGGTTTCGAACCATTCAAATATATATATGATTATATTTGAGATCATAAATTCGGCCTTCCTACTACACCAAGGCTACAATATACTCTAGATATTTTTCTTGATATATACATACACATACAGATATATACATACCATATACTTATAGATATACACATGCATATATAGACATATACATTCCCATCTCTTGTTTCCTATTCCTCCTGCCTCCTCTACTTTACTTCTACATGCTACCTTGACCTCCTATTACTTGCCTACCCCCTCCTCTACCAACTACCTTGCCCCTCTATTGCTTGCCTTCCCTGCCCAAGGATCCCTCCCCTATCCTCCCATTCTCATTAATATAAACACCCTTCTATACCCCCCTTTTGCCTATTCCCTTATTTACTTCTCTAAAGATCCCTCCCTTGTCCTCTCCCCTGTCTCTATGTCCCTACCATTTTATTTCTTCTAAATTTAGAAGACTTTTATACTCGTCTAAATAAATACATATTGTTCCCTCTTAAACCCATTCCCAATGAAAGTAGGTTACCAGAACTACCAGCCTTCCTCCACCCTCCAGTTCCTCTGGATTTTTAGTTCCTCTGTATCTTTTCTTCCTCTTGTACCTCATTTGTATAAAATAGTTCTCTTTTTAGCTGTTTCAAAATGGTTTTACTTTTTAAAATTCATATTATAGTCAGGTTCTCCTCAATCTTTCTTATGAGCTCTCCCATTATTAATAAGAATCTTAGATATACATTTTACATTATATAAAATGTAAACAGTCTGTCCTCATGAATCCCTTATAATTAGTCTTTGATATATACCTTATGTTTCTCTTGGTTCTTGCATGTCAAATCTATTAAGTTGAGGAATTTTTTTTTCACAGTCTTAAAAGTCTGAAAGTTTATCAAATACTTCAATATCCTCCTCTGAACATGAACCCCTGTCATCTCTATTCCTGTAATAAGGTTTCTATGTTTGGATTCTTTCTCCTTTGCTTGTGCATTTTTTGTAGTAATAACATGATTTTTGGAATCACCTCTAGCCCTGGTGTGCGGGACATGGTGCCTCTTATCACAGATCTTCAGTTCCCACCTCTAGCCTGGTACCAAAGCCAAACCTCCAACTTCCTGTAAGTGCCCACACCCAGGGGCTTTCTGAACCACTGCTTCTGTACTCAGCAGGCATGTGCTGGTTCCTTCTCACCCCCACCGTTCTTGGCAACACAGCTGGGTCTGGTGTTCCTCATCAGCAGCGGTTCCCTCAATCTTCCTGAGCTCAAAGGCCCAACTCCTCTGAATATTTGGAGCTGAAAAATTCCTGTGGCTGGGATTGAGGCAGCCTCTCTAACTAACTAACCCCAGGGCTTTCTGCTGGTTGTTTATGCAGCTTGCCACTTGTTGTTAAAACAGAACCTAGCCTGGAGGTGCCTACTCTTCTTAGGGACAAAGCTTCATCCTGGGATTTTTCTTCAGGTCTTCTCAAATTGACCCAGGAAGACCCTGGTTGTGCTCCTGTTCTTCTCTGTCTCCACCCATACTTTGTTTACTCTAAGGTGCTATTTTAACTCTTTTGTGGGGGAAAATCTTGAGAGCTTGGAATTTTCTGACCTACTCCGCCATCTTCCCAGAATCCTCTCCTAGATCATTTTCTTTTACCATCCTAATATTTTGTACTCTTTGAAGTGCTCCTGCAAATAGTTTTTGAATTGGATTACAAGGAGGAGATAGCAAGTGATCCTTCCTTTTGGGATTGTCTTCTTTTCAGGATCTTAAAGATCATAAGACTACAGTTTAAAGCTAGAAGGGCACTTGGAGGTTATCTAGTCCCCTTGTTTTACACACAAGGAATCTAAAGCCAAGAGAGAGTGAGCGATGACCAGTATCACATACATAGTAACTGGCAAAGTGGGAATTTTAATTGATGTCCTCCAAGACTGAATTCTCTTTCCATTAAACCTAATCTTGCTAATTACAAGATCCTAGAATGAGAACTGGCAGGGTATTAATTCAACCACTCATTTTATACATGAGGAATCTAAGGTAGAGAAAGGATATATGACTTGCCCAAAGTCATACAGATAGTAAGTAATGTATCTGTGATTCAAATCCAATTATTGTATCAGAAAGTCTGGCTCTGTGTTCAGCAACCTTTTCATTATACAGCATTTTAAAACTACATTTATAATGGACATTTTATGATGAAAGCTTAGTTTTCATTTATTAAACTTAACATTAATTTGCCAAGTGACAATAAGCCTAGTTAAACAAAAAATTGTATAAATTTATTTTCAAATAAATATGTTAATAATTTTCATCATAGTATCTAAAGCAAAATTTCCATATTTAACATTAAATGTATTAATTTTATAACTTCATCTACAGACATGAAAAATATTGCTCATCATCAGATTTCTTAAAATTGCTAAACACCTACTAATTTTAGGATATTGTGAGGTGTTGATACACAGGATACACTATAAATCCACTACTAACTAACTCTAAAAACTCTAGAGTTATTATTTTTATTATTAGTGTATTACAAGGAGCAAATGCAGAGTTACGGGTTAAATGTTATCATTGTTGTTGTTTAACTCTAAATAACTAGTTTTGGTTTGCCTAGTTACAGAAAAGATCACTACTTGACATCTTATTTAAGTTCTTTTCCAAATACATCATACCATTTTGAATTTTCAGTTTAAAATAGCATAACTCCCTGTCATAAAATTTTCCGGTTTTTGAAAATTCTTACTTGGATTGTGTATAGACAAATTCCTTTTGTAAGTATCACTATAATTGTTTTTTTTTCATGGGAAAAAAACACCTTCCACTCTCCATTGAGTGGTTCATTCTTTTGTACTTTCTTCTTTCTACCGAGCATGTCATTCCTGTAACTCAGATTGCTGTGCTGAGTTATCATAAACTCTTTCCTTTGCCTCTCAGATTCAATTAATTTTGATTGATATATATATGCATATATATACATATATATACACATATAGATATAGGTATAGCCTCTAGATATATATGTGTATATCTATGTGTATATATACGTATATATACACATATATGTGTGTATATATGTATAGGGGTGTGTGTGTATGTGTGTATACATATATCCTCTGAGCCCTTCTCTTTGTTCTCATGGCTACAACTCTATTTCCATCTCACATCATCTGTCAACTGGACTTCTCTAACAGCTTCCTAATGATTTTTGCTATTTATATATGCTAGATAGAGAGAAATACATAATTGCTCATTCTGTATGACTTTTGTCCATGCCCTTCCATAAATCTAAAATTGGTCCTGCCAATATATTTGGAGCTTTCCTCAAGTTCCCTTGACATGTTTATATATTAAAGGAACCCATAGGCTCTCTATTGATTATTCCACATCTAATTTTATGATTGTTGAATATAAATTCCTGGATGGTAGGAATTGTATTGCTTTTTTCTTTGTATCTCCAGTACCTGGAATCATGCCTTGAACATAGTAAGTTTTTTATGCTTAATTATTGAATTAAATTATTTGTTTACGGAAGGAAAAAAAAAGAGAGAAAGTAATAAAATTCAACCAGGCATTGGTGAGATAACTGCAATAGTCAGACTCCACAGAGACAGCATTATTTAACAAAATAATTTAATGAACACTACTTGACATTTGAACTGTTGTTCAGTGTTTTGTTACAAATTGCCTTTATTGGATACTCCTAGCATCCAACATCATTTACAATGGGCTTTACACACAAATGTATCCACACATCAAAGTGATTGCTTCCCAAAAGATTTTCTCATTCTTCATTGTGAAACAAGCACAATGAAGAAGAATCTTTGGAATGATATACCAGAGAGTAATTAAAACAATTCTAGAATCATTGAATTTTGTACCCAAAAGGGGCCTTAGAGATTATCTAGTCCAATCTCTTCAATATAAAAGGGAAAATGGATTAACTAGAAGAAAACAGTCCAGTCAATTAGCAAGTTCAAGGAAAAACAGTTGGAAAATATAAGTGGTACAATTGTATTTCTGAAAATATAAACAGAATAAAGCAAACACCTACATGAAAGTGTCCTGTACACTGGTGAGATCTTCTATCCATGATATATAGGAAACTATAAGCAAGAGTTGCAAAGGATGAGAAGATATGGATGGGTAACAATTTAAATCCATGGAAAAAGTACCTATATCAATAAAGGTTCCCAGGACTACTGAAGAATCAAGAAAAAGTGATCCAATTAGATTCATATCCCTCATCTTTCCTCTGCTGTAATCCTTGTTGTTCATTGTATTTACTGCCGCTCAGAATGATCTCTTGCCCTTTAACTGACACTTATTTAGAAGATAATCAAATCCTCTGCTGACAAAATTCTTGTCCTTCTACCCTGATACTACTCTCCCCATTTTGTCCATGGTACATACCTCAAGCATGATCTTTCATTATCAGGTCTTGACATTAATCAACCCAAGCAAACCCACTGTAGTCTTCACCAGTTGTGTGTGTAATATATGACCACTGGATCTATGAGAAAATTGATTTATAAACTGTATAGCAGTATTATGTTAATGTGAACTATACTAATATAAATTGCAGAAGAACCACCCATATTTGTCTCCCATGATGGAGAGAGAAAACGATTTTGAGCAAAAAGTATCAGGGCACCTGAGAGAGCTAATAGTTACAGTTTCCATATCCACAATGTTATTAAAGTTACCACTGAGATTGTCTGCCATCTACACCATGTATATCTTATATGTGTTTGGGTTGTTCGTAAGCTATCTGCTCCATCAGACCAAGAACTCCTTGAGGGCAGGGATGGTGCCTTTGTTTTTCTTTGTATCTCCAGCATGTAGAACTACTGCCACATGGCAAGCAGATAAGACATGACTGTTGACTGTTGGAGTAAAACAAACTTCCACTTCATGGAGACAGACATAGTTGACATTTACAATGCCCACATCTACAATATTATTAAAGTTTCTTTTTGTATAAGTAGGTATACCCTGTAGATGAAGTTGCAAAAAGGGACTTTTCATGTGTGTGAGAGAAGGGACTCCCTGGCACTTTCTGACACAAGCAAATATGTCATGCAAGTTAGTCATGAATGTAATAGGATATTAGCTGAGCTAGGCTTGGGCAATGAATCTAGCACAGTTCCTGACACATATTAGGTGCTTAACAAATTTTTATTTGTTGATTAAATCTCTCAACAGAAACTTTCAAGCCTAGAATTAAAACAATAATTGTGGAACATCGTATCTTCCCACTTCAAAGCCATTGTTGCTGGGGCTCATAGTTTAACAATAACTTATGTTTACATTGTAATTTTGTCTCAAAAATTTCATGTGATCATAGTACTCCAACATTACAATGGATCTGTCATTTCACTGATCTAACTAAGCTCTTCAGTAATGTAGGTAGCCACTAATATTTGCCTGAATATCTTGTGCTATTTTTGGACATGTACTCCTAGATATCCAAAAAAGGAAGTCCACTCAAGGAGAACATGAGATCTTGAAGTTCCCTTGGCATTTCATGGAAGACCAGTACAGTGCCTAGGTTGTTCACTGGTTAACCTTTGGTCTCATCTTGTGATTTGCCCATCCTTTTTTTATTCCAAGTTGCCCATTTCTCTGATGGTATTCTTCACAGTGTTTCTCCTGCATAATCATTCAGTTATGATTTCTGCTCATAGTCACTATGTGACTTTCCATTGTTGTTTAGGTGAAGAACATCTTTAGTTCTAATATGTTATATGACTGTTTTCCTACATAATAGTTTGAGATCATTTACTAAAAAAATAGAGAAATGGAGACCTCTATTAACAGTGAGAGAAATTACATCAGTGGGATCATACATGGATTCTTCAAGTATTTACATAAATACCCAATTCTGATATATCATTTTTCAGTAATATTTCTATGATTGTTAGGGTGGTGTTTTTGATTTGTAAAAAATAATTATCAATCATGGAATTGTTACTAGGTGAAAAAAGTCTTTAATTAATTCAGATGCCCTAAAAAGTTACTGGATGAATTAGAGTGGAATTGTACAAGAAGTGTTTTGACTGGTTGAGAAAATTTTTCCAGACTCTGTTGGTTGATAAAATCTCAAACCGGTTTGGAATTGGAGAATTTGAGAGAGTGCTGAGTCAGGAGAGAGCAGAGCCAGAAGCAATGCCTATGATCAGGAATAGCTCTTCGGAGAGAACACCTTAGCAACCTCCCCATACCTTTGACTTGAGGAAGACCTTGTGAACTTCAGAGAATAAGAGGATATCAGACTTCACATTTGCATTTTATTCCTAGCAACATTTCTATGGCAACTGACAGTGTGTGCATTAGGAGCCAAGGACAAAATAAACATGCTGAAGCAAGGCAACTTCAAGGCTCTACAAAAAGCCCAGAAGAAAAGCCACACCATATCTAAAGTGATCTTCATGAGTCACACAGAGGAAAAAAATGATTTAGAATAACCAGGAGCTATAATCTACCTATTTATATATATATATATATATATATACACATATATATATATACACACACACACACACATATATGTATATTTATATATATGTATATGTATATATATCACATATGTATATACATATATATTATATATTACATATAATATATATATATACATTCTTTCCCAAGGACTATATGCAGAGCCCACTATATATCAAGCCACATTTTCCCTGAACTCTTTATGTACTGGGAGGAGAATGTAGCACAGAACTTTTTTTTAAAGGGTGGTATTTTGAACCCATTGTTCTTTCTATATGACTTCAATAAATATCCCATTATAAAAGCAAAGTATGCACTGCTGACTAATCCATGATTATTAATTGATATTAATTAGTCAGCAATGTGTCCTTTGTTTTTAGAAAAAAAGATATTTATTAAAGTCATATAGAAAGAACAATAGGTTCAAAATATCAGTGCTCCCCAAAAAAGTCTTTTCTACATTCTCCTACCAGTACATACACAATCCAGGAAAAAGGTGGCTTGATATATAGTGGGCTCAACATACAGAGTGCTTAAGAAATAACATATATAACAAGAGGTAGTTAACAACTCTGGTTACTGGAAATAATTTTCCAAAAGTAAAGAATGCATTGTTGAATCATTGATATCAGGAGGGGACAGTTAGGTGGTGCAGTGGATATACCACTTGGCTTAGAATCAGGAAGATTAGTCTTCCTGAGTTCAAATCCAACCTTAGACAGTTACTAGTTCTGTGATTTTCAAGTACCCTCTTTGCCTCAGTTCTTCACCTATAAAATGAGCTGGAGAAGGAAATGGCAAACCACTCCAGTACTTTGCTAAGAAAACCCGAAATGAGGTCATGAAGAGTTGGGCACAACAGAAACAACCGAACAACTGCAATCATGCAGGGAAGCACACCAGTTGGAGCTTGTGAATAATAGCACTAAAAAGACATCCTCTGATGCTCCAGGTTGATAATTGTAGGGATCAGTTGAAATCATATATTCATGAAAATACCTGCCATCAAATGGGTTTCTTTTTCTTCTGTCTTCCCTTTTCTCTCTTCCCTGGCCACTCACCAGCAAAAATCTAGCCAGTTGAACTACTTATATGCTTAAAGAAAATGAGATTCACTAGCTCTATTCCTTCTGGTAAAGTGGTAAACTATTAAACCTTATTATCTAGCTTGACATTGACTCCTAAGTTCTTATAAGCTTTATCATTTCTCTTGTTTCTGTGCCTTCCAGAATCTAGAGTACTTACATCTGATCTAGTGATGTAACTAAAAGAACCTTAGGATCTGTCATCCATCCCATGGCCAAATCCTTGGGCCTTCCTATTACTATGGTTATCATAGGCATACAATGGTGGCAGATAAGCACTTAAGATTTGGAAGTGAGAATCTCATTACCAGAAAAGTGATTATGTAGTTTCTTGGAATAATTATCTGCCAGAAAGATGCATGAACCAAAAAGCAGAATCAGGTCACTTTAGATAAAAAGAATTTATGACAGGTCAGGAGTTTGGCATTTTATTGAAACCTATGGACCCCAACCCAGAAAGAAATTTCTAGATGAATGAAATTTTAAAATTAGCATGGGACACGGTTACAAAGAAAATGAATTATAATGAAATAGTCATCAAAACATTAAAATTGAAAACAATCATAGAAACCAATTTTAAAAACCCCCAACAGAGCGTGTCCCCTCAAGTAGTGATCAGAAGGTCTTAAATAGGGAAAAAATGGAAATACTTCTACATTGTAAACCTTAATTTATACTTCTTGTTCCCTACAACTTGATTCTATGTGACTTAAAGACAATTCAGTAACTCACAACTTCCTTACACCTTACATTTTCTGATCACAGTAAAGAAAATAAAAAGGAATCCCAAATTTAGGTTTATTAAATAGAACATTGTGTTAACATATGCTATGGGGGGGGGGAGTGTGTGTGTACGTGGGGGTGGGCATTAAGAACATGATTTGATAGGGTAAAGATGAATGATTCCCAAAGGACAATAAAATAAATCCTCTCTTTTATTTTTGACAACAGTGTTGTACCTCATTTCTATTTATAGATTCTTTCAATATTCTGGAAAATTGAGTATAAATAATTATCAATCTCTTTTAAGAAATATGATAAGTGATCTTGACCTCCAGGAAGCCACTTCCCATTTCTAGGCCTCTTTTTCCTCTGGGATACACGAACTCTAAAATCCTTTCAATTGCTGATATTCTATTATTCTATCATCCCAGAATGGATTAGTTCCCAAGGTCAAGATAGTAGTTTGCTCTGAAAGAGGTAGAGACTCATTCTAAGTTGTCAAATGACGGTAATGAAAATTTGGAAAATGACTGGTAGAGTCTGAGGATCTTATGAATTTTTAATAAACGATTTTCTTCCGGTCACCTGCATATTTGAAGACACATTCTGTTTGCCTCTAACAGAAGTCATTATAGCAATGGAAATTTTACATCCATGTTAAAGGAGGATGCACAGCTAGACACTCTACTAAGACATCTCTAATAATGAGTTTCATGTTTTCTCCCAGAATAGATTGGTTGATGTCAGGACCAAGCCAAACACTGATGACACATTTTAACAAAGCTTTGCATACATAATGTATATGGATACTGCAGTGCATTCTATGGCTTGTGCTATAAAAAAAAATTCTGAGGAATATATAACATGCTTAGTTTGGAAGAAATTAAATAACAGAGTATTACTAGATCTTTCCAAGCCAAGTGCCTTGTCTTCAATTCTGAATCAATATTTTGAAGCAGATACCATTTCACACATTGGCTTTTTCATTGTTAGTTGGGAGAACCTGTGAAGTCCATCAATGTTTCTCTTCCATTTTCCTTCTATTTTTCCCTATATATTTTGTCAGTGAAAAAGTACACAGCACCAATAAGACATATGCCAACACCAGATCTTCACTGTTTTCCCCAACATTTGGGCTCCCTGTCAAGTTTCCAAAAGAATGGTAGCTATGTCTGGTGACCTTATTGTTAGAAACAGATAACTTCATCTGTTTTTGCTTACTTTTACATTTGTGCCAGATCTACAAGATTAATCCTCAGTAAAATAGTATGGTTGCCAAAAATGAAACCACTGGGCAAGGATGAGCTGATCAAGCTTCTATAAGGACCACAACTTTAACTGGTGTTTGATTTCAATATGCGGCAGCACAAATGTGTACCACAATAACACCACCAAAGGGAATTGCTAAGTATTCAATGCAGGCCTTGGAATTAGAGATGTAGCAGTCAGAAATGGATTGAAAGGTAGGCCATAAGTCCCTCATATTTTGAATTAAAATTGATGTAGCAAAACAAAGGATAGGGATCATCATGCAAACATAATGCAGTCAACAGTCAGTAATTCACTGTGTTCAGATGAGGAAATGGTTTTTGCTTATTGTTAATTATTCAGAACCTCAGAACAACTAGAGCAATTTCTAATTATTCATTGATCTTGATTTTGTTACTTTGTTTATTTCTACAGATTTTCTGTATAATTTATGAGCTTTTAAATTAAATTTATTCAATTTTTAAAGCTCTCTTTGTGTTCTTTCCTTTTATGTAACATTCACTGAAAGTATATGCAAAATTCAGTACCCGTTTTCACCACATGAAAGGATGGAAAGGTAATTATTTCATCAGTCATTATGATCATACAATGGTTTGCTTTATTTTTTTTCTTACCTTTTACATTATTGTTACCATTCCGTATATTATTTTATTGGTACTCTTTACTTTCTGTATTTATTCATATATCTTTCCATTTTTATTCTGAATTCTTCACATTAATCTTTTCTTATGGTACTTTAATATTCCATTATTTACCTTTGATTTACCTCCTCAATCTTTGGCTTCCCCACCACTACCACCACGCACACCCATATCCACTGCAGGATAGATTCTGAAAGCTAAGCATCCTAAACTTCCTTTAATTGAGGGTGGGGGATTTTTGAAGGCCTGGCTAGCTCCCTTCCCATAGTAAATTCCACGAGAACAGTAGTGTTTTCATGTGGATTTTTAATTTTTTGTTCCCTTTATGTGTCAAAGCCAGTGGAACTTCAAATTTAACTTGTTCTGTCCTAGCCACATTCTCTATCCTCATTCCAGCTCCTAAGCGCTCCCTTTCTTGTAGTGGTTGAGAAGAATGAATAGCTTCTTCCTCTTATGGTATGAATATGTGTATGTATATGTGGGTGGTGGGTGTCAGACTGAACACCTATCTTGGTGGGTATGAGGAAGGTGTCCTCACAGACAGACTTGGAAGCCCAAATCTCCAAAGCTGCCATACAAATTTTACCAGGTGAGTAGTAGGGGCTACTGGTGAGGTCATGCATAGAAAGTCTAAATGTTTTGGTTATCTAATGTTATATTATGATGACTTGTATCAGATAATGTTACAATGTTAGTGTAATGGCAAGATATTTTCCAACCATTAATAGGCCTATGTGACCTGCTTTGAGCCCCTGAGTCACAGAGAAGCCTGAGTAACATGAGTCTGTGGTGGGAGGAGCTTCTCAAATGGGTGGAGCAAGAAGGGGTAGAGTAGGAAGTTGGAGTGAGTTGAAGCTTTGGGAGAGAGAGGAGGCAGAGAGAGCAGAGCAGCTAGTGTGAGTGAGAGAGGGAGTGATTTTACTTAAAGGAGTTTGTTTGTGGGGAGGCCTGATGAAAGGAAGGCTTGGGGATGGCAGTGCCACCTACATTGATAATGTGTATAGATTTCTTTGTTGCTGTGATGGATTTGGCTTTCTGGTGTTTGAATAAATATCTTGGTTTCATCTTTGAGCTAGAGAGTCTATTATATCTTGGTGTTCAAACCTGTAAAAACGCAGGCATATTCATACCAGCTGCTGTGGGGACTGCATTGGCAGTATAAATGTTTATGTCTTTATAATACCTTATGTATTCTGCTTTACTTATGTTAGATTTGTCAGATATCTTCTTTCTTTTAAGATTGTTAGTTTGGAGTAATATGCAGAAAACTACTCTGCCATCTTGTCATTCATACCTCAATTTTACAAATATATATGTTTCTATGGGTATGGGTGTGTATTGTATAATAACTCATTAGGGTGAGTTTTTATGTAGTACTTCAATTTTAATAATCTAAAGCAATTTATGCAAGGCCCCATTAGTAATGAGAATATAATTGTTACCCAATTTTGACTTACCTTTACTTAAATGAAGCATAATTCATTGGACAGAAATGACTTAGCTTTTTTGGCTTCAACAGATACAAGTAATGAACAACTTTAAACTAAGTACCATATAGACTATTTCTCTCATAGTTCCAAAATATTGAGAGTGACACATACACATATTCATTCCATAAGAGGAAAAAGCTATTCGTTTAGATCTAAGTGCATAGATTGGCATTTAGAATTTCCTACTTTCAGACTGAGATAATCGCTCTCTTGAATCTTTAAAAATATTTTCATTATTTATTTATCACCTAGATTCCTTTCTTATAAGCTCATAGAATTTAGAGCTAGAAGTGAGCTCAGAGCCTATTTACTATAATACTACATCCTGATTTTCCAGATTAAAACTAGCATGGAGATATGAAATGACTTACAGAAGGTCATGCAATTAGTTAAATGAAAGATCCACAATTCCAACTCAAGTTTGCTGAAATCATATCCAACATTCTTTCCACTACATTTGCTACCGCTTGTGTATCCATTTCTCTTGTATATTTTGAAGCATAAAAAATCCTATGTTCTCCAAAAGAGGATTATTGATTAAAAGGTCATCTCCTTATTTGTTCCTTTCATTCAACAAGCACTTATAGAGTGGGCAATTTGTGCAAGGTGCTATGCTAAGACTTTAACAGAGACCTAGAATATAAATATAAATATAATAAGGTAAATGTAGGATCTTTATTTTCTGAAAATAAGAGAAAGCTAAGAGAGTTGGTTTGAAGAGAAAACTATATCTCACTTAAGGAAGGAACGGATCAAGAAAGTGATAGGCCTGAGTATTTGGGGCAGATTTTGTAATACTAATGTATGACAAAGATAAAGAGAATAGGAAAGCAAAGCCAATGGAAAGTGAGAAAACACTAAGAGATCACTGACAAATAATCTCAAACCTTCTGACTCAGACTAATTACACCACAGAGTGGTGAAGTCACTATCAGTCATTTGGGTGACATATAATGATAATGAGACTCCAGAGTATCAAACTTGTCATAGGGTTTATTGAGTTCTCCAGCCACATACCCTGGTGTAGACTTCCTGAAGGAATAAAAGGACAGAACTTACCTATGTTTAAACCACAAAAGTGAGCTACGTCTTCTGGAAAAAGGATAATGGGGTGGGGCAATGTTGCTAAATTGGATGATTAGGTAAGATACTTTAACTTGAATGACCAAGCAGATCCCTGAAATCAGGGAACCTTTGAGGTCTCCTTGAACAGATGTTATGACATAGGATATTATTGTGGAGTCATTGGGATGTTTGGAAAGGAAATCCTTTAATTGGTGAGCTAATGCATAGCATAAGACTATGATTTCTGCTCAGTTCACCAAGGTGGAGGGAGTTGTGCTCAGTTTGTGATTCACAGTAATCTTTGTGGAATCATGAAAAAAATAGGAGAGGCACTAGAAGAGGGGATCAAGTTAATATTAGTTTAATCTTCGAAAAGAAGAGTATAGAATTTGCAAACTACAGACCAATAAATTTGATGTCAAAGCCTATGAAAAAGTCTTGAATGAATTATTTGAAAAATGTTTTGTGGATACTTTAAAAAGGAAAGCCAATATTGTTTCACTAAGAATAAGCCATAACCTATTAAATCTGATTTCTTTTTATTTTCCTTTTAAGAATGACTGTTGAATAAGTTGGGAAATCTAGAAAAGTCTATATCATTTCTGGATTTCAGCAAAATATATTTATTTATTTATTTATTGGTTCAAC
>CM053622.1:191967510-191984520 GCA_028646595.1 Phalanger gymnotis
AATAAATGACACGTAAGTTACATTGGTTTGAGAGTTTTAATTGATTGCAAGTTCAGTATGAGTAGAAAGTGTGATATGGATGTTCAAAAAGGTAATTCCACCTTAGACTACATTAAGTGAAGTATTGTGTCCAGAATAATGGAAAGGATTTGTCTTACTATATGATCTACCGTGGATAGATTACATTGGTTATATTATATTATTTTCCAGGAGGTGAATGTGAAGATAATCCTTAAGGGGATGTCAACAGGAAATGAAAAAAAAAAGTATGTCCTACTGGGAAGGCTTTAAAAAGTAGTCTGAGACTCTGAGGACAAGAAAAACCTTAAAAGAAAAGGTGATAGCTATCATCCAATATTTGAAATTTTGGCACATAAAAGAGAAATTTAACATATTTTTGTAACATTTGAGGACTGTGCTAGGAGCAATGGGTGGTACTTGTGTGTGAGGAGTCACATTTTGGTTTAACATACTGAAAATTTACTTATAATTAAAGATATCTAAAAAAGGAATGAATGAATAAATTTAAAATTATTTATTAACTACTGTACTTGATATATGCCATGCACTGTGCTAAGTACTATGGATATAGACTAAAAAGTAAGATAGTCTAAGCTCTCAAAAAGTTCCCATTCTAATAAGGGGAAATAATAGATATAGAAAGGTCAAACTATAGAGTATGTGGGAGAGTCCTTGATTATTAGGGTGTGACAAGACGGATGGCTATTAATCTCCTTTAGTGTCATTCCAATTGCTAATTGTTCCATTTGGAGAACTTTAGTATGGAATACTTTCTTTTCCAGGTCTTTAGCTGTGGCTGCTAAGGAGTAGTTGCTCAGCTGCTGAAGCACTTACTGGGTACTTTTCAATGGCAGTGGTTTGTCCTTCCAAGCACATGCTAATTTGTACATTTCCCTCAGAGTGCATCGATATTTCAGTTGGCCCATCTGGCCTGTCTAGTTATAGCAATAGTCCAGGACTCCTATTGATATCATGCTCACCATCACCAAGGTCATCTAGACAGCAGTTAGATGATCACTATGTTTTGCATATGAGATGTTGCATAGTACATTGTCTCATTAGTTAAAGATTAAACTCCATGGCCTCTGAAGACCCTTGAAAATCTATATGTTCCTATTCTAGCAATCAGGTAGAAATATAGAAATTCAAAGTTTCTAGTTCAATGGAATTTTCCAATAGACAATGGAAAAATACAAATGCTATTTTTGACATGAGAATATCATAATGGGCACTAAATAGCCTACACAGAGAAAACTACATTTGTATAATCATTTATTAGTTGAGATACTCTATAGCTCTATTTGGAAATAATAATAACAGCTAACATTTATGTAGAGCTTACTATATGCCAGGCACTGTGCTAAGTGGCTTACAATTATCATCTCATTTGATCCTTATAACAATCTGTGGAGGTAGGTGCTATTATTGTTCCCATTTTACAGATGAGGAAACTGAGGGTAATTGACTTCCCCAGAATCACAAACCAACTGTATGAGGCTAGATTTGATCTCAGATCTTCTTGACTCCAGGACTGGTGTTCTATCTACTCTAAACCTAGCTACCTCAAATTCCTCTACTCTGTTCCCAATACTTTTGGATATTAAAGTATTGCCCGTAAGTAAATCAGATTAAAGATGCAATATTTCAATAGTCCATAAAGATGACAACAAGCTATTTAAAGAAGTAAACATTCCAATTTTGTTTAAAGCAACACATTATTGGTATAGTTTAAAGTGCTAATATAATCGATTTATTTGTGCATGGAACAAGAAAGATTTTTGACACTATATAGTGTTCTATAAAATTTGATAATTCTGAGACAGAATGGGAACAACAGCACTTTTCACTTGAGACAAGTAGTTGGAGACAAGTGGGTGGACTGATGACCTTATTCCTACAGAAATTATTAAAATAGATACTTCTAGTACATTTTTTCTTGACAACCCACATTACATAAACCAGAGATTCTTATCAACTGCCATTGCTAATTTAGCACAGTTCTACTTCACCAACAATGTCACTGAGCCTCTTCACATTTTGAATTCTCGGAAATAGGGTAGTCAATCTCCTCATGATTACATCATTTTAAATACATGTCTTTTCACCTAGAATGAGAACATTGTTCATTTCCCTGACTTGGTGTTAGGTCAGTCTCTTTTTCTGTACAAACAAAACATTCCTTTGACTTACTTGATAAGTTTTCTGGGAATTCCAGATTCTCTATGTCTGACCCATCTGTACTGCTCTTAGAGTTATCTTTAACCTTTACAAACTGATTTTATTCTTTCCTTCACTTTTTCCATGAAGTATTCAATGCCTAATCTGCCATGCAAAGATCAGATATGAGGGTTATTTATAAATCATCTCTTCTGACCTTTGAAAACAGTTTTAAAACTTGACTCTGCTATGTAATTATCATGAACTCATCTACCACATTATTCTTCAGCATAGCATTAGCCAAAGCAGTGGCAATGATACACTTGATGGCATAGAATGGGGAAAAAAAACTAAAAGGAAACAGAGAATATTCTGCCCCCACTTTCACACTCCATGATTCTGTGCTTTTATGTGTGTGTGTGTGAGTGTATAATAGATAATTACATATTCAGCCATTCTTTCTATACAACACAAAAACAAAAACATTTATTTGATATCCAAATTTTGAAGAAATGTTAGTGATACATTTTTTTTCAAACTGTACTGCAATATTACCTGAATATAAAATAAAATTTGTCATACCTTTAGCCAAGGGTTCTGTGTTTCCATGTTCAGTTAACATACATCATCTTAGAAAGATAATCAGACATCTTTGACATATACAATAGGTATGTGTTTGTGTGTATATAAAGACACATACATACTCATTACTGGAATTATTGTTTTATTTGTGTAGGGAACTCTCAGATGAGGAAATTCCATTTGTGAGTTCAAGTCAGCACCTTCTTAGGAATTTATACTCTTGGAAAGTTAACTAAAACACTGAGAAGTTAAACGAATTACCCAGATTAATGTAGTTGGAATGTGTCAGAAGCAGGGCCAGAATCCAGGTCTTCATGTTCCCAAATGTAGCTCTCTATCCACTGTCAGAAGTGTGATATGGTAGCCAGAAATAAATATCTGAGGTTAGACTGCACTAAGAGGCATCAGTTTAAGAACCGGAAAGGTCACGATGATGCTCTCCTCTATGCTTGTCAGACTATGTATGGGATATTTTCCTCAGCACTACATGCCATATTTCATGAAAGATATTAAACAAATTTTGCTCTGCTTAAATGTGTTCAATAATAGGAAACTCACTATCTATCACCAGTTACAGGTTTTTATATTGAGTTTTTTGTCAATCATTGATGTAATGAACATTTGACTGAAAAATCCAATGTGTGTGTGTGTGTGTGTGTAAAAGTGTGTGTATGTGTGTATAAAAGTGTGTGTGTGTGAATGTATGTATACACACATTACATAATATAAAACTCACTGTATACATACTCCCACTTTCTCTCTTTATATATATTCTCAGTGAAAAATGATGGAAGAAAGTGCAATTCCACTTATCCTGGATAGCCTGTGCAAAGATCAAGATACTTTATATGGAATGTTATATGTGAGGAGCAGTAATAAAAACAGTTTAGGCAAGGCCTCAGGAAACCAGAATTAACCTAACCATGGCCAATCTAGGAAATACTCTTCCTACAGTTGATGGCCTAAGTGGTCCCAGAACCATTTGAAAGGCAGGAGTTATGACTAAGATGGAACCCTGACCATCCATTATTATTGGCATTATATTGAGTCTGAATCTGATGACTGACAACATCAGAATGCTTAGGTATCTCTTAGGAATATCACAGTATAATTGAGATCTCCTTTTGTCTTTTAGTCTCCTAGTTCCCTGCTTGTTCAATCTCTTTTTTCCCCTGTAAAACAGGATACTATCTTGGTCATTTAAGACTCTGCCCACACACCAAGAAAACGTTTCCAAATATTATTTGTAAACAATATAAACCATCCATAGGGATGTGGATGGCTTTTAGAAATGCTTCATATTAAGCCACCATGAATAGTACAGGCTCATCGCATTTGATTTCTTCATTTGATTCATTAGCATTGTTTTTTTTTTTCCTTTCATTGCTCTTCCACCAAACCTACCCGCTGAAATTCCTCTAGAAACTGAATTCTGAGATAAGCACATATCCTTTTTTCTTAAAAGAAGCTGATAAAGGTTGTTACCAACAAATCACTTTTTCAAATTTTTGTTACTAAAAGGAACTGAAAAAACATTGTCTAAGGAAGAACTTTTTGAACAAGTGGTTAGTTCTGAATATATTTTTTGCTTTGTCCCTTCACTCAGCTCTCCAAACCTATCATATAAGAATAAAGAAGTGTATTCTTCATATGTAAAATGCAGGATTGTAAAGTATTGAGGTTGGTCACACAAAAACCCATCTGATTATACTTTCAATAAATATTATCGATATATACATACATACATAACATATTAACCTGGTTATACTAATTAATTCTTTAAATTACCAAAGATTTTTTAATACTTACTATCTTAAAATTTGAGAGAATGATACCATTACTATGATATATGTTAAGAGTAATACTTCGAATGTACCTATCGCTTTCATAACAATAAGTCTAATAGGTATAACAGGTATGTAGATAAAGTATTAGTATCTCAATTTTTCAAATGGGGAAACTAAGCTTAGAAAAGTTAAAGAGCTTTTTTCTTCATATTTAGTATAGATCCATTTACACTCAGGATTGAACCCTTTTATTTTCAGTTATAAGTCCAGTGTTCTGTGCCCTATATAATTTGCATGTAAAATTAGACCTACTTTAACAGATTATAGATACTTCCTGAGATTTTTCTAGCTCACTTTATCTAAGTGATGTAGAAATATTTGCACTTGGAGTTATAAGGAAATGCATTTACAACCGAACTCAAACATCTACTAGCTATATGACTGGGCAAGTCACTCATAAACACAGTTTCTGCAATCGTAATATAGGGATAATATTAATACTTCCCTCCTTCATAAGTTATTATTAAGATTAAACGAGATAATTCATATGAAGTACTTTCTAAGCCTTATAGTGCAATACAAATACCAGCTATTTTTAGTATTAAACCACTATGTATACACATATGTGTGTATGTACATATATATATACGTATGTATGTATGTATACGTGTGTATGCTGGTTTAATATCAATATAAATACACACACACATACCCAGTTATGTAAAGAGAATTTGGTTCCTAGAAACTGACCTCAACCCTACTCAAGATGGCTGAGTACAAGGACAAGGAATAAGATGACTGAGAGTAAAATAAAGGCAAATGGTGAGAAAGTCCTCGGAGAGGTCATACTTCTGCTGTTCACTTCCCTCCTAACTGCTTCTGACTCTCCAAGCTTCATCAACATACTTTGCCATCTCACCTTGGAAAATCCTTTCACCACAGATGCCTTCTTGATCTGGAAGTTTCTTCTATTCCTGTGATGTTTTTCTTCCATTCATGATTTCCCCCCAGAAACTCCACTTAGAGGAAAGGCAAAGACAAGTCATTCTTCATTCTTCTCTCAGCTTCTTTTCTGGACTTTTCTTATAGCCTTTCCCATTAGAATGTGAGGTCATTGAGGGAAAGAATCATATTTTTGCCTTTTAAAAAGTATTTTTAGTACTTAGAACAGTGCTTGACACATAGGAAATACAATAAATATATATATGTATATATATATGTACATATACATATATATAGGCTAAGATGATGATACTTCATCCTATGTATGTAATAAATGTTAATTTAAATGAATAGAATGTGATTACATGAAACATTCTTTTAAATATCACATTTATTAAATATATCACTTGTGGCAAGTCACTTATCCTTTTTCTTTCTCATTTTATTCACCTGTAAAATGGGTATATTTATCACACCTACTTCTCAGAGTTGTAAGGATAAAATGAGTTAATATTTATCAACTAGTTTGCAAATGTTAAAGAGGTATATAAATACTAACCCCTCATTCTCCCTAACCTTCCCACTATATCCAATAACTTTCCAAGTCTTAATGATTCTGCCTCTACAATATCTGTTAAATCTGTCCCCTTCTCACAAACCACATGATCACAACTCTAGTTCCAAAACTCATCACACCTGGACTATTGCAATAACTTCTAAATTCCCTGCTTCCAGTCTCTAATCTCTTCAATCTATCCTAAACAGAGCTGCCAATTGGTATTGCTAACCATAGTCCTAATAACTGCTCAATAAGTTGCAATGGTCCCCTTTTGCTGTTGAGATTAACTGTAAATTCCTTTGACATTTAAAAGAGCATGCTAATGCCAACTTGTCTTTCCAGGTTTATTAGATTTTATTGCCCTTTACACATTTTATATTTTGTACAAACTGGCCCTCTTGCCATTCACTATATGCAATATTCCATCTCCTTTTTCTGTATTTTACCCAGGCTCTACCTCATGGCCCAAATGTTCTCTTCTGAGCCTTGCCTTGAAATTTATTTTAGCTTTTTTCAAGGTTCACTTCAGGTGCCCCATTCTACATGAGGCTTCTCTTGATGCATATAGTCCAGGAGTCCTTATCCTCAGACACAATATATTTCAGGGAATCCATGAACTTAAATGGGAAAAAATTAATTCTTTATTTTCCTTAATTTCTAACCGCAATTTATTGCTACCTTCAATTATGAATTTAAAAGTGATACTTTTAGAGGGCTTTATAGGCTTGACCAGATTGACAAAGGGATCTAACACACATATGTGCAAAGGTTAAGAATCCCTAGAATAGTCATCACTGCTACACCCCCCAAAAATTATATTCACCTTGTATATCTTTATACATATTTGTCTTTCTACATGTTATCTTTTCACAATAGAAGGTAAGTTTTTTGAAAGCAAGAAATTTTGTTACTGTTGATTTTTGCCCTTGTAGTCCCAGGATAAAGCATGCTGCCTCACTTGTCGAAAGTAGTTAAGAAAGGCCAGTTACATTAAAATGAACAGGTAAAAGAATGATCCTAGGGAAATCTTTTCTAGTGATAAGGGAAAGTAACTTTCCTACTCAGTGCCACCATAACAAGGTCAAACAGGCCATGGGATTTGGTAAACAAGCTAATTAATTACACAGGATGATATTCTTAATCACAGAAGTCTGCAGAATATCTATTCAAAAAAAATCAAAGGACACTTTTGCCTTTTGCTTTTGCCTAGAAAAAAAAATTCTTATTTGGAGGGATATTACTATCAAATGTGACAGAAATGAGGCTATGGACATAGGATCTTTCTTCTAACCTAGTTAGAGAGGTATAGTATTGACCTTAAAAGAGAGCAAGAAATGTGCAGAACAGATCTAAGGAGACAGGATGAGGTAGTGAAAATGAGATTCTGGCAACATATCTGAAAATAGTTCTGTTTACTCATTAGTTTTATAACCTTGATCAAGTGTCTTCTTTTCTCTAGGTCTCAGTTTCTCCATCTTCACAATGAATCATTTGGATTTTATGATCTCTAAGGTTTATGCCATCATGAAAATCCCATGAATTCCTTCTTTCCAGAGGTTATCACTAAATCCTATCCCTTCCTAACCCAGAACATTCTTGACTTATCAAATAACCTGGAAACTCATGTCTTTCACAAGTAAATGGACAATCTTTAAGTCCCATGGAGGTGATAATGATATATTCAGTTGGAGGGGGGAATTAAAACATTAAAAGGAAAAATTAAGACAAATTTAAAGCAAAAATAAGCAATAATGCCATGGTCTCCATGGTAACTGTAAAAGAGTCAGCACATATTTTTCAAAAGTCATACTGAAGATAAAAGCATTATGAAAATAATATTCACTGGAATTTAAAGAAATATTAGCCTGATTCCCTCATTCAACAATAGAGGCATTTATATTGCACTTTAGAAATGCATATAGTTTCACAAATGTTATGTAATTTTATCCTTGGAGCCAGGGAAGTAGGTGTCCATTTAGATGTTAAGGAGGCAATCCATTACTATTAATGTTGGAAAAGGGACTCAAAAGTCATATGTTAATGGAAGCAATGATATAAGTAGCAATTTTTATATATGGCTCAAGTGGTACAAAATGTACCCTTGATATATGGGCTTTCTTGAAATGAAAATTTATTGCTATGTATTTTCAATCCTCTCATGTTCTGCTGTCCACATGATATGCTTTTTTTTCCTTTTCTTACTTTGTATTTAAGTTTCAATATTTAAGTTTATAATATGTTACTTTTTCTTTTCTCTATTCTGTATTAGAATTCTGGTGTTTGAGTCTAAAATTTTTAAAATGCCCTTAATTTTGTTGCAAAGATTCAAATGCACAGTGGCCATTTGTGAAGAGGTGGAAGACATAGCAAACTGCCATTTATCAATTTCCTGTTTTAAAAAATTATTTTTGCAAACTAGATATTAAGCTCAGTTGTTCCTATGCTGCTAGAAGATTGAAAGGACTGTCATCAACCTTCTGCACCTTGTTGCTTTGGAGTAATGCCCAGGATGGCCTACTCTTGTTACAGCTCTTATTGCCAGGGAGTTAGTAGTCAGCTGTTTAAATCAAGGCCAAATTCATCAACAGAAATAGTGTTACATTGTGAGTCTGATATTATTTACTACTTTAAAAGACATAGTGATTCTGCTTTTCTCTTTGTTTTTGCTATTGTCTTTCACTTTAACTAAATAAAAATAGTAACCTATTTGTTCACTGAATCTTCTCAGAAATGATAATCAAGACTTTAAATCAAGGGAAGCTATATCTTAGTTCTAAGATTTCAAGTTGCAATTTCAGCTCTATTCCTTCTGCTGCCTTTTGCAACATGAACCCCATTTTTTTATCTTATTTCAATTTTTAGTTCTCTTTAAAGCTTACCTATAAGCATGGCTTTAGATAGTGAAGGGTGGAGGCAAAAACTGTTGTGTAATGGGAAAGAAGGACCTATCTTTAGAGAAGAAAAACATTTTACTATGAAACTTCAGCCTCAGTTCATCTCATATCCACATTTTGGAAATGTACCTATCCAAAAATGGTTAGATGGAAACACTAGTTCTTTAGGGTTTTTTTTGTCTTTCTTTGAATCCCTATCACTTAGCACAGTGCCTGGCATATAGTAAGTGATTAAAATTTTTAAAAAATGCTTATTAACTTATTGGCATACCTAAGAAGCAGAGATATCATTGTGGAATTGAATGCCAACTAATCCTGTCTTATTTTAAAAAGAATCTCTCAGAACTTATCTTACATTCATTCAATGCTCATTTCTCAGCTAGGATCTCTAGAGGATGCCAACTTTAAATGACGCATCCCATCACTGGTCAGCAGGGAACCATCTCAGGGTAGCTATCCTGTCACTGTCAGGAAATTACAATGTCAATAACTCTAAACTCATTTTAAGGGAGACAACAGAGAGTACTGTAAAAGAGTGAGCTATTTGCTTAGGCAAAAATGCAATAGATTAAAAAGAAGCCAATGTTGAAGAACCCAGAACAGGCCAGTTTCACCCCATAGTAGACATGAAAAAAATATCATGAGATCAAATAACTGGAAGGCTTTTGTTTCATGAGTAGTCAAGCTCCTGGCACCCCAAGCAAAAGCTTTTTGTTGCCTTTACCTCCAAGGGGGAAATGGTTTCCACACTCTCTGCTTGTCCTTCGAAGAGAATTTTAAAAGCTTTGCAAAAGAAGGTGGTAACTTGTTCACAGTCTCCCTTATCAATTTGCTTCCTATACTTCATTCATTTTCCCCAATTCAACTAAGTAAACATTTATTAATGTCCTATTATGCTAACAGAATAGTGCATGTGTGCGCATAGTGTCCATTCTCTGCACTAAGAGAAAAAAAATAGTATAGATAAGCTATGATCTCTACACTTAGAATCAAGAAAGAATTCTTAATTGACCGTGTCACAAATCTCTCTCCACTTGGCTCCTTACCACATTGAAGCTAATTCTCAAAAGGTTTCCCTTTTTATTTGATTTCCCAGCATCAAATACAAAGCCTTTCTTCTCAGGGCTTAAATTCTGTTTCATTACCAATTATTCACTGAAAACCATAGCATTGTGAAGTCTCTGGGTCTCTATATTTCACAACTGCCTAAAGCTAAATAGCCCATAACCCTGATTTCATGTCACTGAAGCCAATGTATGGAAGACAGATCCAATACAGTGAGAAACTCTTCGTTGTGGGGATCTTTGAGGGGTGGCATATACCCTACTAGTAATGTGATCAACTTTGATAGACTTAGCTTTTCTGAGCAATGTGATCATCTAAGACAATTCCCAGGCTCATGATGGAAAAACCTGTCCACATCCAGAGGAAGAACTATAGAGTCTGAATGCAGATAAAGGCATACTATCTTCTCTTTTTTGTTATTGTTGTTTTTCTTTCTTATGGTTTTTCCCATTTGTTCTGATTCTTCTTTCAGAATATGACTAATGTGAAAATATGTTAAATATGATTGCATGTGTATAGGCTGTATCAGATTGCTTGCTGTCACAGGAAGACGAGAGGGGAGGAAAGGGAGAAAAAATTGGAATTCAAAATCTTATAAAAGTGAATGTTGAAAACTATCTTTATATGTAACTGGAAAACGTAAAATATTATTAAAATAAAAAAATCCTCTCCAACACTAAAATTTGAATTTGTCCATTTGGTAGCATTCAATTTTCCTTATAGTCCAACTTTCACAACCATACATTGGTACTGGAAAAAACAAAGCTTTGACTATATGAACTTTCACTGGCAAAATGATATCCATCCTTTTTAGCATGCTGTCTAGATTTGCCATAGCTTTTCTTTTAAGGAGAATGCATCTTTAAATGTCATGGCTGCAGTTGCCATCTAAAGTGATCTTTGAGCCCAAGAAAATACAATATGACCCTGCTTCCATTTCTTCTCCTTGTATTTGCCAGGAAGTGATTGGACCAATTGCCAAGATCCTAGGAGGGTTTTTTATGTTGAGGGTTTTTTTTAATGTTAAGCTTCAAGCCAGCTTTTACACTCTCCTCTCTCAACCTCATCAAGAAACTTCTTAATTCTCTTTCAATTTCTGCCATCAGATTGGTATCTCCTTTATATCGGAGACTGTTGGTATTTCTCCCACTAAACTTATGTCCAGCTTTTGATTCATATAGTCTGGCATTTTTAGCATAATATACCATGTATATAAGTTAAATAAAGTAATATATAGCCTCGTTGTACTCTTTTTCCAATCCAAGTTGCTCCATGTTCAGTTATAACTGTTGCTTCTTGGCCCACATGTAAGTTCTTCAGGAGACAAATAAGATGATCTGATATTTCCATCACTTTGCAGGATTGCCACATTTTGTTGTGATCCACACAGTCAAATGCTTTAGTGTAGTCAGTGAATCAGAAGGAAATGTTTTCTTGTTTTTGTTTCTGTTTTTCTGGAACTCCCTTGCTTTCTCCATAATCTAAAATTGTCAATTTGGTCTCTAGTTCCTCTGCCTCTTCCAAAAACAGCTTGTACTTCTGGTAATTCTTGATTCACATATTGTTGAAGCCTACCTTACAGAATCTTAAGCATTACCTTGCTGGTGTGTGAAATGAGCTCAATTGCTCAGTGATATGAACATTCCTTGGCATTGCCCTTTTTAAGGATTGGGACAAAAACTGAACTTTTCTAATCCAGTGGCCACTGTTCCGTTTTCCAAATTTCCTGTCATGTTGAATGCAGCACTTTAATAGAATCATATTTTAGGGTTTTAAATATCTCAGCATTAATTCATCTTCACTAACCTTACTGTTAACAATGCTTCCTAAGGCTCACTTTACTTCATTTTCCAGGATGTCTGGGCTCTAAATCAGTAACCACACCATTGTGATTATCCTTAATGTTAAGATCATTCTTGCATAGTTCTTTTATGTATACTTGCCCTATTAATCTCTTCAACTTCTGTTAAATCTCTACCATTTTTGTCTTTTGTCAAGCCCATTTTTGCATGAAACTTTTCCTTGGTGATTCCAGGGAAGCTCAAAACAAACAGAAAACTAAATTAAAGAAAAAGAAGCAAAACAAAACCCTGAGTCACCCTTTCAGAGTAAGACCTACATTAATGGCTGAAGCCCCTTTCCCTGTTGTTCAGAAATTTGAATATCAACTAGCTTCCCATTCTCCAGAAGTCTTACTTCCTCACCCCAAACCACTATTGTTCTCTTTCCCCAATGCCTGAAACTTCTAGAACCAGATAAGAACTCCATTAAAAAGTAGACAGTTCCTCATATTCTCTGGACCTGCACCAGCATGTCCAATCCCAGCATATATTCCAGGGAACCTCCTTCCTTCATTCTTTGGGACTGCCCTTCATTTTATATTCCCTCTCAATAAAACAGGCCTACTTTGCTGTCTTCTTCTGAACTCCATGTTTCTATGTACTGGTCTTTTGATATTCCTTACCATTAGCATTAAGATACTCTAAATTAGTCAGCTAGGTGGCAAATTGGATAGAGTACCAGGAATGGAGTCAGGAAAACCTGAGTTCAAATCTGGCCTTGGGCAATTATTAGCTGTGTGACCATGGACAAGTTACTTAGCTTTGTTTGTCTCAGTTTCCTCATCTATAACAGGAGCTGGAAAAGGAAATGGCAAATTACTACAAATTATAAAGATTATAAAGATTATTGTAAAAGATTATAAAGAGTGGGACACAGCTGAAATGACTGAAGAATAAATTCTAAACTCTGCCTCATTATTGTTTACCCTATTTGATTTGTTCACATCAAGTACTATATTTACTGCCTTCACTATACTAAGCCCTACATTTGGTAACTGAGAAGTTTTTCTGCTCTAAGTGATCTGTAATGGTAAAGACCATAGGTTCCACTCTTAATAACAAGCCTTAGAATCTTTTTTTCAGGACAAGAAATACATACAGGAAGAAACATATACACATTCCTACTGGGAGCCCCACCCCCCACTTTTTTTAAAGAAAGAAAGAATTCCAAACACAGCTTAAAGTATTTTCTTTTTACATTTTCAGAAAAGCAGCTTGGTTCTAAGTGCATTACCTTTGTTCACAGATTTTTATTCATCTTAGTCATTCCAAAGAAATTCATCATTGTTTAGCCTACAACAAGATTTAAGTGTTTATCAGTGTAATGACAGTGACAAGGTGGGATCTGGTTTGAGAACAAGCACAAAGAAGAGAAGGTGACTTCTTGCAAGGTTTCTATCTCTTTCCCCACACACTAAAAATAAAGAGTTTGTTGGGAATTAAAGATTCATTTTATTTAGAGGGCAATGGAAAGGTATGTGTTGGCTGTGACCAGGCAGTAATATGTAACAAATGACAAATTAATGGGAAGAAGCAAGAGGTAAAATGGCAACAACAATAACAAGAAAAACAATGACAACAAAATCATCCTCAAAGCCTGGAAGATTTGTGTTCATGTATCACCTTTGACACTTACTGATCACACTTACTAATTGTATGACCTTGGACAAATCATTCAATATTGCAGTTCTCCAAGTAACTCTAAGACTGTTTGTCATAGGGCAGGTTCTGCTATGCATTGGTAGGAGTTTTCTCACGAATGGTTTTCCACGCCAGTGTAGTCACAGAACTGGGGGAAAAAAAGGAAAGGAAGGAAGGAAGGAAGGAAGGGAGGGAGGGAGGAGGGAGGGAAGGAAGGAAGGGAGGAAGGAAGGAAGGAAGGAAGGAAGGAAGGAAGGAAGGAAGGAAGGAAGGAAGGAAAGAAGGAAGCAAGGAAGGAAACTTAAGATGTATATATGTAGAGCCTATATCAGATTGCATGCCATTTTGTAGGGTAAGGTAGAGAGGGAGAGAAAATTTAGATTTCAAAATCCTATATAAATGAATATTGAAAACTAATAATTAATTTTTAAAGATCAAGAGAAAGTAGAGTTCAATCTCCTTCAGCTTGTGAGAGTATATAGACGAGTCTCATGTTATAGGATGGTGTGAATTATCTGTGTTCTAGGCATTTGGAGGGAAGGTCCATATCGACAAACTCACAGTTCATCAAGTATTTAGAAAGAAATGTATGTGGATAAAATAATTTGAAAACTTTAATAATTATTAAACATTAATAAATTGTCAAAAATAAATAAGAGGATGACTTAGCCATAGAAAGAAGTTGTTCAATATGTAAGTAGCATTTACAAAAAGTTAAATACCAAATCTAGATTTTATTTAAATTTTAAAAAAAGACAGTAGTAGATGCCTCTCATGAAATTAATTTCTGTTTTCCTTTAGATTTTTTTCCTATTTCAGAAAAATTTAATAGTATTGCCAGCATACTACTTCTTGCTTTGTAATCCTTTTAGAATTGATTACAGTAATAACTAAGTGTATGTATTTGGATAGTATTAATTCAGTCCAATGAATGTTGAGCAATAAAAGTTACCATTTTTTCCTATAGTAGTGATGAGTTCTTCCTCTACTTCAATGTCTCTTTATAGATAAAATGGGATTTTATAACCTCTTGTTTTTCAACATCATTTCCCAGAGAAATTTTTTTTCATCAGGATGCCTTGTTCAAGGCTACAAACAAAGAGGGAAAAAAAGTCTTCCAAAAAAGCTGCAAGATTTATTGTGTTGTGCTTAATAGGAAAAATTGTTGCTGTTAAAATACATTGTAAGTTGTAACCTTGAGTGTTTGTTTACCAGGGTACTTGAAAGTAAATGTAACAGGCCTATTTTCCAAAAACAAACAAAAAAAAACAGATAAGCAGCTTCTCTTTTTATATCTATTCAGAATTATTAAACAGTTTACTAGAGAATTAAACACTTGCTTTACTATCAGAATACATTTATATATGTGTGTGTATGTATACATATACATATATAGTGTATATTATACAATAGATTATATATAACATAATAAAGGGTAAAAATGTTTCACAGCATGATTATTTATTGTGCAGATAAGGTGTTTAAATATTTTATTTGAATTAAACTTTTGTGATACAATGGCTAGAAAACTGGCCTTAGAATTTGGAAGATTTGGGCTCAAGTATTGCCTCTGCAACTTCCTAGTTATGTGGCTCTGGGAAAATCACTTTCCTTCTCACTTCACTTCTACCATTGAGGCATCTCTTTAAGATTAAAAGTTGCAGAGCAGGTGCTAATTTTCATTGACAATTTTTTTTTTTTTGCACCTGAAGATTTAGATTGGCCTAAAAAAAAAGTATCATAGGCTGCATCTTTATGGCATATAGATTCATACTGATAACATGAGATAAATCATTTAAAAAGTCTAAAAAGAACCTGGATTCTTTTTTTTTTAATTTTTAAAAAAACTTCACTTTATCTAACACCATAACAGTTAATAAAACCTTTCTTCACAACAACTCAATGAAGTAGGTAGTGGAAATATGTTATCCTCAATTTCTAGAAGAGGAAATTTATGATCATTTAGCTCAGGGAAGCTAAATTAGTTTTGCATGTTCTTGTAAAATATTAAAGAATTTTAACCCTAATTCAAGAATGAATGTTCCTTCAATACACCTTGGTGCTTTCTATAATAGTATTTTTCATTCTATAAACTCACACATCCAGTTCACATATTAAAAAGACTCCATTTCTCTTGATTCTTCAATCTGTTTTTAGCTATTTAACTGCCATTGTACCTCTATGTAAATGTAAAAAAAAAAGGTTAAGGAAAGTGGTGAATTTTCATAGAAAATAGAAAATGTCGCATGAAAGAGATGACAAAAGTGACCAGCTTCACATAGTTCAAGCAGTAATTAGATTTGTGCCCTTAGGCCAATGGGTTGTGCTCTTAGGGAGCCTTAGTTTCTTCCTCTGAAAAGTGACAAACATGGACTACCTAGCCTAGTAAGTCTGTAAGATCCATTTCAGTTATAAAATTCTTTATTTCTTAAAAGCACCTAAATGGAAGTTGAGACAAAGCTTCTAGTTCTAATCTATAGCTCACCATTTAACTTAGGACAATTACATTCCCCACCCCCCACCTGTTGTCTGTTATATAAATAATGATTGGTCTAGATCAGAAGTTTTTAACATACACACACACACACACACACACACACACACACACACACATAAGCACACGCACACACCCTCAATAAACTTCAGTGACTCTCTATTACCTCTTGGATCAATATAAAATCTTCTGTCATGTAAAGCTTTTCACAACATGGACCCTTCCTAGCTTTCTAGTCTTCTTATACTTGATTACCCTTCAAGACATCCCTCAAACAGGACCCCGCCTCCTGATCCTGTGCCTTTTTACCAGCTGACCTGATGCCTGGAAAGCTCTCAGTTCTCATGTCTGCCTCCTAGATTCTCTGACTTGTTTCAGAGCTGAGCTCAAATCTCAGCATCTGTAGGAAACTTTTGTCACCCCACACCCTAGATGAACTCCTTTTTACAAATTTTGTGTATGTATACATAATTTTTATAGCTCTTTTTGCATTATCTCTCCCATTAGAATATGAGATGCTTAAGATCTGAGAACATTTTTGCTCCTCCCTCTTTTGTTTTTCATGCTTAAGACAGTGCATGGCACATAGTAAGCATTACTAAATGCTTATTGACTGATTGACTGATCTTCGTTTTATAAATGTCCTAAACTCATTAGAAGAAATAGTAGAAATTTTCTATTTCTAAATTATTTAATAATAACAATTATTGTTCTTGTTGTAGCTAGCATTTTTATAGCTCTTTAAGGTTACAGAGTACTTTAAAATATTATCTTACTTCATTCTCATGTGTTGTTAAGCAAAATTGTCTCCTTAGCATGGCTTTTGTTTACTTTGAGTGAAAGTACTTTCGGCTGTTAAGTGCTAAGCCCCAGGCCCAAAGCCCTATCAGGTGTGAAACCTGTGTGGGTGTAGATTGATGACTTAAGAGGGGCCAACTTGGGAACCAATGGTCTCTGGTCGTTGAGGCGAGGCTTGAGAACGCCAGAAGCTCGGCTTCGAGGAAAGGTGAGCCAAGAGACAACTACA
>CM053622.1:191985020-192009979 GCA_028646595.1 Phalanger gymnotis
CAGGAGTGCAAGCAAGGACTTGAGGCCAGTAAAAATGATTTGGCTAAATGCTATCTTGTTTTTCTGTGCCCTCCTGGTTACTCTTGTGAAGCAGGCTTTCTGGGCCTGGAGTCTTTTTGTCAAGATGTCAGAATGGGGAGGCTGGTTCATGGATCTGCTGCGGTGGGGCCTAAATAAATTTTTTGTTGTTTGCTACTTACAGAATCTCTCATACCTTGCGATTTCAAACCATTCAAACATATACATGATTATGTTTGAGATTATAAATTCGGCCTTCCTACTACACCTCACTACAATCCTGGGAAACACATAGCTCTTTGACAATAAGAATCCTCTCTCTGACTTCTTTAGCACTTCTCTCTATTTGTCTTCCCATCTCTACTTCTTTCTTTCCATAATAATGTATGTTATCAGTCATTTTTCCATCATGTCCAACTCTCATCCCATTTGAAGTTTTCTTGACCAAGATACTGGAGTGGTTTGCCATTTCCTTCTCCAGCTCATTTTATAGATGAGGAAACTGAGGTAAACAGAGTTTAGTGACTTGTCCAGGGGCAAACAATTAGTGTCTGAGGCAGGGTTTGAACTCAGGTCTTGCTGACTCTACCTATATGCCCAATAAATATCAACGATGAGTGAAACTTTCTCCTTTAAAGGCAGAACCACCTTTTGATCCAGTGGATAAGGTGGAAATAAATGATACAATTATCTCCCACCTCATTATATCTATTATTCTTACCCTTCTACAATTTTCAGGTGGTAATTTTAATTTACAGTGAATATTTAGTGCTTTGAGTTCTGTATGCTGTATACAAGTGTATGGGTAAGTTTGTGAATAATTAAAGCTTCTGAATTTTGTTATATACATTCCTAGAGAGAGTTAGGGTAGCGTAGTGATCGAGGGGTGGTTTCAAAGCCAGGCAAACGCAAGCTCCAGTCACATCTTGGACAGATATTAGATAAATCATTTAACCTTTCAGTGCTCTAGCCAGCTCTCCAAGATCAAACATTACACAGTAGGTTCTTATGGATAATAATAGGGTCAGTTTCTTCCTCCTAAAGTTCCTTTTACGAATGAAATTACAAGTTTAATTCTTTTTTTAAAGTCTATGAAACATTTTGGATGCACTATTTCATTTGAATTTAATGGCAATTCTATAAGGTCATTACTACATTATTATCCCCATTTTATAGATAAAGAAACTAAGCTCAAAGAGAATAAATGAGTTGTCCATGGCCACACAGTTAGCAAAGTGTCATAGGAAGGATCTGATCCCAAGTTTCCTGACTCTATCATTGTCCCATACTGCCAATCTATATAACATATTACATATGCTGATACATGAAATTACCACATGTAATAGATTTGTTTAAAAAGGCTTCTGAACACACACATATATTATGTATATAATCGTATTTAGTCCTCATAGACACATTGTGAGTTATTTTTGATTGCTAGTTAACAGTCTCTCATTTAATCTAGTACTGACTGTAGCTACATTTTACTGTTAGACACGTGTTGTGTTAATTTGATTAAAGATCTGCCCCTCCCCCCCAATTAATAGGCCTCAGGTTGAGCTAGTTAAGGGAAGCTTAATTAGGGGAGCCTTCTTTGTAGGCAGGCCCATTCGTTTTTTGCTAACTAGGTGTGAAACCCCACACCCACACTCTTTTGCTGATTAGTTGTGTAGCCCTCTGGCCCTAAACAGGGTATCTATGCCCTGAGGGTATTCATTAAGCTCAGAAGAAAGAACTGCCAGAAAGAGGAGAGAACTGGAAAGGCTGAGAGAGAGGACTGGAGAGAGGGGGAGGAGAGGGTGGAGAGAGAGACAGAGAGAGAGAGAATTGGAAGGGCTGAGAGAGAGAACTGCAAGGCCTTGGGGAACTGCAAGCTTTTAGAAGTCTGGGAGGAGAGGACACAGGAAAGCAGACAGCTAGCATTTGTGAGTGTGTGCTTATGGGAAGGCCCCAGCAGAAGGCAAGGTTACAGGATGGCTTGGCACCCTATTGTGTTTTAATTTCCTTGATATTATGATAAAATGGACCTACTGGTTCGGGAATACGATTGCTGCTATGTCGAATTGGAATTACTGGTTTTGGGATTTGTCTTTTAGTGTCTGAATAAATGTTTTACTTCTTCTGCCTTCTATATAGACAGTCTCTTATATTTTGCGATTCTGAACTATGCAGGCATATTCATGGTCACCATCAATATCATGAATCTTGCCTTACTGATATAGCATGTTACCAGTTACCACTTAGGTCACAGCCCCTGGCCTCTCACTCCTATCTAGTTCTGGAACTATATTTAAAGCAACCTCATCATTGCCATTGGAAAGTCTGTATCAATGTATTGACTGTCACCAACCCCCTCAGGCTCAAAATACCCTTACTTGATTCTTTCATCTCAGCTAACTCCTGTCCTATATTTCTTCTACCTTTTGTGGCTAAAGCCTTGAGAAGACTACAATAGATGCCTCCACTTTCTCTATTCCCATTCTCTTCAGAAACTCTTATAATTCAGCTTGTGATCTCACCACTCCCCTGAAACAGCTCTCTCCAGTTACCAATGACCTCTTATTTGCAAGATCCAGTGGTTATTTCTTAATCTCTCTGACTTCTCTTCATCCTTTCACATTGTTGATCACACTCCTCTTTTTAACTCTGTTTTAGCTAGGTTTTCCAGTACAAAACTGACACCTCCACCTATCCTCAATCTTCCTTGCTGAATCCTCATCCAGGTGAACCTCTCTAACCATCGGTGTCCCATAGGGCTCTGTCCTGAGCCTTCTCTACTCTTCTTACTCCATATTATATTTGGTGATCCCATCAGCTCCCAAGGATTTAATCATCATCTATACACTTATCATGCTCAAATTGCCCTATTAACCTCTCTGCTGACATCCAGTTTCATATCTCTAACTACCTTCTAGACATCTCAAACTAGATATCTGGCAGCTATCTTAACTTCAACATGTCCAAAACTAAGCTCATTAGTTTCCCATAAATGCTTCCTCCCTCTAAAATGTTCCTGTTACTGTTGGAAGCACCATCATCTTCTCAGTCCCCCAGGTTTGCCACCATAATTTCACCCTAGAATATATATGATCCTTTGCCATGGCCTCTCCATTTCCCCTTTACAACATTCCTGGAATGCAACCCCATTTCTCTTTTGATACTGTCACCACCCTATTGTAAGTCATCATTGCCTCACATTTTGTGGTTGCTTAGTTGTTGTTTTATTGTGTCAAACTCTTCATGACCCCATTTGGAGTTTTCTTGGCAAAGACACAGGAGTAGTTTGCCATTTTTCTCCAGCTCATTTTACAGATGAGGAAACTGAGACAAACAAAGTTAATTGATTTGCTCAAGATCTCACTGCTAGTAAGTGTCTGAGGTCAGATTTGAACACAGGAAGATGAGTCTCCTTGACTTCAGGCCCAAGGCTCTACCCAATGTGGCACCTAGGTGCCCTTACCTTTCACTTAGACTATTGAAATATCTTATTAGTGGGTCTGCCTGACTCAAGTCTTTCTTCAATTCATTTCATCCTTTTTCTGTCAAGCATCAAAGTAATTTTCCAAGAGTGCAGGTCCAACTATGCCATTCTCCTACGTAATA
Source organism: Phalanger gymnotis (assembly GCA_028646595.1). Classification (NCBI taxonomy): domain Eukaryota; kingdom Metazoa; phylum Chordata; class Mammalia; order Diprotodontia; family Phalangeridae; genus Phalanger; species Phalanger gymnotis. Next base: position 191,988,642 of record CM053622.1, read on the forward strand.
AACTCCAGTGACTACTTATTAAAGCCTTTCATTATGCTATCTTTCTACTTCTTTCAATATTCAAATTCCCTATTCCACATCACATACTTTTCTATCTGATGACACTAGTTCCTTTGCTCTTCTGTGAGCAATACACTCCATCTCTTGGTTCTAGACATTTTTTTTTCTGTCTGCCATCAGTTTCTGAAAAGTTCACACTTCTTATCTTCATGTGCTGGTTTCTCTGGCTTTGTTCACTTTCCAATGAAAATCCTATCTTCTACAATAGTGGTGTTGAAACCAAAATGGGGATACTAATCTGTACATAAGGACCACTACAACCCACATATTGACTTAGTTTTAAAATGAAATATTATTTATGCCTTATTATATTTTTTTTCATTTTCTTAAGTACTTCCCACTTACATTTTAAACTGGTTCAGACCCACTCACAAGTATTATGGCCTACATGCAACCAGTAGGCTGGGTGTTTTGATATCCCTATTCTAAAGGAAGTCTTTCCCATTCTCTTATTAATTTTCGTGCCTTCCCTCTTTCAATTACTTTCTATTTATCATATACATATATATATGTATATATATATAGTTGTTGTAAATATTTGTTTGCTTGCTGTCTTCCCCATTAGATTGTAAGCTCCTTGAGGGCAGAGACTCTCTTTTTTATTCTTTTTTTAGCCCTGATGCTTAGCACCACGTTTGACACATAGTAAGCAATTTACAAATTCTTATTGACCAAGGGCTCCAATCAATATGCTTATAACTTTCCAAATCACAGTATTTCTTTTTCCACCACCACTTTTCTAAATGTGTTCTCTTTCCCTACAAGAATATTAGCTCCTCAAGGACAGGGGCTTTCTTTGTTTTTATATTTGTACCCTCATTGTTTAGGGCAGTGCTTAGCATATAATAAGTATATAATAAAGGCCCCTTCCCCATTTATTCATTCATCTCTACTTAAAACATTAATTGAATTCCTCCAGGTTCCTGAGAAATTATATTAGGACCTAATATTTATATGGTCCTAGATTGGAACTGAAGTCTCTTGGTTCCTAGAGAAATGTTCTTTTAAGACATCAGACTGCTCAAAATTTTGGGGTGGTAGGTATATGCATGTATCTGGTGTGTGCGTGTGTGTGTGTTGGAGAGAAAGAGTGAGTGAGAGAGAGAGAGAGAGAGAGAGAGAGAGAGAGAGAGAGAGAGAGAGACTGAATGAGATGGACTATCAGCAGGGTAGCTAAAATATAGTAGTCAGGGGGGAAAAAGCATTACCAGCAATTTCAAATACATCTTAGATTTCATTTATTGATTTCCCCCTCCACCAGTATGAATTACAACTTCTCTAACATTTTGTCATCAGCCTTTATGAGTTGCCATGGTTGAAACACAAAAACAAAAAGCAAACATTAAAACAAAAACAACTTAAAAAAAACACTAACCCATCACTTGATAGCAAACTTTTGGCTTTTATCAACAAATTAAAAACAATCGTTTTTATAACAGATGTTTTATCTTTTCGCATCATATTTGTCTTGTTCATAAAACTATAATTTTCCAACTGACTAACCACCTTAGCAAGAAGAAAATAACATGGTATGCATAATAAAGATGCACATTAATTTAAAACAACTGAATTACTTTACCAATCACTTTTTTTATGAGAAAAGGACAGCATTCTGCATTCCCTTTCTCTGCAGAACTAAATGTTTTCCATAGAAATAAGACCAAATAATATTTACTCTTAATTCATTTAGCACTATAGCATGAAGGTAGCCCTTGGTCCTCAAAGGCTATGCCTTTCAAATTAAATCTCTTGCAGGGTCTACCCAACTAGGCTACAAATATGACTGAAAAGAGAGCCTGTTATATGAACTGTTATATGAACACCAGCTAAGTTGACCTCACATTGACCATGGAGTAATGAATATTTCAATTACAGTAATTCAATTTTTAATATTTTTTCTTGAACTTGACTAGTTATATAAACATTTCCATTTCCAAATATTGCACATGGACTAGATAGATACCATTTGATTGAGGCCACAGCAGCTGAAGACTTGCTCCAATATTTATCCTTTATCTGCCTTCATGGTTTGCCCTGGCTTCATTGCACTAGAGTTGCCTGACTTCTGAAAAGGTAAACTAGATTCCCTGGTGTTTCCTTCTATATGTTGACTCTATAGTCCTATAATTCTCTCTAAACACTGCCTCCACATTCCCTTACCAGCAACAAAGAATGAGAGAAAGAAGTAAAGTAAATACTAAATGCATGACACAAATCAGATGAGGAACAGCTAGCATTTTATTTTGTTTTTTTTTTGTCCATATTGAAAAGGGAATTTTAATAATAAAGAATAATAGAACCTAGTAAATCATCGCTACTAGAACAATCCATGACTTTTGGATGCATTTTCTTTGTAAGGCTTCTAATTAATGATTTTCTCTTGTACTGAACATAGTTATATAAAACATGAAGTAAAATCTTCTTTCCAGTGACCTTGATTTCTCTTATGTGGAGACTTATTCATTGTGCCATCTCCACCACCCTCTACTCTATCTGCTTCCAAGCCTGATACGTGTACAGCTGCTCCATTTATCCCTGTTGCTTCTCACCCTTACTCTTAGGTCTTCTAGTTCCTGTAGATTGGTTGGTTGTTGCACTCCATTCTTGAAGAGGATCTAAATTACATCACTATGTTAGAGTCAAGTTACAGTGTGTCTAAATGTGGCTGATCAGACCAATATGAACTTGGAATGCTCTATCACAGGTTGGGCACAAGTAAGCCATGAGAACTTTCGATGTGGATTCTCTAAATTTGTGCATCTCACATTTCTTTTGAGCTAATTCAATTCTGCTTTACTCATAGAGCACAGCACCTTCTTTGATGAGGCCAGGACATGCTTGGCAGTCCTTTTCCAGTGTCTCCTGTGTCACACAATCAATTAAAAAGTTCTTCAGAAAGACCTGACAGTTTCTTTGTATTGCTTCTTCTGACCAGCATGTGAGCACTTGCCTTGTGTGAGATCTCCATAAAATAGTCTTTTAAGCAAGCATATGTTTGCCATTCAAACGATGTGGTCAGCCCATTAGAGTTGCACTCTGCAGTAAAGTTTGGATGCTTGACAGTTTAATTTGAATAAGGACCTCAGTGTCTGGTATCTTGTCCTGCCAGGAGATCTTCAAAATCTTCCTAAGATAAGTCAAATGGAAGGATTTAGTTTCCTGGCATGGTACTGGTATACTGTCCAGGTTTCACAGGGATGTAACAATAAAATCAGCACAATGGTTCTACAGACCCTCAGCAGTGTAATACCTCTTTTCTCCCAGACTTTCCTTCAGAGCCTCCCAGACACTCCTTTCAAAGTTGCCCTGCTTGTCTCCTGTGAATTTCCTTCTTTTCTTTACTGTGATTTAAAAAAAATTCTTAATGACACAATTTTTTCTTGTTTTGATACCACCACTAGTACCCCTTCTTTTAATTATCCCACATTATGAAAAGATATTTTCTCATAGCATGTAATTGTAGTCAAACTAAACAGATCAATATATTGGCCACATTCCATTACATGCATCTCATTCTGCAAGTAGGTAGCATTATTCATTGTCATCCCTCTGAAGTGACATTTATTTATTGACTTGATCAAGCAACTAAGTACACAGCGGTTAGAGCACTGGACTTGGAGTTAGGGAAGATCCAAATTCAAATCCTTCCTCTGATACTTATTAGCTATGTGACACTGGGCAATTCACTTACCTTCTGGCTACCTCAGTTTCTTCATCTGTAAAATGAGGATAATAGGGTTTTTTGTGAGGAAAATATAAGACCACATTTGTAAAGTGTTTTGCAAATTGTAAAGTGCTATATAAAAGCTGGGAACATGTATATGTACATACATTTATATATATTTGTGTATGTATGTTTGTATGTGTATATATATGCATGTATGTGTATAAATGCTAGCTATGATTGTAATGATCAGAGTTTTAAATCTTTTAAAGTTGTTTTGCTTAATATTTTATAATCGTTGCATAAATTATCCTCCTTGTTTTTCTTCCTTTACTCTCCAACAAACACATTAACACTTAAAGACTAATGTTAAAGATATAGAGTGATTACAATCTTTGTCAATACAGGAAGTAAACATATGTGTGAAATTACAGATCCTGAAAATAATGAAATTATTTATTCTTGAGAAGGGAGACAAATTACTACATATTAGTTGTGAAATATAACAAACCATATGATAACTATACAAAGCCCCATAGTTATAAATAAGCATAAAAGTGGTTGTCAAAATTAGTTTTCTTACATTGAAAATAATTACATTAAGTTTTTTTTAAAAAGGCAATAATATTGAAATATGGACAAATTTGTTCAGCTTTGAAATTTATTGGCTCTATAATTCCTATTAATTAGAACGTTGCAGTAATGCCAGTTGACATATTTCAAGAAAGATATCATGAACTTGCCTTGTTAGGAAATATTATTTTATTGTGTAAAACTGAACTTATGAATTTTGGTTTTAAGTAGGATTTTTGGTATGAAATTAATGAACACATAATGAATCATGAGTCTATATTCCTATTCCTGTTTGAGACTGGAATATCCTACTTAATTTTTCCTATTGCTGACTAGCCTGATTGACTAGCCTTCTTTCTCACTTATTCCTCTAAATTTTATTCCCAAGTACCAGACTGGGTTCTCCCAACAATAAAGGGAAAATATTTTGGGCTGGCTAGTCCAATTCTACTGTGATCACCTCTTGGAGTGAACTAAACCTCTGTCTACCAAAGACAACCAGGAGTAAGTTTATATATCCTAAATTTAATGTCCTTCAAGTCTGCTCATAAAATTTCCTATTAATGATATTGTTTTATTAGTCCTTTATAAAATGATTTCTGTAGTTCTTTCATATAGAATTTATCATATTTGTAATAAAAGTCAAAATTCAAAGTTGTCATCACTATCTTTGGCCAAGAAAATTCTACTGCTCTTCTGTTCTGGTACAAGGAATAATCTTACAGCAGGCCCATCTCCCAAGTGAAGCAATTTTTCTTTCCTAAATGAAGGCATCATTTCCTGGTGCCTGTTATGAAATCTTTAATAAAATACCTGTTTAGGATTAGAGAGATGAAATGAAAATCTCCCAGCTTTAAATTAAACCTATTTCTCCAATAGGTAGGAAAAGGAAAGCATCACTTAAAAGAGCCAAGGGGGAGCAACAGTTAGTGCATTCATTTATTTAACTATTGCTATAAACCATTGAAGATTAAATTGAACACATAAGACTAAGAAATGAGTATCCTTCTAAGCATTAATACACACAAACCTTCTCATATAATAAAATGGTTACATTTAAAAATGAAATAAAGCAGTGGAGAAAGTCTATTGCTAACTTAGGAGTATGTTTAAGTAGAATAGTCAGAGAGAATAGATACCTAATCCAGAAGTTACCCCATAGAAAATAAAACTCTCAATGGCAGACACTATTGTCTTTGTAGCACTTATAAAATATAGTCTAGAAAAATGTCAATGCTAAGCAAATGCATTGGGGATTGCTTGGAGGCCAATTGCATTAGATGGCACTGGATAAATTTTCCCTTATTACTCAATTTTAATCAAAAATGAAGGTAGGATTGTCTCTGCTACAACATAAGAAATATTTATCTATTTTGTCCCTAATTGAAGGCTATATTTATTACAATATAGTTCTAAATCATATCTATTATACAAATACATATGCATGAAAGAGATGGAATCATACTTACCTGAATATGTAAAGAAAAGAGAGCATCTTCTAGTTCTATAAACTGAGATAAATTTAATTATTTTATTTGTGATCAAGTGATGAGATATCGAGGGATTTAAATTTGTGTTCACTTTACTCTTAAGCCATGAAAGCGACCAAGCCTATTTTTCCTTATCATAAATTCATAATTTGGTAGAATGAGAATAGAGTTGTTATCTTGTTACTTCCATAGCCAAATGGTTAAGTTACAATTTGTTACTAAGGAATCAAATAATTGTGCAGCTTCCTCTGAAACGAAAATACCACCTCTTGTCATATGACACAAAAGTCAGTCAGCAGGTGTGTTTTCTACGACAAGATCTAATCACAAAAGAGGAATCAGTGGGGTTATGGGGTAAATCACCATTGTTTTACAGATAATTCTAGTCCCCAGTCCATGCAATTCTTTTTTTTAAGTAATTTATTTTTAGCTTTCAGCATTCATTTCCATAAGCTTTTGTGTTGTAAATTTTCCCCCTACCACTCCACCCCCCTCACTAAGACAGGGTATACACAGTTTTAAAGCCCCATGGGCATAGTTCCAAATTGCTGCCCAGAATGTTTGGATCAGTTCACAACTCCACCAACAATGCTTTAGTGTTCTAATTTCCTAAATCATCTCCAAAATTTATCATTTTCCTGTTTTGTCATGTTATCCAATATGATAGGTGTGAGGTGGTACCTTAGAATTGTTTTAATTTGCATTTCTCTCATCAATAGTAATTTAGAGCATTTTTATATGACTACAGATAGCTTTAATTTCTTCATCTGAAAACTATTTGCTTATATCCTTTAACCATTTATCAATTGGGGAATGACTTGTATTCTTATCAATTTGACTCCTTTCTCTACATTAAATGAGGCTTTTATCAGAGATACTGAATGTAAAAACTGTTTCCTAGCTTTCTGCTTCCCTCCTAATCTTGGTTGTATTGTTTGTGCAAAAGCTTTTCAAATTAATGTAAGCAAAATCATATGAAATTTGAATTTCATAATGTCCTCTGTCTCTTGTTTGGTCATACGTTCTTCTGTTCTCCATAAATCTGACAGGTAAACTACTTCTTGCTATCCTATTTTGCTTATAGTAACATCCTTTATTTATAAATTGCGTACCCATTTTGCCTTTATCTTGGTATTGAGTGTAAGATGTTGGTCTATGCCTAGTTTCTGCCATACTATTTTTCCAGTTTTCACAGCAGATTTTGTTAAATATTGGGTTCTCATCCCAGAAGCTGGAGTCTTCAGGTTTATCAAACAGTAAATTTCAACAGTCATTGTGTCTTGCATAACTAACCTATTCCACTGATCCGTGATAGTTTTGATGATCGCTAATTATAATACAATTTAACATCTGGTATGGCTAGGCCACCTTCCCTTGCATTTATTTTCATAAATTCCCTAGATGTTCTGGTGCTTTTTCTTCTTCCAGATGAATTTTATGATTTTTTTTCTATGTCTATAAAATAATTTTTGACAATTTCATTGGTATGGCACTGAATAAGTAAATTAATGTAGGTAGAATTATCATTTTTTTATTTATATTAGCTTGGCCTACTCATGAGCAACTGATATTTTTCCAATTATTTAGATCTGACTTTATTTATATGAAAATATGTTTTGTAATGATATTCAAATAGTTCCTGGGTTTGTTTTGGTAGGTCGACCCCCCAAATATTTAATAATGTCTACAGTACCTTAAATGAAATTTTCCTTTCTATCTCTTACTGTTGGGCTTTGTTAATAATATATAGAAATACTGATGATTTATGTGGGTTTATTTTATATTCTACAATTTTGCCAAAGTGATTAATTATTGCAAGTAGTTTTTTTTGAATTGATTGTCTTGGATTCACTAAAAATACCATCGTTCAGCTGTAAAGAGTGACAACTTAGTTTCTTCTTTGCCTATTCTAATTCCTTTGATTTCTTTTTCTTCTCTTATTGCTAAAGCTAACATTTCTAGTATAATATTGGATAACAGTGGTGATAATGGACATCTTTCTTTCACTTCTGATCTTATTGGAAGTTTCTAGCTTATCTGTATTACATATAATCCTTCTGATGGTTTTAGTTAGATACTACCTATCATTTTAAGGAAGATTCCATTTATTCCTATGTTCTCTATGGTTTTAAGTAGCAATGGGTGTTGTATTTTGTCAAAATCTTTTTCTGCATCTATTGAGATAATCCTATGATTTCTTCGAGTTTTGTTGTTGATATGATCAATTATGCTGATATTTTTCCTAACATTGAACCAGCTCTGAATTCCTGCTCTAAATCCTACCTGGTCATAGTATATCATCCTTGAGATACGTTAGTGAAATCTCTTTGCCAAGATTTTAATTTTTTTGCAAATGTATTATTAGAAAATCAGTCAATAATTTTCTTTCTTTGTTTTTACTCTTCTTGGTTTAGGTATCAGCACCATATTTGTGGTGGTACATAAAAAGCATTCAGCATGACTCCTTCTTTGCTTGTTTTCCCAAATGGTGTATATAGTATTGAAATTAGTTATTTCAGTGTTTGATAGAATTCATGTGTAAGTCCATCTGGCCCTGAAGATTTTTCCTAGGGCATTCATTGATCACTTGTCCAATTTCTTTTTTTCTGAAATGAGGATCTTTAAGTATTTTGTTTCCTCTTCTATTAATCTGGGAAACTTATATTTTTATAAACATTCGTCTATTTCACTATGATTATCAAATTAATAGGAATACAGTTGGGCAAAATAGCTCCTTATTATTCTTTTGATTTCCAATTTATTGGTGGTGAATTCGTGCTTTTCATTTTTGATATTGGTAATGTGGTTTTCTTCTTTCTTTTTTTTTAAATCCAATTAGCCAAAGGTTCATCTATTTTCTTGACTTTTTATTAAACCACCTCTTAGTTATATTTATTAGTTCAATAGTTTTCTTAATTTCAATGTTTTTAATCTCTCCTTCAGTTTCATAATTTCTAATGTGATATTTAATTGGGGATTTTTAATTTGTTCTTTTTCTAGCTTTTTAATCTCTTCTTTCTCTGTTTTATTCATATTAATATTGAGAGATATAAAACTTCCCTTAAGAACCACTTTTACTACATCCATAAGTTTTGGTATATTGTCTCTTTATTGTCATTCTCTTGTTTGATTGTTTCTATGATTTGTTGTTTGAACCACTCATTCTTTAAGATTAGATTATTTAGTTTCAAATTAATTTTTAAGCTATCTTTCCATGGCCCTTTGTTATATGTAATTTTTATTGCACCGTGATCTGAAAAGAATACATTTAATATTTCTGCCTTTCTTCATTTAATTGTGACATTTTATGCCCTAATACATGGTCAATTTTTGTGTAGGTGCCATGTACCATCAAGAAAAAAATGTATTCTTTTCCATCCGCATTCAATTTTCTCCAGACATCTGCTATATCTAACTTTTCCAAAATTCTATTCATCTCCTTAAATTCTTTCTTGTTTATTTTGCAGTTAAATTTATGTAGTTCTAAGCAGGGGAAGTTGAGGTCCCCAGTAGCATAGTTTTGTTGCCTGTTTCTTCCTGTAACTCCCTTAACTTCTCCTCTAAGAATTTGGATGTTATACCACTTGGTGCATATATGGTTAGTAATTATATTACTTCATTGTCTATGGTACCTTTTAGAGGATATAGTTTCCTTCTTTATCTCTTTTAATTAGATCTATATTTGCTTCTTCTTTGTCTGAGATAAGGATTGCTACCCCTGCTTTTTTTTTAACTTCAGCTGAAGCATAGTATATTCGGCTCCAGTCTTTTATCTTTACTTGTGTGTATCCCTCTGCTTCAAAGGTGTTTCTTGTTAACAACATATTGTAGTCAATTTTTGTCCTTCCTTTTCCAAGCTATTAACTCTTTTCATCCCTCTCATTTTTTTCACAATTTTTCTTCTATCTCTCTTATTTGAGTTTTAAAATACTTCTTGATCTATTCCAAGAAAACTCTTTGGATTTTAGACCAGTTCATACTGCCCTTTGAGTTCAGATGTGGGTTTATTGACAATGTTGTCCTCTTCTGAATTTATGTTTTGATATTCCCTGTCCCCATAGTAAGAAACTATTTCCTGGCTTTTAAAGTTGAACTCTCCTGCTGGAGCACAGGGGGCACTGACCCAAGCTTCTTGTGCTGGAAGCCAGGGACCAGTCCATGGCTTTGTGTGCTGTGGCCTTAGGTGCTGGCAGCTGAAAGCTGTAGGGGTATGGAAGATTACCTTGCCCTGAGCTGGGGTCAGTAACACTGAAGTTCTAAGGTTGGGGGGAGAGGTCTGACCTTTGTAGGATACCTACTTACCTGGGCTGTTTGAAGCCCTGGAAGGTTTGGCAACTGGTGGTTGCCTGCCTACCTGGAGTTGTGCTTCTTGGGAAGCACAATGTTTCCTGTGTTCCTGGAGTTGTGCTTCCTGGGAAGCACAAACCAGGAGGTTTGGCTGCTGGAGGAAGCATGCCAACTAGATCACATGGTGATTTTCTGACCTGGAGTCTACCAGTTCCCCTGCCAACAGAATTGGGGGTTCTGGTGTTGGTGCTTGCCTGCTCCACCATGCTGGAGCTCAGGATCTCCCCCTGGTTTGCTGAGGTGGGTCTTGTCACAGACTTACTGGGACACCTCCTATCCTGTACTGCTCCCCTTCCCCAGAGTGAGAGGGACGTTTCCTGTTAATCCCCCAAGCTTCTTGGGTTACAGGATTGCTGCACTACATCTTTCTGCTCCATCAGTTGTTCCAAGGCTTTTCTTGGGTTTTTAGAGGTCAATAAGAGATAGTGAGAATGGCTTACTTCTTACTCCATCATCTTGGCTCTCAGAAGTCAACTTATGCAATTCGTTAGTGTAATGGAGAATTCATTTTGCCAAAAACAAATTTTTTTAATTAAAAGAGAAAAACATATTAGATAAGGTTGTTAGCTTCTGGAAAGCAGGTAAAATGGTTTTGTATATAACAACAACTGTGATAATAAAATCAAGTACACTGCAACAATAGTTTCATATCACCATTTATATATCATAAATCTGTATATGACATCATCCATGACAGACTTCTTATATATCTAAAAAATTCTGAAGAATGCAACTTATGAATGTGGAAAACATGCTTTCAGTGCTTTCAAACACCAAAATGGAGAGAGAAAGGCGGTTTAAATGCTAAGAACAGTACAGGCCTGATACGGCATGCAAAGTACCTTATAAATATTAATGTGTTAGTGTTATTATTATTACCTATATTTTATAGCTCATAGCCATTCAATAAATATTTGTTCAATGAAAGAATAATGATGCCATTTCATTAAATGAATAATCTGATAAATACCGTCCTTATTCCTCTTAATACTGCTCTTTTCTTCACTAATTCACAACTCTACGATAAGACATTACCAGGAGACTCCTATAGTCAAATCCAACTATGAGATTGTTGCCACAAATTCAAAAAAAGCATGGATTGTATTATTTGAGGCCTAAATCCAGATTTGAATGACCTTCTTATGTTTCCTAATAGTATTTGTGGACCTATCTGATTCATTCATCTAGTGGTAGAATTGAAAAGAGAATCAGCCTAGGGTAAAACTTTGAAGTAGATAAACTTTGGTTTCTAAACTATTTCACTTATTCTTTCTATCTAGCCCTTGTCTCTCTCCTAAGCTCAAATGGTATCTTGAAAAGTTGGACATCTTGAACCCTATGTATCATTTTCTTGTTGTTCAGTCCCTTTTCAGTCATGTCTGACTCTTCTTGACCCCATTCGAAGTTTTCTTGAAAAGGATACTAGAGTGATTTGTCATTTCTTTCTCAAGTTCATTTTATAGATGAGGAAACTGAGGCATGCCCAGGAAAATGAGTGACATGCCCAGGTTCACATAGCTGGAAAGAATCTGACACTGGATTCAAACTCAGGAAGATGAGTATTTATAACATAAAGGCAGAATTCATGATTTAAAAGAAAATCATAAATATCACTGAATGGTTCAGTACTGCAGGATATAAGGACTTCTCTAAGTAGAAGGCAGAGGAATTAAAGCATTTATTCAAGCTCCAAAATAGCAGACCCAGGGACCAGTGTCCCCAATTCAATATCCTGGCCAAAAGCTTCCAGGCCCAATAAGTCCACCTCACAAAAGTAACCAGAAGTTTGCAGAAAAACATTACGACAGTAAGCCAAATCATATTCGTGCTTCCCCCCAATTCTAGGGCCTTCCAGCAAGAAGTTTACCCACTGGCCACAAGCCCTTGCTCAGCACTCTTGGCTCTGCAAGTGGGTCAGACCTGCTTTCAGTAGTGCCTGCTGTTTCAGCTTCTTCTGCTTCTGCTTGGGCTTCTGCTGCTGCTTTTTCCACCACTTCTCCTCCTCCTGCCTCCACCACGTTTCAATCTCCAAGCTGTGTTCTCTCTTTTTATATAGTCATTAGATGTCAACCAATTGGCTAGAATGTCATCTGAACAACCAGAACCCAGGCACCCACTCTTGGTTCTGGTCCCAGCAACTCCCCCCAGGACCATGGGGGCCTCATGTCCGAATTGGCCCAGCACCCAGTAGCTAGGGGTTTGGGGCCTACTTGGGAGCCAAGATATAATTAGACCTCCCTTTATGGGCCCCACCTGGAGCCTCACCTGAAGCCTATTCAAATTGGTGGGGGAGGGGAGGAAGGGAGAGGGGGAGAGATGTTCTCATTTCCTGATTGCCTTAACAGTATTCTGGACTTCAATCCTGGAACTTTAACCACCACACCACCTAGATGCCTATGTACAATTGGAACTTCAAACTCAACATGTTTAAATAGAACTCATCTTTTTCTCCAAAGCCTCCCTTCTCTCCAAGCTCCCTACTACTATCCTTTCAGTCAACCAGGTTTTCAAATTCAGCATCACATTTTACTGCTTGCTTGAATTGATTCTTTGCATCTGATTTATCATCAAATCTTATTTCTAGCTTTACAAGATCTCTTGTGTATGGTACAGCCCTTCTATAGAATTAAAAATAACAGCCTAATCATGTTAATATGCTATTGAATTGGCTCCAGCATTCTCCTATTATATTTATAATAAAATATATATTATCCTGTTAGGCATTTAAAGACTTTCACATACTGGCCTCTCCCTCCTTTTCAATATTCTTACACATATGATCCAGCCTGTCAGATCTACCTGTTGTTCTTTACACATAACATTCCATCTCCAACATTATACCTTTGCACTGGCTTTCCTCTATTGCTGGAGTTCTCTTTCTCCTCCTGCTCTCTGCCTCCTAGCTTCCTAGGCTTCCTTTAATACTCACTTGAAAGCTCACATTTTGCAGTAGGCTTTTCCTGGTCCTCTCTTACCTCCTCCACACACCTCCTAATAGAGGGAGCATCAGAGGAAAACCTCTAGCATTGCTTTCTAGCTACTCTATATAAATCTTGCATGTACAGTTATTTACATATTAGCTCCCTGATTAGAACATGAGCTCCTTGAATGCAGGGAAAGAGATTTTGCTTTTTTTTAATCTCACATACTTAGTACTATGTCTGCCACATAGCATGTGCTCAAAAAATCCTTGTTGGTTAACTTTCATACTTTCTCACCTCCTTTCACTTTCCCCAGATGCATACACTAATTCCCATTGCTACAGAGAGGATCTTGTTCTTAGCTAACTTTCAATGAATGTCACTAAGGCATTAATCAGTGATAATGGTTTAAGATATCACAGGGCCCTTCCAGAGTTATCTTCATGTAATAGGAGACTCAAGACTGGAACGTTTTAATGGTTCAAAGGAATGAATGGCTAATAGCAGAATTTCAAGTACTATAAGAAACCTTAGTGAAAATGTTTTAGGGTCAATAAATTGCCAAGCACCCTTTCAAGGTATACAATATTAGCACCATGCTTGGCCAGGTTTGATCTTAAGAGTAAATAGAGTAGACACCTTTATAATTGGTGTGATGTGTAATGTACCGGCAAGACCAAGTAACAAAAAATCTCCCTTAAACCTCTCCTTGATGGCAGAAAAAAAAAACCTCAATTTTTCTGATACTTTTTCATTCAGATTAAGGTGATGTTTAGAACTACTATGAAAATTACTCAGGGAAGCACAGCATATTAAACTATCAGTTGTTTACATGTTGAAATTGAATTCAGCAAAACATATTTCAAAAGGTCAGTCCTCTGGACCTTCTACAGTCTAAATAGGAAAAAAGGAGTTTGGAAGCAGCATTGATAGGGAGAGAATAGGAAAAGAAGGCAAAAAAGCACTCCTAGAACCGGGAATCCATCAACAAAAGTCAAGTAGAGTAGTTGAAAGAAGAAGACAAATTTCTCCCAGTCCACAATATTGGCTATGGGTATTCTTTGGGACCCACATTCCTGGAATTATCACACTCAGCTGTGCTGAATAAACCTTAAACAACATTAAACACTTGAAGAAAAATGAGGCTGAAATATGTTTAGACTTCCAAGGGCTTCTTTTTCTGTAAGGACAACCACATTCAATAGCTCTATCCCTTTTTTCATATTTAAACAGACAAGATGGATAGCCCAGCAATATATTTCACTTACGAGTAAAGAATCTGTAGAGCTTAAAGCAATATGCAAAAAGGATAAGATGATGACCATATAAAGAAGGTGATGATTTACAAGATATAACTGCATCCTGGTGAAATTTCCTCATTAATTGAATGGCAACATGCCTGAGAATAATTTTTATAGTGCAATAAGTTTTACTTCCAGTTCTCAATATATATATCTTTCTACTCCTCCTGCTCCTCTGTTAAGATATATAATTTATTGTGATATTGCAGTTTGGAGGAATATAAACCGAATAGAAGAAAACGTAGAGGTGATTATAATGGGCTTAGAATTACACAGCATGAGAGCCTGACCCATAACATTTACTGACTTGTTCTGTGGATTTTTTAATTGTGCCCTTTATTTTGAAGGCCCCAGGAAATTTAGATAATAAAAGAGATCATCAATTACAACATAAAAATGACCAGTAGCAAGAGGAATAAAGCATCATAATTTAAACCAAATAAGGAATTAACATAAAAGGGCAGCCTTGTGTTACTTGCCTTCAGTGGGTGTGGCAAAATTATTTTTAATGAGAGAACACATCGGCATAGTGCTAGCAAGATGGGGACTAGCAAAAACTTAGCTCAACACCCTATGTCCCAAGTTCCCTAATATTTCTGAAAGTAAAAAAAAAATGAAAGGTGGGAAATAGTCAAAAAGTATAATGATTATTATCATTAAAAGAGGTAGCTTGGCATAATAGTGCAAGGAAGACCCAGATATATGGCCCACCTCTTATATATTCTGGCTATTTCATTGTGGGCAAGTTATTTAACTTCTCAGTATAACAGACAATTCTTTAAGATGAAAAGATGTTAAGCTGCATTATTACACTGAGTTTCCTCATCTGAAAGTAACCTGCATCAATGAAATGACAGGTTCTTTTCTATCCCTATCATCATTATCATCATCATCATCATTATCATCATCTTTTCATAAAAGCAGTTATTGAATATCCATATAAAATCAAATTTATTGGACTTTATTTTCTCAGTTTATTATCTACAATGGAGATTTACCAATAATAATTGATGGTTACAAAACACTTGAAAGTTTACAAAATGCTTTATCTCTATTAGTTCATTTGATCCCGACAACAACCCTGTGAGGAAGTATGTAATGTAGGTAGGATTATCCTCATTTTACAAATGAGAAAAGAAGTTTAGAACTTCTGAGTGACTTTTCCACAATTATAGACTAAACATCAGAGGAAGCCTCTCCACTGGAATGTAGGTCCAGGATATTTTCCATGATGTTACCTCTCTTTATGGTCAGATGACAACGATGTTATTAGGATGAAATTAGACAATCCAAGAGAAATTGCTTTGTTAAAGAGAAAGTGCTGTGCACAGGGAAATTCGAAGAATCATAAAATCTCAGATTTAGAAGGGACTTCTGTGCATACTTGGTCTAATGCTTATATGAAAAAGAATCCCCTACAACTCTTGCCATCAAGTGGCCACCTAACCCAATGAGATAAATCCTATCAAAGCTCATTCTACTTACTGATAGCTTTGATTGTTTGAATGCCCTCTCTTTCTTACATCGAGCCCCAATTTGGCTTCTTCTACTTTCACTTATTATTTATAGTTCTTCCCTCCAGGGAAGAGAGAACTAATCTAATTCTTTTTCCACAAAAAGCCCTTCATATACTTAGACAGCTATACCTTCTCCCCTGGAGCCTTCTCTTGTCTGGGTAAAAAAAACCATTCCTAGTTCCTTCAGTGTATCCTCATGTGGCATGATCTCAAGGCCCTTAACCATCCTCTGTCTCCTCTTCTGTATACTTTTCAAATTTTGAACAAGTTTCCTAATACGTGTCATCTAGAACAGAATACAATATTCCAGAAGGAGACTGGTCATGGCAAAGTAAAGCACTTTGATCAAATTCATTATTCTAGATGTTTTTGTTCTGTTACTGTTCATTCAGTATTATTATTAGGGTGTAGTGTCTTTAGGGAAGAATAGCACCTGTGGTGTGATGGCTGCTGACCCCTTTTCAGCGCTGCTTTCCACCTTTGGTTCCACCTGTTCCACCGAACTCTCACCTGTGTCTCTAAGAGGCTATAGCATTCACAGCGGACACACCTTGGCAAACTGTTTCAGCAGACAAGGTAAGCCAGGTTAACAGTAACCAAGGGGTCTCAAACCAATTGGTAAGGTAGGGCAGTGTCTACACCAAGCATGTCAAGACTTTCCCTGGTGAAATGGGCAGTTGAAATGGCTATGAAGGTAGCTGGAGCAGACACTCTGAGTGCTTTGCGCTTGGTTAGACATTGAGAATGCCAAAGTCATCCACTGCATCTTGAGCCATCACCAGTCATCTTGACTCTGTCCTGTCACTGGACTGTGATGTCCCTGGAAGAGAGTAAGGCTGATGACTTCATGCAACTCTGCCTCACTTAAATCCAATTTGTGCATGAGTCAAAGGACATCACCCATAACCTTTTACCATTTTTACCCATCTCAAAATCCTGTGACAACAGGCAAGCAATGAAGGAGCAGGTGTGGAAACCCAGGGAGCTGTAGTCACAACTCTGCACACAGGTGGCCTGGGCCAGAGGGTTGTCTTCTAACTGGAAGCAGCAGGAGGATTGAACAGCCCCCTGGATATCTCAGCAGCCTTTTAAGGACTGTACTGTTCACCTCTAGGTGTGAAGAGGGGACTAGAAAATGTTCCCTAAAAATTGTCTGCTTACCCAACCCTGGCCTGATGTATAAAAAGGTCTACGAAGATGATTCCACTCACCATCAGCACACAGAATGTTAAAGACAACACAAAATCAAAATCCAATAGACTTGAAAGATGAACAGCTCTTATTGCAAGAGAACTCAGGAGGTACTATATCCAAATAGGCACCCTGAATAAAACAAGATTGGCAAATGAAGGCCAACTTATTGGAGCTGGATGCATGCTTTTCTGGAGTGGCCTCAGTGAAAGGGAGCACTGTGAAGCTGGTATAGGTTTTGCAATCAAAACTAATCTAGTCAACAAGCTTGTATGCCTTCTAACAGGGGTGAATGACAGACTCATTACAATGCATAACAATTTTCCTATGTTCCCATCATGACGAACCCTGATGAGGTCAAAGAAAAATTTTATGTAGACCTGGAAATCATTATCATCAATGTGCCAATAGAGGATAAACTAATAATTCTATGTGACTTTAATGCTAAAGTAGGCTTGGCAAGGAGTCCTAGGGAGGAATGGAATAGCAACAGCAATAGTCATTTACTACTGAAGACTTGTGCATCCCATGATCTTTTCATCACCAATACTGTCTTCCATTTATCTAAATGCAATAAAACCTCATGGTTGCACCCTTGCAGCAAGCAGTGCTTTTTAGTAGACTATGTTATTTTAAGGAGAAGAGACAGAAAGAATGTGAGATTAATGAAGGCAGTGTGTTCCACAGAGTGCTGGACTAATCACAGACTTATCCTCTTCAAGCTAAATATTCTCATTCAATAAAACCAGCAACTCCAAGGCAAGAAGAATTAGTGTCAACAAATTAGAGCTCTTCTCTGAGAGGGAGAGGTTTGTTGCTAACTTGGAGGGAACATTGAGCTAACTCATAATTGGCAACATTAGAGCAAAAAGGATTGGGCAGCTTTCAGAAATCTGGTGTACAGCACTGTGTTTGCTCACCTGGGTCAAAACACTCCCAAACATCAAGACTAGTTTGATGAAAATGATGGGAAAATTCAGAATCTGCCAAATGAAAAATGAGAACTCCACAGAGATTACCAGCAGGATAGTTCATCCATCTGTAAGAAAACAGCATTTAATTCCATCAAAAGTAAAGTAAAGGGAAACCTTAGAGAGATCCAGTATTCTTGGTTCAGTAAGAAGGCAGAAAAAATAGTTTTATTCTGATAGTAATAATTCAAAGCACTTTCATGATGCACTGAAGGCTATTTGTGTGCTAAAGACCTATGGTGCATGTCAACTACTCAAAACCAATGGAGTCACTTTGATTACTGAAAAGGACAAGATGCTAGAGAGATGGGCTGGAAACTTTCATATTATTCTCAACAGACTATTATCAATCATTGTTTTAGCCATAGACAGCTTACCTAAAGTTGAAGTCATTTCCTCCCCGGCTGAAGTTCCAAATAAAGAAAATGTTTTGAATGCTATTAGGTTCCTTTAATGTGGCAAAGGACTTGGTGTTGATTCTATTCCAGCTGAGATTTACAAGGTGGGATGTCCATTGTTCACAGAAAGGGATTCTTCAGTGTGAAAAGTCCAAAACCCAAGAACAAAGTGGAGGGAGTGTTTGGTGCATGATTTTCTGTTTGTAGATGATTGTGCACTCAATGTAGCCTCTGGAGCTGAAATAAAACAAAGTATGGACCGATTCTCTGCTGCTTGTGCTAATTTTGACCTAACAGTTAACACCAAGAAAACACAGGTGCTCTACCAGGCAGCACCACACCAACTGTACATGGGACCATTGGTATAGCATAAAGGCAGAATTCACGACTTCAAAGAAAATCATGAA
Organism: Phalanger gymnotis; assembly: GCA_028646595.1. Classification (NCBI taxonomy): domain Eukaryota; kingdom Metazoa; phylum Chordata; class Mammalia; order Diprotodontia; family Phalangeridae; genus Phalanger; species Phalanger gymnotis. The sequence continues at coordinate 192,007,482 of CM053622.1, forward strand.
TATGCTTGAATGGTTCAGAATCTCAGGATATAAGGAATTCTCTAAGTAGAAGGCAGAGGAATTAAAACATTTATTCAAGCTCCAAAGTAGCAGACCCACAGACCAATGTCCCCATTTCTATATCCTGGCCAAAAGCTTCCAGGCCCAATAAGCCCTCCTCACAATTGTAACCAGGAGGTTACAGAAAAACATTATGGCAGTAAGCCAAAACCCCCCAATGCTAGGGCCCTCCAGTAAGAAGATTACCCACTGGCTTCAAGCCCTTGCTCAGCACTCTCTGGTTGGCAAGTAGGTCAGTCCTGCTTTCAGTAGCACCTGCTGCTTCAGCTTCTACATTGGCTCCTGCTGGTTCTGCTTCCACTGGCACTCCTTCTCCTGCTTCCACCATGTCTGTCTCTCCAAGCTCTGTTGTCTCTTTTTATACAGTCCTTAGACATCATCCAATTGACTAGAATGTCATCTGAGTGACCAGAACTTAGGCAGCTACTATTGGCTCTGGTCTTAGCAACTCCCCTTAGGACCCTGAGGTCTTCATGTCCACATAGGCTCAGCACCTAGTAGCTAGGGGTTTGGGCCTACTTGGGAGTGAAGATATAATTAGACCCCCCTTCATTGGCCCCACCTGGAGCCCCACCTGAAGCCTATTCAAATGGGTGAGGAAAGATCTTCTCCTTTAATAATTGCCTTTACAATTGGTTACAACAAATGGAAAAGTTTTGAATGCTATGGATAAGTTCATTTAATTTGGAAGTATACTTTCCAGGGATGTACACATTGATAACGAATTTGATGCATGCATTCCCAGAGCCACCTCAGTGTTTCAGAGGCTCTAAAAGTGTGGGACAGAATTGCTACTAGACTGGCTATCAAAACAGAAGTTCTACAGAACCCTTATGCTGACCTCATTGTTGTTTGCCTGCCATACCTAGCCACTCTACCAGTGCCAGGCCAGAAAACTGAATTGCTTCCATCTGAATTGTCTTATCAAGATTTTGAAGATTACCTGGCAGAATAAGATGACACCAGGGTCATTTTCCAACTAACTGCCAAGCATTCAAACTCTACTTCAAAGCATGCAACTTGGATGGGCTGGCCACATTGGTTGAATGCAAAACATATGCTTTCCAAAAAGACTTTTATGGAAAAGGCATGGGGTCCAGAAGAAGCAATACAAAGACACTTTCAAAGTGTCTCTTAAGAACTTTGGAATTGGTTTGTGACATGGGAGACACTGGCACAGCACCAGTCAGCATGGCATGCCCTCATCAGAGAAGGTGCTGTGCTCTATACGCAAAGGAGAATTGAAGTAACTCAAAGTAAATGCAAGATATGCAAATTTATAAAATCCACCTCAAGTGCTCATATGGATTATTTGTGCCTGACCTGTGGTAGAATAGTCCAAACTCACATTGGTCTGATCAGCCACAGTCAGACACACTGTAACTCGACTCTAGCATAATGATGCCATTTTGGTCCTCTTCAAGAATGCAGGACAACCACCAACCAACCAACTGCAATCTATGATCCCATTAGTTTTTCTCACTGCTATATCACACTGTTGATACATAAGGAGGTTGAGCTGCTACACAGCCGCTCTTCTTTGTCTTGATAAAGGAAGTTATTTTTGAATCTTACAGTTAGACTTCAATTTTATCCAGAGATGTGCTAGAACAAGCTTAGCCTAGCTCATGAGAGTCAATTATTAAAGTTTTAATGTAAACATTCAAATTTTGGTAAATTGGCAAATGAGGGTTTGATTTACAGTTTTGTTGATTAGAGTTAAGTGATGAAGAAAATGTCAATAACACAGATTAAACTCAAAAGTGAGTCATTCAATTTTTTTTCTACAGAGGTCATATTGGTAAATATTTACCAACACACCTTTGCATTTATCTCAATTAAATTCCATCTTCATAGATATGACTTAGCATTTTAATCTTTTGAAACATTTTGGAAGTGGACTCTGGCTTGAAATATACCAACAATCCAGTCATAGCTTTATGTCATCTGTCAATTTAATAAACAATATCTAACCAACACTAGTCTCTGAAGAATCAAACTGTATATCACATGGTGTACAATGGAGTAGCATACAGTAGCTGGGAGAAGGCTATCACATATAATACTGAAGGAGCTTCAAAGGAAACAAAGAAGTAAATGATATCATGAAAGAAATTTGTGACTGAAAAAGAAGATTGAATAGCCATGTGGCAAGAGGAACAGATATCAGAAGGAAACTGGAATGCTCTACCGATATGCACAAATTGTTAGAAGACTGTGGGGAAGTCCTCCAGATCATTATTTGAACCTCACATGGCAAATTTTGAGGACATCAAAAAGATGGGCACCTTGGATGAGTGGAAATCTACATCATCAATTCCAGATCAATGAGACTGCAGACCTATTTGGGAATTTGACTATGAACAACTTAAAATCTCTTCACAGCAAATAGAAAAGACATGAGCCATGGGGTTTCCATATTAGAAAATACTCACTGA
>CM053622.1:192010479-192042792 GCA_028646595.1 Phalanger gymnotis
CCTAGAAGACAAATTATTCTGTGCCCCCTTAAATATAATGCAATAAAACTCTACCTCTAATTAAAGAAAAATTACTGTCCTCTATTCAGTAGCCCTTTCTATATTTTAGCATATAGTTTGACATTGAACAGACACACACACACACACACACACATATATATACATATATATATATATATATATATATATATATATATATATATATATATATATATGGAGTTTCAAATTATATATTATAGGGGCAGCTAGGTGGTGCAATGAGTAGAGTGCTGGCCCTGGAGTCAGGAGGACCGGAGTTCAACTCCAACCTCAGACACTTAACACATGTGCTATACACTAGCTGTGTGACCTTGAGCAAGTGACTTGGCCCCAATTGCCCTGCCAAAACAAAACAAAAGAAACAAAAAAAAATTATATATTATATATATGTATATATTATAATATGCGTATGTACATATACAATATGTATATGTATTCGTATGTGTGTTTCAAAATGCTTGTTGAATGAGTAAATGAATCTGTTAGAGCAACAATGTATTGTAAGGTTATGCATAAAGATAAATAAATACGCATAAAGATGATGCCTCCAAAACAGTGGATGATCTTTTCAATATTTTTTAAGTGAAGCATTGAAATGATTAATTTAGAAAGGGAGCATTGTGGTTTGTACAATTATTCAATCTCATTCAATTCAGTAAGCATTTACTAAGTATTTCTGTGACAGGGCACTGAGGTAAGTGTTTGTACACAAAGACAAAAATGAAAGTCTGTGTTCTGAAGATGATTATATTCTGTTAGAAGAGGGAGCTAAAATCTATACGTGCATAGATAAATAACTGTGAAATAAGAAAAACAAATAAAAGAATAATTTCTTGTGGGAGAGAGACCATTAGTTCTTGGAGGAAGTTCTATTGTAGAAGGTTTCACAATTTAACTAAGCTCTGATGTAACTAGGCATTCCTAAGGCAGAGGTGAGGTGAGAAGCTATGTCTGGAATGAGAGAGACAGTGTTTGCAAAGATATGAAAGAAAGAGATGAAATATTAAATATTGGCAACATCACAGAGATCTGTTTTTCTGGAGCATACACCATTGAGGGGAAGTGATGTGTTGCCAACCAACAAAGTTCAGTTGGAGATAGATTTTGAAGGGTTCTAAAAAAAAGAGCTTATATTTTGCCTTAGGGACAATTGGGAGGCTCTGACTGTTCTTGAGTAAGGGAGTAACATAGTTAAATCTGTGATTTAGGAATGAATGAATTAATTTAAAAGTATTTAATACATTTATTAGGTACCTTGTACAATGCTTAAATACTGAACGTATACACATGAGAATAAAGACAGAATTTTCCCCTAAAAGAATTCATGTTTGAAGGGGATAGAGAGAATATATAGATAAGTAGTGGCTAGGGGACATTTTGGCCTGGGAAACCTTTGTCTCAAAGTCATTTGAGTTCAATCCATTGACTTTCCCTTTCCAGAAGTAATGGTTAGATTGAAAAGATATGTTACACGGCCTGGGATCCCACTAGGTAAATTAGGCTAAGGAAGTTTGTGTTCGTAGAGCCCCCAGTCAAGAGAGCTTAACCTTTCCCTACTGAGGGAGTTACAAAATTTAGTGGATTAATTTATGATGGGAATGAGTTATGGGTTTCACATATCTGATGGAGAAAGTCCTGAGAAACTCAAATTTAGAGGTCCAGCCCAGAGGAATATCAATTTGGTATCTATATGGTAAAAGGATTAGAGAGGGGACAGGCTAGATATGAGGAGACCAATTCTGAGACTATGGTAATATTCTAGGCAAGAGGTGAAGAGAGGGTGATTTAGAGTAATGAACATATAAGTAGAGAGAAGGAAAAGAAGAAAAGAGATGCCTTAGTAGCAGAATAGATAAGGATTTGCAATTGATTTACTTTGAGGTTTAAGGGAGAAAGAAGAATCAAATGTGACTCCTAGGTTGTTAACCTTGACCATAAGAATAGTGGAACCCTCGAAGGAAATAAGGAAATTGGATGTTGGGAGAGGGGGAAAGATAATGAGCTCTACTTTAGCCCTCTTCATTTTGAGATACCTGTGAGGTATCCAGGTAGAATTGTTCTACAGTTAGCTATGGATGCAGGTATAGTACTCCTTCTGGGAAGATTTAGACTGCCTTCCAATGGTGCCTAAATTGCAAAAGACCTAGAATGAGGTTTTTCTTCTAAGAAAGATAAGGCAGGAGGAGATGTGCGGTCACTTTTCAGATAAAGAAGGATAAAAAGAACTGACATGCTTCCCTCTCCCCCACTCCAACAACAACAATGTGATATAGCCATTGAGCATTTTTCCTCCTCAAACCCATGTCTGCCCCAAAACAAACGTAGCAAATTGTTGTTGGGTTGCATTGTTATCAACATTATCAGGTATCATATGAGCATCATGTATTATAAGTGCTTCATTGAATGGCTGGGATGCCAAAGGAAGAAAAACAGATATGGACTACTGCGGTTTCTTATCCTTTCTCTTGTCTTAGCTCAGCTAGATTCAACTAGCATCCATTTCTAATTAGGCCTTTATATTCAGTTTAAAAAATCTGACCATTTAAAGGATATTTTTCAGAAAATACCTGATGGTGACATTTGGGAGAAACACAGGAGAAAATGGCTTTTCCTTACTGAGTTTATATCCAAAATCTCAGTCCACTGTTAACTCATATTTTGGCTTGCTAACTAAGAGCAGAGTCATGACCCATCAGACCATGAACCTAAGCCTGTTTTAATCTCTAGAAGTTACATGGGACTAGAGTTTACGAGATAGGTTAGGGCTTGGTCTGTGAGTCACCTACATGATACTGTTATTAGTAAAGGTCATTAGTCCATCCCCCTCATTTTATACCTGAGGAAACCGAGGTCCAGAAAAGTTAAGTGACTTTGCCTAGGATCAAACAGGGAATGGCAGAGCTAGAATTGGAACTCAGGTCTTCTGATTCCAGAGCTAATATTATTTCCAAGATGATAGTTGAATTCCTAGGACCTCATAAAACCCTCAAAAGAGGGTAGAAAGAGAATGCCCGGGACAAAGTTTGTGGATATATCCATTAAATAAAGGGTAGAATCTGTATGGACAGCTAGGTGGCACAGTGGATAGAATGCTAGGCCTAGAGTCTGGCCAAACATCCTCCTGAGTTCAAATCTAGCCTTAGACACTTACTAGCTATGTGAACCTGAACAAGTCACTTAACCCTGCTTGCCTCAGATTCTCATCTGTAAAATGAGCTGGAGAAGGAAATGGTAAACCACTCCACTCTCTTTGTCAAGAAAACCACAAATGGGTCACAAAGAGTCATACAGAACTAAAACGACTCAACAACAACAAACAATGATAACAACAAAGAATCTGTATGCTTACCCTGTAAAAAAGACGGAGAAAGATCAGAGAAATATGAGAATCAGGAAATATCTTAACATAAAACAAAGTAGGAGAGAGTACAAATAATGAAGTCATGGCCAACAAGGTAAAATGCTGGAAGGAAATCAAGAAAATTAGATATTGAGAATAAATCATTGTTATTTAGCACTCAAAATACTTTAGAGTGATTAGTTAACCCATGGTTTTATATATGCGGGACCTATATTGTTATCTTTCTAGCCATGGGTTGATAGGCATTTGTGACATGAATAGCCCATAAGTCACACAAGATGAGAATTGGGGGGGAGGATTCATAAAATATTCTGCTACCTGAAATAGTCCCTGTGCTTTCTGCCATATTATTAGAAAGTTCTTGCCCTCATGTTCACACTCTTGGTTTAAAATCAATGGTGGATGAATGGTGATCTGATTATGGTTAGTCAGAGTTTAAATGCAAATATCTTACATTAATAATATTGAGGGGGTTATTTGTTTTTTTTTTGTTTTCCTAGCAGAAAATTGAAATAGCAATCTAGTCTATGTGGGGATATTCCCTCTACCAATGTAGAGGAACGCCTGTTCAACAACCTGTCATCTTAGAGAATTGCCTGTAGCACTAAGAGTTTAATTGATTTGTCCAAATTTACATAGCAAGTGTATATGTCAGAGGTGGGGATGTGAGACCATGATTGCCTATCTATTCCCTCTTTTCACATGCTTAGAACAGGGCTCTTAAATGATAGCACAAAATATTAAGTAATATATGACATCATTAGAGTTGGAGGCTCTGAAATGTGTCATGCAATCAGTGAAGCAATGAAAAGCACATGTATTGGGAAAGAAGAATGTTCAATGCAACTTAATTTACTTGAAAATTTTGGCAATAACCAGCTCGAAAAATAAATCCTAGTATCTGGTACATATTGGGATATTCTAGACTAAATGCTCTTAGTTCTTGCTAAACTATACAGTGGCCCCAATAATTTGCTATGATCTGTTTATAAAGATTTTCCATAAAACAGTCACATGTTCTCTTCAGTAGCATTGCAATCTTGTTCTGTAATCTCCTCTAGCTTTATAATCTTAAGAAATAACCTTAAAATTATGGTTTCGTGAATGAAAGTGGGGAAGAAAGGGAGGCCAGCATGCCAAATGTAATAAGGTGAAGTTTCTCTAGCTTGCTGATCTGAGCATGTAAAAGAAGTGTTGTAAACAGGCTGCAGATAATTAGAGGAAGAGGGCTGCTACTGAGAGCTAAGGCAAGGAAATAGCAAAGTATAAGCTTCTTTGTAATAAATGAGGCATCATAGAAATATTACAGAGTAGAACACACCACTTAAAAATTGAAGGGAAGGAAGAAAATTACTGGAGAAATTCTAAGTTACAGAAAAATTGCTGATCTATAGTGGCGGAGTTTCTGTACCAGGAGCTCCCTATACTGACCAAATCAGAGATCTGGACCAAAAATCCAACTCTATATCACAAACCATCCAAATCCCCATAAGTGAAAGGAAGAAGGCAAAATGGAATAAACTTGGATATAGGAAAATGAAGGATTATCCATGTCCTTGTGACATCAAGACCCAGTACAAATAGTCATTTGCACTTGCTATTTCTGATCCTAAAAAGTTATATAAGTTAAATTGGGCCCCTGCTGGGAGAAATTATTTAGTGAACTTATATGGGAGTATTTTCCTTGTTTCTTGTTTATTGTTCATTGATACAATGAAAAGTGAATTTTTTAGCAAATTGTGTTTTGGAAGGCAAGTACAAACTTTAATGCTAGTTACATGTGGCATCACAAAGCTAAATGTCTTTGGTGAAAAGTAATTGATCTTGAAGGTGGGAATGGCGTTCTGAATTTTTAGATGTCTATGCGTAGGACTGGTCCACGTGCTCTTCCTGAAGGATTTTGCCTTTTATGAAACCCCAGTCCATTTTGGTAATGTCAAAGTCTATTATGTTCAAGTGAATTAAATGTGCTCCTTTCCCATCCCCCGCCAGCCCCCTTTAGGAAAAGAATAAATTGTGTACAATGTACACTCTTGCATAAAAGCTTTGCAAATGGAAAGTCATGAGCTTTCAGAGGTGGACAGATTTCTTTGTATGGATAAATGTTTTTTGATATGTTTCATAATTTCATACTTGGTGTAAAGCACCAGAAACATTTTGGACAAGAGTTTACCTGAAGGTAGCAGACTTATTCTATTAGATGATTTTAACAATTACCCAAAATGGAGGATGATGTTTTTATCACCATCATGCATGCTTTTGTTACATTATTAATTCAACCTGTGCACAAGGGTGTTGCTCAGAAAATGAAATGTTACAGAAATTTCAAGAATGTTGGTTTATTACATAAGCAAGCACTATACAGAACTTTCAGTCTTATAAAAGATGAAGTTTTTAATGTTGCTTTCCTCAAGGTATCAAAAAGTGAAATATTAAAGGACTTGGAGGGACAAAAAATTTTGCCAAATACTGACTCCATTTTTAGGATGCTGCTAATATGCGTGTATACATGAAGACAAAGAGAAAATAATCCAAAATCTAATTCTACATTTGTTAAAATCTTCAAATATATAAATACGTCTCTTCATCATCAACTGGTGACTCAATTTTAGAAGCCTAAAAGTTCTATGCTGTGTATGCTGAATAAGCAAAAATATTGCCACACAACTGAGGAAAGTGAGGATCCCTTTATATGTGTCTAACAAGATGTATGAAGCAAAAGACAATTTGAAGGATATAGGAAAGACAGAGAAATACTTCCTTCCTTGTTTGTATCCTCTCTCTTATTTTTTTTCTGAGGGAAGGCAAGGCACTTGGGGTTAGGTGACTACAGCTAGTTAAGTGTCAAGTGTCCGAGGATGGATTTTAACTCAAGTCCTCCAGACTCTGAGGCTGGTGCTCTATTCACTGCACCACCTAGCTGCCCCATGTATCCTCCCCTTTACATCAAGATGTCACTTCCTTAAAATTATGAAAGTAATAGCTAATTCATAGCATAGTAAGTTCATAGCAGAAGGTACTTGGGAAGTCGTCTGATCTAATCCATCATTTTAAATATGAGGAAACTTAGATGGAGGTTAAGTGACTTCTCTAATGTCACAGAAGTACTAAATTTCTGAGCTGGGGTTCAAATCCATGGCCACTGACTACAATTCCACCAATCTTTTCACTCTAGTATGATATCTCCTGGTTGAAGGAGAAATTTGGGGTAAGGCATCTTCTAAGGATTCTTAGAAAATAAGGAAAAGCTTCCCAAGAATTTAAATTGTTCAGAAGTAGAAAAGATAACTTCAAAAGGTCTTAGATTCCCCATTTTTACTTGAGGTCCTCAAGCAAATGAGATGCAAGAGAATTTTGTTCATGTACAAATTGGACTAGGTGAGATCACTTCCAAACTGAGATTCTGGGATATTAAATAAATGAGCTGTATTTTTTTTCCAGTATTTTTTTGGGTCTCCTTTGGCAAGTCATTGACTCATTTTTCATGGTTTTCCCACATACCTCTCATTTCTCTTCCCAGTTGTTTTCTACTTCTCTAACTTGCTTTTCCAAATCCTTTTTGAGCTCTTCCATGGCCTGTGACCAGTTCTTGTTTTTCTTGGAGGCTTTTGGTGTAGGCTCTTTGACTTTGTTGACTTCTTGTGGCTGTATGTTTTGGTCCTCTTTGTCACCAAAGAAATATTCCAAAGTCTGAGACTGAATCTGAGTCCCTTTTTGCTGCCTGGCTGTGTTCCCAGCTAACTTACTTGACCCTTGAGTTTTTCAGTGGGGTATGACTGCTTGTAGAGTAAATAGTAGTTTGTTCCAAGCTTGAGGGGATGCATTGTTGTTTTCAGAGCTATTTCTATACAGCCAGCTCTGCCACAGCAGCATTCCTCCTTCTCCAAGAACCGCCAACCCAGACTTGACTCAGATCTTAAGCAGGCTCTGCACTCCTGCTCTGATCTGCCACTTAATTCCTACCAGCAGCTGGGCCTGGGGCCAGAAGCAACTACTGCTGTAGTTCTGTAGCTGTACCACCTCTGCTGTCACCAGGGCAGTGGCCAAACCTCGAACTCCTGTCACTCTCCACAGCTTTTCCCACTAACCTTCTCTGTTGTCTTTGGTGTTTGTGGGTTGAGAAGTATGGTAACAGCCACAGCTCATTGATTCAGGGCACTAGGGCCTGTTCTGCCTGACTCCTGGTCTGGTTGGTCCTGCCGCCACCCATTCTGGGCTCCGCTCCCCTCATCTCCCAGCTCTGTGTGCGACAGAACTCATCCAGTGACCATCTAGGTTGTCCTGGGCTGGAGCCCTGTTTCTCTATGCTATTTTGTGGGTTCTGCAGTTTTAGAATTTGTTCAGAGCCATTTTTATAGGTTTTTGGAGGGACTTGGTGGGGAGTTCATGCAAGTCCCTGCATTCCAGCCACCATCGTGGCTGTGCCCAGGAGCTTACGTTCTAATCAATAGATGAGCTGTAAAGGAAAACAGACATAGGATCTAGAGAATATACTTGGGAGAAGCATTGGTTTTAAAAGGTCAGATTTCTAATCATAATCACAGGAACCCAAGCTAAGTTTCTAAATATTTTAAGATCAGATGGTCTAACAATGGACTTTTATACAAGGACTTCATGATCTCATTCATCCATCCCATGGCAAATATTTGACAGTGGAAAGATTAAATTCTGTACTGGCCTGTGGATGCCTGACAGACTATTCAGAAATTAACCTGACATGTTTATGGGTCTACAGCTTTGTGCAGTACAGCTCAGACTTCTTTAGGGTTTTATTATTCACATGGTATAGTAGACATGAGTTGAAAATTAATGGTAGCTGAATGTAGATCAGCTGTACCACTAAATGAGTTAATGATCGCAATCCTCCACAGTTAATGGATGAACATGATTCCTCCTGGCCTACTCCAGAAGTAGTTCTCCTTATAACATATTATGTGGGCTGTAGTTAAATGGTTGATTACACAACTGTCTCTGCCTACTATGGATGATTTTATTTGACTTTTAACAATCTGGCCATTACATATGAAACTGAGGAACCAAACCTATGTGGAATTTTTTCTATGGGTGGAGGGAAGAACTACTTTCTAATAGAAAATTAAGGTGTGCATCGAACTCCTTTCAACTGATAGTCAAGTATGCCAACCAATTACTTGAGACATTCAGTGCCTTCACTAAGAATTGAAGGATTAGTGAAGAGAAGGCAGATCAAAGCTATTGTGGGTTTTTATCTTTATATTTTTGCTGTAGGATAATAATCATTTTGGCTACTGAATTTCAAAAGAAAGGGTCAGATTTCCATTGGCCTGGTTAATGAAGCTTAGTCAATTTTCTTATTCTGTTTTCTCAATGGTTTCTTAGAACAAAGGCCCATCTTAGTGGGCCATTGTTTTAATGTGTTAATAGTGTTAATGAATGGCTTCAGTTCATCAAATACAGTAATCTACAAAAAAAAATTTAGTGTCTCCCAGGGAGAAATGAAACAGCACATAGTGAGCATGAGCAAGCTTCAGCATATCACAAGCAAATGCTCATTTGAAGTAGACTAAAAGAATTTGTTAAAGAATGCACAAGTACAAAGAAGCATGGACTGGTTAGATGCCAATTATGAGAAAATTGCAGATGGATAGACTGATATTCAAATGACTTCTTTGTTATATTATATGAAAGAAAACAAAGCCCCTGAACAGGAGCAAGTAAAGACTATATGGCAAATTTAGGGGAAGATACATACAAACAGCAAGGTGGCACAGTGGATAGGGCCTGAAGTCAAGAATACATGAATTTAAATTCGTCCTCAGACACTTATTAGCTGTCTGACCCTGGGCAAATCAAACTCTATCAACTTAAGTTTCCTCACTTATAAAGTAGGGAATAATAATAGCACCTATTTCACAAGGTTTTTCTAAGGATTAAATGAGATAATATTTGTAAAGTGTCTGCTATATACTAAGTACTTAAATGCTTGTTCTCTTCCCTTCTCCCTATAGGTTTGTACAGGATGTCCAATAGAGAATAATTGGTGATTTTCATCGATGGATGAATGCTTACAGATCACAGGTCTATGTGCATATTTGAATATTTTCTTCAACATGGATATTTTCCTAGATTTAGAAGCTACCACATTAAAGAAATAGACAACCAAGAATATCTTACTGAACAAAATTGACCATTATCCTTCAGATGAAAAATGGACACATAAAGGAATAGAGGACTTTCAAGCATTCCTGTTGAAAAGACCAGAGTCGAAGACATGCAATATAATATTAATCCTATACTTATTTTAATGTTTCAAAACCCAAGAGATTTCAGCTGGCACTCTTCTATCCCTGCCTGACACATGCTGTGACTCCTTCACATTTTAGTACATGGTCTTCATGAGTCACAGGCACTAAATAAAATAACACTTGATAGGCAGCCTCTTCTATTAAGCAGTATCATTGGATTTTGCATGGATGACAGATATATGATTTTAGGCTCATTCTTGAAGGCTTTCTGGCTTCTATTTTATTAACATTGTTCTTATGAACTCAAAGTCACCTCCATGTCATCACAATATGGTGTTGCCTTAATGTATCAGTAGGAAAAGTAGCAGATGATCAAATCTAGCTCAATTTAAGGGAAAAAAATTAAATTGTCCAAAAGAGGGCTGGAATGACTCCTATCTCTCAAGTTATCAAAAAAAGTATATCCACAGCTAGTAAATGTCTGAGGCCAGATTTGAACTCAGGAAGATGAGTTTTCCTAACTCCGGGCTCAGCACTCTATCCTCCTAGCTGCCCGGTTCTCCACTTATCATCCTACTGAAACCAATGCTATCATGCCCTGTAGGATTTAAATATCTAAAAGGAGATTCTCAGACACATATAAGTTTAATTAAATCTAAGATTCTGTTTCCTTAAAATCTGTACCTATAAAAAGCGAATTGATAACTAAAAAAGCTATATGAGCCTCAGCAAGTCACTTAACCCTGTTTGCCTTAGCTTCCTCAACTGTAAAATGAATTGAAGAAGGAAATAGTAAATGAGTATATGTGCCAAGAAAACTCCAAATGGAGTCAAAAGAATTGGACATGACTGACAAAGACTAAAGAGCAGCAAAACTGGGGAATAACAAAATAATTTCATATTAATAAAATCAAAAGGCATCTAAAATAGGAAATAATTTGCTGAAATATAGGGAACTAGAAGACTATTTCGAGCTTCTATATTTGAGATCCCCAAGCCTGAAATGTTTTCAGCCTTTTCTCTGATGTAAGATGATTCTATGCATTAATCTGGACAAATAGAAAAATAAGGGAGGCCTCTCTTTCCCCATGTTTTCCCTGTGTTGCTAGGGATAAAGAGGTATCTGATATCAATCCAGCCTGCAGGAGATAATTCCATATATAACAATTCCTATAGAAGAGACATTGCTAGGCCTCTGTTTAATGAAGTAAAATGTGTGTCTCATAATTTAACCAAAGTATCTGTTTTTATATCTCAAATCAATTTTATCAACAGAATTGAATGTATTTATTTTCCTTTGATCTGCTTTGCATATAATTTCATCACAGGAGAGGCTGCATGAGGAACTGTGGTGAGGAAGTTGTTATCTCTAATGGCTCTGAAAGTTGTTAACTCTAATGGATTAGAACTAGAGTTGTGTGAAGCTCAGTGATTCCAGGTAGCAGGAGATTAGTAGAAAGGATTCTTTTGACCCAGATTTGAATTTCAGAATTCAAACTACATTAATTTGATTCAATAAAAATGATTGCAGGGATAATTCAGACCAGACACTGGATGAATTCAGTCCAAGATACATTCCTAGAAACCTGAAACTAATATACACACACAATGCACAATGCACAATGTACACACACACACATATTCACACATATATAACCATATATAAATGTATCTGTATATATATGTATCTACCTCTGTGTACGTGTGTACACATGCATGTATATATATGCCTGTATGTATGTATGTATGTATTCAAATAGTCACAGATATGGCATAAAATTAATTTGAAATCCTGGCCATTAGTTCTAACCTGTTTTTTGTCTTGCTGCTTTTATTTTTCCATAAAAATACAGCTTTATTTCCTCACTGATTTGAGGAGAATCTTGGGAACTCTGCTATCTGAGTCCTAGTTTGGGTAGATTTTATCATTCTGGTTACATAAGTAATTAATAAATGTTCATTGATCAACTGATTGAAAAATCATTGCTTAGAGAACCCATAACAAATGGTGTTGCTTTACTGAGGACCAGCAAAATAAATGCATGATGAAATTGCCACTATATGAAGGTTGACTCAGAGCTCACTCTTGAAAATCAAAAAATTAGTTTAGCTAGTTTTACATGATCATGTTTCTTGAATGTTCCAGATAAACACAGAAAACAGAGCTCCAGAAATATGCCCATGATTTTTTTGATAATACTTGTTACAGAACAGGAAATTTAGAAATTCTATGAAGAACTTGTTAATTTGGAGAGGTAAAGACAAGATGGAGGAATGGAGGCAGCTACCTAACCAAACTCTCCCAACAATCTCCTGCAAATAACTTTGAAATAATGAATCAAATCAAATTCTAGACAGGCAGAACCAACAAAAAGTTAGTGAGATACATTTTTTCAGACTAAGAAAACTTAGGAAATCACCAGGCAAGGTCTATGACACCAGATTGGGGGACAGATTATATCACATTCAGCTGCAACATCAGTGGTGGGCCTTAGAGGTTGCAGTAGCAGCTTCAGGAGCTCAGTCTAGAGATGGCAAAGAGGTCAGACAAATAGTCATAAAGAGATTATGAGGGACCCTTTGGTGGCACAGGGTACAAGATTGGGTGATATGTGGCAGCTGTATTGCTCATATGAAGTTCTGGGTTGCAGCTCTAGGAAGGATAGAAACACTTTTGCTTACAGCTGTCAGGGAATAGGGTATGTAGTCATAATTCTAGGGCTAAAGAGGACCACAATAACTTGTGGCTCCCAAGATCTGAGGCCCTTCATTGGGAAAGACCAGAGCACAGACCGGGAGAGCAGTGATCATAACTCTGCCCAGATCACACCAAAAGGAAAGCATGAAAAACTGCAGACTCCCAGAATTTGCTCCGGAAATAGCAACACAAAAAATAACCCTGAAGCTTGGGACAATGCCTTCTAATATCTAAGTGAGCAGAGTCTAATTAAACATAAAGTTCAAAGTCAAAAAATAGGGTGGGAAAATGAGCAACAACAACAACAAAAAGAACCAGAACATAAAAAAACTGCTATTGTTGTAGGAAAGACAAGGAGAAAATCAGAAGAAGATGACAACATGAAATTTTGCTATAAGCAAAATTTCAAAGAAAAAAAAATCAAATTGGACAAAAGCCCAACAAGAATTCCCAGAAGAGCTAAAGAAAAAGATAAGAGTGGTAGAGGATAAATTGGGGAAGAAATGAGAGTAATGTGAGAAAAAAATATGGAAAAAAAGAAGTAACAGCTTGGTAAAAGAGGCACAAAAATACCGAGGAAAATAACACCTTAAAAAATAGAATTGGCCTAATGGTAAAAGAGGCATAAAACTTCACTGAAGAAAAACCTCCTTAAAAAACAGAATTGGCTAAATGGAAAAAAGAAGACGTATAAAAATTTACTGAAGAAAGAAATTCCCTAACCATTAGAATTGGTCAAATGGAAGCTAATGATTCCATGAGACATTAAGAAACAATAAAAAAGTCAAAAAAAAATGAAAGATAGAAGAAAACATGGACTATACATTGGAAAAAACAACTAACCTTGAAAAACAAATGAGGAGAGATAATTAAAGAAATATCATGCTACCTGAAAACCATGGTAAAAAAAAAAAGCCTTGATTTTTACATTTCAAAAAATCAGACAAGAAAACTTCCCTGGCAGTCTGGCTGTAAACTGCTCCAAAGATTCTATGCAAAATATTTGGAATTATGCCCAAAATATTATAAAAATGAGTATACCCTTTTGCTCAGTAATACCTCTAATAGTTCTGTATCCTGAAGTGATTAAAGGAAAGGGAAAAGGACCTATTTGTACAAAAAAAATATTCATAGCAGACCTTTTTGTGGTGGCAACAAATTGGAAATTTAAGGGATGCATATCAATTGGGGAATGGCTGAAAAGAGTATATTACTTTCCTTATTTTTTCTTCCTTTTGTTTTGCAACATGACCAATATGGAAATGCTTTATATCATTTCACATGTATGACTGATATCCCATCACTATAGAAGAGAAAAAGAATACAGAATTAAAAATTTTAAATAAATTTTTAAAATAAATAATAAAAATAAATACAAAAATATCATAGAAAATCTCAACCAATAAACTATATTTAAACCTTACCATAATCACAAACTGTTGTCAGCAATCGTCCAGACAAAAAAAAATATTTTGAAAGACATAAGTAAAACATTTTGATTGATATTGACCTTATGAATATTTATAAGCATAAAACCACATGGTAAAAAAGGTCTCACAATATAGAGAAGTAGTAGTATAAATCAAACCATAGCTGAACTTTATGAAATACATATTGTCACTGAAAATTTATCAGTTCTCCAGAGTTGGTCCAATCTGGCTGCAGTACATGCCTATAAAGTTATAGAACACTTACGAAAACCATGTGAGGTAATTCAACTAGTGTTATCATCCTTATAGTATAGGTGCAAATCTTCAAACGGGTGAAAATAAATATATATATATATATATATATATATATATATATATATATATATATAAATATATATATATATATATATACACACATATATATATATACACCCATGTGTGTGTGTACATACATATCATGTATGTACGCACACACATTAGTGGAAGGGATTGTTTTTAGTTATACTTGGGACTTGATGGCTTGTGAATTTCCTTCTGAAAATGTTTGTTTGAAGTCTTACACTTGCATATCCTCCCCCTTTACTCTTTCTCTACAATATGTGGGTGTTAATGATTCAGGGCCTTTCCCCTAGTACTTTCCACTAGTATTCTAAGGAATAGAGCAGGCAGTTTGTAGAAATTTCAGGAGATTGTTTGATAAAGGATTAGAGAGTACTGAAATTGTTTTCTTTCATTTTTCCATCTAACAAACTATGTGATCTTATACTATTTTTAACACAAAGTCCCATAATTTGTTAATATCCAGTCAATGAAGGGAGAGAGGAATTGATCAAAGGAAGAAACCCCAGGTAGCAGATAAGTGCGGAGCTAAAGAATACCAATATTAAAGGTTATTTTCAAGCAATATATCATCATCTCCTAGTCTAAATTCATGAGCCAAAAATGTGAATGGTACATTTTAACTTGTTCACCAACTTGAAGCTATGTGGCTTTATACTACAGAAGGCTATAATTCACAAATGTTAGAAATATTTTAATGAAACAATTTGAATTATGCCTTTATTGTGTGCCAAAATCTGTCTCCCTTATATTAGAGTAGCATATAATTCAATGGTTAGGTTCTAAAACCAACATGTATGGCAAAAAATTACATACTGTCCAGTCACAATTAACTTTTTTTAATTATTTAAATAGCCCACAAATTACAGTGTATATGGTTTTATGTCAACTAATAAAAAAGATACCAGGTTTAGAGCTATCTGAAATAGAAGAGATAAGTTTATTCAACAATGCAATTGGTTATGCAGAAACTGATGAGAGCCCTGTAAATATCTCTCTTTTCCTTTGTAAAGGAGAGGGCCATCCTAGAACAGTTTTACCCAAGGTCCCTACTAGCAATCATAGCAAAATCTTTATGGTAAATAGCCTATGGTATGTTGAAACAATGGAGGTAAGGAATACAGGCAATCTCATCCATAGCTTTGGGACTTTGGGACTGACTCCATGGGCAGATTCAATAAAGCTAGGATAGAAAGCACAACTGATTGGTACAATATGAGGTTCCATCAGTAACAACTCTTCCCCAACACTTTGTTCAACCATTTGTTTGACTCCTTCCTCTTCAATCTTCCTATATACACCACCATTTGTTTTATTATCTCTACTTGATAACCCATAAGAGTTTCTAAGGAAGAGAGAGAATGTGGTGATAGTGACTCCAAATATGAACAAGGCCATTCCCCTGGATTATCTCAATTGTTTCATGCCCATGACAGGTTACAGGAAATGACACATACGGAATGTTTTCTCCTTATTGTTGTGCATATACATGTCTCCAAAGTCATGCCCAATATAGCGTATATATGCATTGAGTGGATAGTGGGCAAAAATGAGTTTAACAATTTAAATACTAACAACTTATATCCCAAGAAAGTGAATTGCACTCTCTAGCTAGATAATTAACATAGTTATTCACTGTGATTCAGTAGACTTACTCAAAGCAATGCACCAAGGGAAGAATTTATAACCAAATAAGAGATAGAGAATATTATAAAACGCAAAATGGATATTTTTGATTACATTAAATTATAAGGTTTTTGCACAAAGCCTATGCAACCAAAATTAGAAGGAAAGCAGAAAGCTGGGAAACAATTTTTACAGCCAATGTCTGATAAAGGCCTTATTTCTAAAATATATAGAGAACTGAGTCAAATTTATAAAAATTGAAGTCATTCCCAAATTGATAAATGATCAAAGGATATAAACAGACAGTTTTCAGAGGAAAAGATGAAAGGTACCTATAATCATATGAAAAAATACTCTAAATCACTATTGAGTAGAGAAAGGCAAATTAAAACAATTCTGAGGTACCACCTCAAACCTATCAGATTGGCTAAGATGACAAAACAGGAAAATGATAAATGTTGGAGAAGATTTGGGCAAATTGGAACACTATTGCATTGTTGGTAGAGTTGTGAACTGATGCAACCATTCTGGAGAGCAATTTGGAACTATGCCCAAAAGGCTATAAAACTGCATGCCCTTTGACCCAGTAATGCTATTTTGTGGTCTGTACCCCAAAAAGATCATAAAAATGGGAAAAGGACCTACATGTATATAAATATTTATAGCGACTCTTTTTGTGGTAGTAAAGAATTTGAAATTGAGGGGATGTCCATCAATTGAGGAATGCCTGAAGGAGTTGTGGCATATGAAGGTAATGGAATGCTATTGCTTCATAAGAAATGATGAGCAGGCAGATTTTGGAAAAACCTGTGAAGACTTTCATGAACTGATGGTGAGTGAAATGAGCAGAACCAGGAAAACGTTATATACAGTAACAACAACATTGTGCAAAGACCAACTTTGATAGACTCAACTATTCTCAGCAATGCAATGATCTAAAACAATTACAAAAGACTTGTGATGGAAAATGCTGTCCATATCTAGATGAAAAAACTAGAGTCTGAATTCACAATGAAGTATGCTATTTTCTCTTTTTTTGATTTTTTCTTTGCTGTGTTTTTTCCCTCGGGTTCTGAATATTCTTTACAATGTGACTAATGTGGAAATATGTTTAATATGATTGTACATGTATAGTCAATATCAGATTGAGTGCCATCTTGGGGAAGGGTGAAGGCAGGTAGGAGGAAAAATTTAGAACTCAAAACCTTATGAAAGTAAATGTTGAAAACTAAAAAATAATTAATTAATTAAAAACAAAACAAAACAATAAAGTAATATCTTAAGTGGCACATGGAATATACATATATGCCATCATGAAATTGACATACAACGCTGTTGAACTTCTCTGGACAATTAAATTTTGACAGAATTTTCCATAAGCCCTCATGACTGATGGTATCAAATGCCTTGGTTGGGTCTACAAACATTATGTACAGATCTCTGTTCTGCTCCCGACATTTCTCTTGTAGTTGTCAGGCAGCAAACACCATATCAACTGTTCCTTAGCCCTTTCTAAAGACACAATGGTTCTCAAGTAGATGATCATCTTCCAGGTGAAAGATCAGCCTATTAAGGAGGAGTCTGGCAAGAATCTTGCCAGTGATGACTAAGAGAGAGAGAGAGAGAGAGAAAGAGAGAGAGAGAGAGAGAGAGAGAGAGCCTCCTGTGACTGTCACAGGACAATCTATTGCCTTTACCTTTATAGAGATGGACAGTGGAACCATCCTTGAACTCATGGGGGATAACCTCCTCTTGCCATAAAGCCTGGAAAATTTTAGTCAGCTTTTGTATGAGCAACGGACCTCCCACCTTGTAAATCTCAGCTGGAATAGAGTCAACACCAAGTTCTTTGCCACATGAAAGGAATGTTATGGCATTCAAAATCTTTCCTTCAGTTGGAAATTTTAGTAGAGAGGAATTGACTTAAACTTGAGGTAAACAGTCAATGGTTTCAGCATTGATTGATAACAGTATCTTGATAAAAATATGTAAGTGTTCAGCCCATCTCTCTAGGATCATGTCCTTACCACTAATCAATGTGGCTCCATCAGCATTGAGTAGTTAGGATGCACTATAGGTATTTGGCCTATAAATAACCTTCAAGGCATCATAAAAGTGCTTTGGATTGTCACTATCAATATAAAACTGAATTTCATGTGCCTTCTTACTGTGCCAAGAACACTGCAACTCTCTAAGCTTTGCTTATACTTTAGTTTTGATGGAATTAAATGTTGCCTTCTTTGAGATGGATAAACTATCCTGCTAGTTAAACTTTGTAGAGTTCTCATTTTTCATTTATCAGCTTCTGAATTTCCCCATCATTTTCATCAAACTAGTCTCAATGTTTGAGTGTGTTCTGACCCAGATGAGCAAATACAGTACTATACACCAAATCTCTGAAAGCTGCCCAATCCCTTTTTGCTCCACTGTTGCCAACTGTGTATTGGCTCAACTTTTCCTCCAAGTTAGCAACAAACTGTTCCCACTAGGGAAGAGCTCTAATCTTTTGACATTAATTCTTCTGGTGGTCATTTTGCCTTGGAGTTGCTGCTTTTGCTGATTGTGAATATTTAGTTTCTAGAGGATAAGTCTACAATCAGTCCAGCACTCTACACCACACATTGCATTCATTACTCTCACATCCTCTCTGTCTCTTCTCCTTACAATCACACATTCTATTAAAAGCCAATGTTTGTTGAGAGGGTGCATCCATAAAATTTAATTTTGTTTAGGTAAATGGAAGACAGTATTGGTGATGAGTAGTTCGTGAGATATACAAGTCTTCAGTAGTAAGTAGTAAGTGACCGTTGCTGTGGCTCTTTCCAATTGCATTCTTCCCTAGGCTCTCCAAGCCTAATCTAACATCGAGGTCACCCAGAATTATTAGCTTGTCCTCTTTTGGCACTATACGTATACATAATATATGTATGTATATGTATATTATATATATTTATATTTATATTATAAGGGTCTCCAGGTCTTCATAAAAATTTTCTTTGACTTCATCAGGGTTCATCATGGTGGGAATAGAGCCACTGATGATGGTGGCAATCACATTGTCATGAACCTGCCATTTACTCCATTTGATAGGCATACAAACTTGTCGACTTGACAACTTTTGATTGCAAAATCTATACCAGCTTCACCACTCCTCTTCACTGAAGCCACTCCAGAAAAATATGTAATCAGCTCTGACTTTTGTAAGTTGGACTTCATTTGCCAGCCTTGTTTCACTCAGGGCTCCTATTTGGATGCAATACATACTGAGTTCCCTTGCAAAAAGAACTATTCATCTTTCAGTACTACTGGATTTTGTGTTGCTTATAAGTATGCATGCATTCCATGTTGATGTGAATGGAATCATCTTTGCAGATGTTTTTGTACATTTCTTTTGAGTTCAACCACAGGGTGGGATCCCCACCTGCCATGGTAATCAGGCCAGTGTTGGGTGAGCAGACAAATTTTTAGGGAACTATTTCTAGTCCCTTCCTCACACCAGGTGAGCAGTGCAGTGCTTAAAAGGCTGCTCAGACACCCAGAGAGCTGCTCAATCCTACTGCTGCTTCCAATAAGAAGGCCTGGGCCGTTTGTGTGCAGGGTTGTGACTATAGCTCAGAGTGTATCTGCACTTGCTGCTTCGTTGCTCGCTTATCACCACAGAACTTTGAGACAGGTAAAAATAGTAAGACAATATGGGTGTTGCCCTTTGACTCATACATAAATTGGATTTAAGTGAGGCAGAATTGCATGAAGTTGTTGGTCTCTCTCTCTCTCTTCCAGAGTCATCACAGTCTACTGGCAGGACAGAGTCACAATGACTAGTGATGGCTCAAGATGCAGTGGATAACTTTGTGTAATGTTAAGCAGGGTGAGGCTTGTTTTTGCTATTTTACCTTTTGGAGCACTGAAGTAATCAAGTGCCTTTGATGAAGTCTTACTAGGTGCAAAGCCCTAGACCCACATCTTTTTGCTGACTAGATATGAAGACTTTGGGCACTAAGAAGGATATATAAACATAGAGGTTAGCATTTTGTTTGGGGGCTCTCACTCACGGGAAGAGTGTCATGTGATTTGAGGAGACTCTGGGCAGTCATTGTTAAGAGCCCCCCAGCTTTGAAAAACCCAGGTGTTAGTGCTTCTCTCTCTGGTAGCTATGTGTGTAATGTCTTAGACAGAAGGCCTGTCTGCTGATTTGTATTTATTGGCTCTGTTTATATAATTTCTTCTTGTAATTTCTGTTTGTGCTTTCTCTGAAGTTCAGGGTGCTGACTTTTCTCCCTGAACTAAGTAAATGATATATGTATGTTTGATTAAAGTGAGATTGTTAACCTTTTAAAGTTGCTTTCCTTAGAAAAGGAGATCAAAGAGCCTGTGCTGGCAGCTCTTGTTGCCTGTCTTCTTGGGGCTTACACCTCAGCAGCAGCATCATTGTTACATCTTGGTGTCTTCAGTGTCTAACCAAGTTCTAAGCACTCACAGCACCTGCTTCAGCTGCCTTCATGGCCATTGGAACAAATTGTTTTCATCCACCCATCCCACCAGGGGAAGTCTTCACATGCATGGGCTAGACGCTCTCCTAACTCACCAATGTGTTTGAAAACCCTTGGTTATCCTTAACCTGGTT
Source organism: Phalanger gymnotis (assembly GCA_028646595.1). Taxonomy (NCBI): domain Eukaryota; kingdom Metazoa; phylum Chordata; class Mammalia; order Diprotodontia; family Phalangeridae; genus Phalanger; species Phalanger gymnotis. The sequence continues at coordinate 192,030,821 of CM053622.1, forward strand.
TATCCTGTCTGCTAAAACAGTTACCAGTGTGTGGTACTACAAATAGTACAGCTTCTTAGAGCCTCAGGGAGAGTTAGGTGGAACAGGTGGACGTCAAAGGTGAAAATCAGCTTTGAAAAGGGCTTGGCAACTCACACCAGAGGTCTTCGCTGAAAACACCTTATAATATCTATCTATCTATCCACACACACGCACACACACATATGTATACATGCATACACATCCATATATATGTGTAGAGAGAAAGTAGGATGGATGTGTATGTGTGTATGTGTATGTATATGTGTGTGATACCAATCAGTGATTAAAGATATTTTCTCCCCATTCAATAGGCCTCAGGTGAAGCCAACAAAGGGAGGCTTGATTAGAGGCAGGCTGACACCTTTGTGATGCCAATCAGTGATTAAAGACCTTTCCCACACTCTCAATAGAACTCAGGTGGGGCCAATTAAAGGAAGCTTGATTAGAGGTTTGTTTGTAGGAAGGCCTTCTCCCTTTACTTACTAGGAACTAAACCTCAGGCCCACACCCTTTTGCTGATTGGGCATGAAGTCCTCAGGCTCTAAAAATGGTATATACCCCCAGAAGCTAGCCATTGAGAAGGAGAAGTAAGAAGCGAGAATTCAGAATCCAGCATGAATTAGGAATCCAGCCCAAGGAGGAGAAGTAAATATTCTGACATGACAGAGCTACAGAAAGAGTGCAAAGCAGACAGTAGAGTGGAAAGCAGAGAGCTTTAGAGACCAGAGAAATGAGTGGGGAGAGAATGCAAGCAAGCAGACAGTTAGGAATAGAGACTTAAGAGGAGGCCCCAGCAGGGAGGAAGGTTACAGGATGATTTGGTTCCTTGCTATAAAACTATTATAATTTCATTGTTGCTACATTGAGGTGGGCTTACTAGTTTAGGAATATAATTACCGCTGTATCAAATTGAAGTTATTGGTCTTGGGATTTGATCCTCTGGAGTATAAACAAATGTTATACTTCCTCTGCCTTCTACTGAGAGAGTTTTTCATACTTTGAGATTCTGAACCATACAGGCATGTTTATGGTCATCCTCGAGGTCATGAATCTTGCCTTATTGATACAATATGTATATATGTGAGTATATATGTATGTATATATGTCTAACTCTATATATATGTATACACATATGTATATGCATGTGTGTATGTAAATATATTTATATATAGTATGCATATCTACATATGTGTATATGTATATGTATGTGTGTATATGTCTATGTATCATGTACATCAAAAATACGTCATGAAGATGAGCTGAATTGTTTGCTCCTAATTTTTATTACCTCTTTTTTCTACCTAGATGCCTTCCAAAAGCCAATCTATAAACAGAATCTCAGAATTTAAACATTGGAGGAATCCTCAATGACCACTTAGTCCAACTGATATACAAAAGGTATCTCCACTATTACACACCTAAAAGGTATCATTTAGCCTTTGCTTAAAGATCTTTAGAAAAGGGGAGCACACCAACACTTGAAGCATTTGTTTTGGACAGTTATAAATTCTAGAAAGGTTTTATTTTTCCAGATGTTAAGCCTAAATTTGCCTTTTTGCAACTTCTACTCTTTGTTCCTGGTGTAGCGTGCTAAAACAAAACAGGGCAAGTTTAATCTTTCCTCACATGAAATCCATTTAAAAACCCTAATCCCATTCCCCCACCCCCCACTTTGCCTAAGCCTTCTGTTTTCCAAGCTAAATATATAGAGTTCTTTTAACCAACAAATCCTTTCACCATTCTGGTTTCCCTCCTCTGAATATTCTTCAGTTTTATCAATGTCCTAAGTATATAGTACCCCAAATTGACCATGACATTCCAGATGAGGTCTGATGAAAACATAATGTCTTGGAACTGTTATTTTCCTATGTCTCCTCTTAATGCAGCCTGAGAACACATTAGCTATTTTGGTTAACACATAACAGTACTGACTTATACTGAAATTGCAGTCCACAAAAACCACCAAAAACCAGAACTACTATTTATACATGCACTTTTCGTCTCTGTAAAGCACTTTGCAAACCTGGAAGCACAATAAAGATGCTAGGTACTATTATCATTTTAGATCTCCAAGTTTTATAATTCAATGAGGGAATAAAAATTTTAAGAAGTATCCATCAGATTTTGGGTTTTTTTCCATCAAAATGATACATGTTATAGATATTGTTAGGCTCCTGATCATCAGAAGTGAAATTTATTTTCATTTATTCCCACTTGAATAATTAGCATTTAACTTACAGTTGTGGATCTGTTCTTAGCTTTTGTGGTAATTAAATGTGGTAGTGGATTAGTTTGCTTATAGTAAAACCTCAACTAAATAGAACTATCCATGAGTGAATAATTCTTGATAGTTCAAATATAACACCTATAACATCACTATTGTTTTAAATATTTTGATAGAAAAATTAGTAAAATATATTAAGCTAACCGTTCTCCAACTAATTTGTGCAAATAGCGGTAATTCCTTTGAAATATATCAATATATGATAAATATTATTTCAAACCTCAAAGTGAGGCAGGTACAGCTCTGGCTGTGGTTGTGAAGCTATTATTAAGACAAAGGAAAAGAACTTGAGTAGGATTAGCCATTAAAAAATAATAATTAGATGCTTAAAGTGGAGGTGTAAACACTCACAATTAGTTTCAAGAAACAAAAGTCAAAATCTGAGGAGAGTAGAATCAGTGTAGTTTTAGATGTTAAAGCTTAAAACTAGACTATAAATTTATTTTACTTTACTTCAACTGGTCCCTTATGGGGTCTAGGCAATCCTACTATACCTCCCTATCCCACTCTTCACAGTGACTCTTTCAAACCTTTTCATTCCTCCTCAAACTTCCTGTGGCTTACTCCCTTAGTTGTCAAATCCAAAGGACTTTTCTATCTCCTCATTCTCCTTGACTTCTCTTCAACCTCTGACACAATTGATCACTTCCTAGGGTTTTCAGGACATTACTCTATCTTGGTTTTCCTCTTACCCGACGACTCTTGCTCTGTCTCCTTTGCTGGATCCACTTCCAGACCATGTCCTCTAAATGTAGGGGTCCCTCAGGGTTCTGTTCTGGGTCCTCTTCTCTCTCTATGATACTTTACTTGGTGGTCTCATCAGATTCCTTGGATTTAATTACCATCTCTAATGCTAATGATTCTTAAATCTACTTTCCCTGTCCCAGTCTTTCTGCTTACCCCCAATCTTGCATCTTCAACTGCATTTTAGATGTCTCAAACTGCATATCCAGTAGGTGTCTTAAACTCAGTGTGTCCAAAATAGAACTCATAATCTTTCTATCTAATCTCTACCCCCACTACCTTCCCTATTACTATAGAGGGCAACACCATGCTCCTAGTCCCTCAGGCTTACAATCCAGGAGTGATCTTAGATTTCAAATACCTCTCACCTCTTCCCCTTGCCCCACTTCCATAGCCAAGACATTGCCAAGGCCTGTAAATTTCACCTTTAAGGTTTACAAAATGGTTTATTTATATGTGTTATTTCATTTGATTCTCACAACCACCCTGGGAGCTATTATCACACCTATTTTTCAGGTGAGGAAACGGAGGTTTAGAAATTAAGTGACTAACTCAAAGTTAACAAGCTAGTGAATTGGGATATAACTTCCATATAACGGAGATCTCAGACCTCTCTTAGTCCAACCCCGTATTTTACAGATGAGGAAACTAAGTGTGAAAAAGTTGTCATGACTTGCCCAAGATCACAGGTAGTTATAGTGAGATTCAAAGCCAGGTTCTTTGATTCCAATGGCAATATTATTTCCACTTTCTTATGCTGCACTGAGAGTCAGACAGCAATCAAATATGCAGAAAAGGTATGTATGGTTGCTCTTGATACTTACAGAAGTAGTACCTATATTTGTGGGGGCACAGACCCACTAAAGTGTCACAGGATTATTATCACGGTTATTGTTCATTACTTGGAGATCATGTTGGAATTTAGAGACTGCAACAGTGAAACACAAGTTCTTTTAGACCCTACCAAGCTGGGAATCAGGGGTGATATGATTGTGAGTGTGTTAGGAAAAATCTAGAAACAATTAGAGAGAATCATCACAGGAAGATGGGCTACTGCTAATTGATAATTATGATGATGATGATGAGGAGGAGGAGGCATCTGGGTGGCACAGAGGATAGAATGATGAGTTCAGAGTCAGGAATACCTGAGTTCAAATCTGGCCTCAGATATCTAGGCACTCTGTGGCTCTGGGCAAATCATTTAAACTGTTTTTCCCAGTTTCCTCATCTATAAAATGGGGATAACAATAGTACCTACCTCCCAGCATTGCTGTGACAATTAAGTGAGTTAGAATTTTTAGAGCATTTTGCAAACCTTTAAATACTATAAATACTAGCTTTTATTATATAAATTTATTGGCCTAAGATAAAATGCTATTTCCATAGATACATGCTATTCCTTGGTACTACTGCATCTCCATCTAGGGGCATTGCTTGAGTAAAAAGAACTTTTTGTTTGTCATAGGGAGGTTCATAAAATCAGGGAGAACCATCCCTTCCTTAGCTTTTAAGTTTTTAGTTGTTTTGCTTATTTCTGTTGTGCATATGGAATTGAGCTGGTATTTACTTTTAAAATTTACTTCAAGTTTATTGCTATTTTAGAAAGCTGGCTCATAGATGAGAGAATTTGTGGTAAGCATGGTATATTAAGCCCAGTTGGAAGTAAGCAGAGTGATATATCTATAAAATTGCAATTTAAACTTCAAACACTTGTAAAACATTCCTAGCAAATTTAGTGTGAAGAAAAAGTATACTATAAAGTTAAATACCAGTGATTCAGGATATGTACAGATTAAGATTTTTTAAACCATGTTAACTGACCTGTGCTGTAACAACAGTGAGGCATTTGGGGTCAGTGAACCAGTTAGGTAGGAATACCTTGAACTCAGCTAGAAGTATGTCCCTTGGCCATTTATTTACTTCTTTACAAATTCCATGACTTTCTCATACCTCAATATGAGAGAATGTCAGGCCATAATTTCTGCCTATGACACCATCATTCACCCATGTTGTTTTTCCTATAAATCAAAATGTCCCATATTGGTCTAGATATAGATGATATTTTATCTCCAAATATTATGCAAAATTTAATGTAGTTTTGCTATTGGTTATGGCTATTATCCAGATCAGTTAGGCATATGCAATGGAAAAGAATGGTTAAGTGAGAAAAAACTGATTGTTTTTTGTTTCAGATTCATCACTAACTCCTTGTGTAACCTTGGACAAAAGATTTAGCCTCTCTGGGCTTGCTTTTTCCTTTGTAAAATTAGGGGGTTGGATTAAATTATTTTATGTCCCCTTTAAATTTCAAAAAAAAACTACAATTCTATCTACTCTTTGATAATTTATATCTTGCTCATTGAAGTTTTCTACCCTCCATTTGTCATTCATTAGTACAGAACAGTGTCCTCCTGGGACCACTGAAATGTGGGGATTGACTGCGTTCCCTCTATGCTACATTATGGCCTATTCTAGTAAAAAAAAAAAAAAGGCTAGACTGTTTTTAAGTTGGTTCATGGCCCAAATTTTTGATTTAACTCTTAATTCTGCTGACACACTCTCAACTGTAAAATATGCTATCAGTATATTAAACATTTACTCTTGGCCTCTTTTATTTAGTGATATACTGATGTGTCCTGCCACTATAGCATGCTTTAAAACTTGGAGAGTTGGGAAAAAATAAGAGTTAAACCAGCAATGTAGTTCATGAGCAAACCTGACGCCATCTTTAGTCTTTGTTTTACCTTGAGATTCATTATAAATGAATGACCACCTGAAAAGGGATGACTGTAAGAATGTTCTGAAAGGATAACTGCACTAGGCCAGTCCTGACTAGGGCTACATTCAAGTTCAAGAATGAAATGAATAAAGTACCAGTACATAATTCAAGAGTTAAGAAAAAAAAGCTTAGCCATAGCATAGGAAGGACATTCCATAAGGATGCAACATTTAATTTAGTTAGATCCAGTCTTGCTGTTACATCTGTTCTGTAGAACAGCTAATGGTAACTTGCTTTGTCGTAGGATGAAGGTCAGTCAGTAAGCATGTATTAAGTGCTTACTGTGTGCCAGACTATGTGCTAAATCAATGTGAGCTGACATAGAGGATTGCTTGCAATCCGTCTTAAGCATTAGATACATAGGCCAATAAAGCCTTTTGCATTTTGGGGCATGAACTAGCATAGCCTAAATGACAGGGTCCCTGGTACATGTTGTTCTTACCACAATTTCAAAGGTCATACCAGCAAACCTCTATCTCTCCGGGAATAGGCCTAATGTTAGTCACGGATGGAAAAAAGGAAATGAAACCTACCATGTACCAAACACTGTGCTAAGTGCTTTACAAATATTATATCATTTGATCCTCACAACAATGCTGGGAGATGGGTGTTATTATTAATCCTGCTTTACAGCTAAGGAAAATAAGTCAGGCAGCACTAGCCTTACCAAGAATGATACAGTAAGTCTCTGGAAGTAGGATTTAATGCAAATCTTCCTGATTCTAATCCCGTCATTCTGTCTTCTGTACCACTTATCTACTTCTCTCTCTCCTTCTCTTTCCTAGTTGTTTCGTATATGCATAATTTGTTTCACCAACTGGATCGATCATTTGTTTTCAAAACAAATGCCATTTCTTACCATCACAGCAATAGCTATATGGCAGGTTGTAATTAAATATAAATATCAATTCCAACTCCTCTGTTCAACATTTAAAGGCCTTTATGATGTGATTCCAAGCTGTTTGGCACTACTCAATTTTATACATTCTACATTGTAGTCAAACTCACCTAACCTACTGGTTATGTGACACTGTAACATTCCATATATCATTTGGATGTCTTTGAAAGGCTGTCTCATTCACCTGGAATGGTCAATCAATCTCCTCAATTCTGATTTTTTAGAATCTCTATAACTTCCTTCTCCTATTCTTCAACACTTGGCACACAGGTGCCAACTACTATTAGATATCTTTTTGATTTCCCCAATTGTCACCCTTCCTTCAGTGGAATTGCTTTGTATTTGGTGTGTGTGTGTGTGTGTGTGTGTGTATGTATGTATGTATGTATGTATGTATGTATGTATGCATAATTTGCTCATCCAAATACAAATTGTTTCTCTAGTAGAATATGCCTTCTTGAGGGCACAGGCTGTTTTATTTTTGCCTTTTTTTCCCCCACACCTAACAGTGCCTAGTACATATAATGGCAGGTGCTTTTCCATCAGGTCATATTACTAGCAACAAACCTAAGCCTTTTCTCCAAAAGAATCATGTCCTTTAAACTCCCATACTCATTCTGATATACTCCACTCTTATCCAGTGTACTCCATGGAAGTCCCAGGCTTTCTATGATTCTCCCCCAATTCCACCTCTCTCTGGATGGTTGAGCTCATCTCATTAGACTACAGAGTATCATAGATTTACCTAGTCAGAATAGCTCTTAAGCCACTACCTACTAGAAATCCCATATCCTCTCTGATTCTGCCACATTTCAACGAACCCCACTGACATAATCCAATCAATCATAAGAGCAAACATGAAGACGTACATGGATCTTCTATGAGGCATTTTCCGTTTAGCATGGATTAAATAAAAGGAACAAAACAATACATAAGAGAATTTCAACTGAAAACTAATAGCTCTTCCCAGACTTAGAGCTTTGTTCATCAATAGCCATTACCTAAATGTGGCTATCACCCTCCTCTTAACAAGTTCATTTTGCTTACCACTCCCACCTTCCCAGAGCTCTAAGGAGTGAGCAAAGGGTGTTTTTTCAAACTGATGTTCTGCACGTAGCATCCAGTAAGGGCAATGATTAGATGAAGAACTCAGGAACAGATGGAATTTAGCCCTTCTCTGTGCAATGGGGACATGAGATCTCAAGGATCCTCAGCAGTAGCTGAAGTTGTTTATTTCATTTGTTTTTGTTTTTCTTTGCAACTTTTAATACTCAGACCTTATGTCCATCCTCATTTTCCTTGTGGCTGTATTCTTGAACTGATTAAGGCACCCAAACATGAGTCTTACATGAGAAAAATATTATCAAATTCAGAGCAGACTCTTCCACCTGATAACCATCTTCTATCCCCTTTGTGGCTTTTAATTCTGCCTCTCCTTATTTTCCGTTTCTATAGTGCCTAAGAATTGTCACTTCCCTCTGCCTTTTTCACTGTGTAGTAGAACTTGGCTGGTCTTTGGCATGGTGAAAGACTGAAGAATGAAAGAGGGTACTGCAGATGTTTTATCGTTTAATTGTTGAATTTGAGAAGCCTAAGTTTCTTCTACAATATGAAGCAGAATTGGAGTAGTTTATAATTTGATCCCCAAAAATTGCTTTAATGTGTCCAATTCACAATGATTCAACCAATTTTTGATATAGCATAAAAGTTTTGGAAGTACCAAGAGTATTTAAATGAATTTTACATGATACAGGGAGGAGAAGCCGGCCTTGTGATATTTTATAGTATTCCTCTCTTTCCTTAAGAAGGGGAAGAGATGAAGTGGATGGTATCAATCTGCACAGATTTCACATTTAAATTACATTTTGGAGTTTTGAAAGCCCTTTCTCCTTTAATCTTTGGAGTAAGACTGTGAGCTTCGTAAGAAAAATCCTCATTTTTCAGATAAGGAAGTAGATATAGCAAGGTTGACTCAAAGTCAAACAGTGACATAGGTCCCAAAACAAATTCAGAGGATCTATGTGACATCACACCTCTAACAAAAGTTAAAGGTCCTTCAGTCCCATCTGTGACTCTGAAAGTATTTTACTTATGCAGATGATATAACCAAGAATGTTATTCTGGAAGGCTAGAAACCAGTCAACAAGCATTTATTAAGCACTTACTATGTGCCAGGCACAGTGCTACATGCTGGGGATAATAGTAATAAATAATAGCAATAAAGCGATAGCAAATAATAGCAATAAAAAGACAGTCCCTACCCCCAAACAGTTTGCATTCTAATCAGAAAATGCAACCTATAAAAGAGCCTGAAAAGGAACACAAAAAGAGGAGTAGCCCAAGGAAAAGAGGGAGCATGGTAATGAAATCTGGAGAGTCAAAGGCACCCGAGGGAAATGAAGTTTTGCCACCCTGTGGATGGGGACATCCACAAAGGGGAATCTCTAGAAGGTACTCAGCAATGGCAACCCTCATGGCAAAGAGATGATCTAGGATGACACCATAGTGGTGAAGTCATGACAGTTAAAAAAAAGAACTTGAAATTGTGCTAATCTCATTCAGATATTGCTTGTTGTTTTAGAGAGACTTGCCATAATCTCAATCCAAACAACTATTTTTCATCTATATCTGCTACCTATTAATTCTCTGGTGGTGGGGAGGTGGGTAAAGGGCAGTCAAGTTTCTTTGCTTCTTCAAATGAGCTAGACAATTAGGAACTTTGAGCAAGCCTAGAGGACAGGGCAAACTACCTATGTTCTCTGCAGAAACTAGGCCCCTGTTCCCTGAAACAGTATTAATGAGGTGTGAAGCATTTTGCACAGCACCACTCTGGAATATTGCTTCTAAAGTTGCCTAACCATTCCACAGGAGAGACACAACAGAGCCCATCAGTCTACCTCCTCTGGACTACTAAATTGCCTATTACCCACCATGGAAATATAGGACATGATTTTACTGATGCTCCAAAAAGAGCACTCAGAATAATCTATCTCTAGAGAAATGTCACCCCTGCCAGATCTAAGTTGTCAGAAACCCGGGCTGAACTATTGGACCTTTTTCTTTCTCTCGCTCCCATCAGGCTTGGTCCTTATAGACCTTCACACAATATTTTCTTTTTGATGCTCAACTGCAATACAACTCTACATCAACACTGTGACCTTGAGGGAATTTGTTCTGCTCAGGGAAAGAGGCAGTATGACCTCAGACTCACCTTGTACTCTGTACATTGGGTAGTTTTATAATATTGGGAATGCTGAAAAGCATTCAGAACACAGGCACACATAGAGATGCAGTTTGAAGCACATTCAGTTTTTTACCCCCTGGATCATACGATATTTTGCTCTGGGGAGTATTAACCTTGTCCAAATTCAACCAGGCTAAATAACGTAGCATGAAATTTCTCAAACACTTCTTTTAAACTTCTATTCAAGTACACATACTCCCTCATAGAGGTTCTCTCTTCCTTTACAACTCAAGTTACACCTTCTACATTAAGCCTTTCCTGATTCCAAATTCACAATATACACAAACACCTTTTGATTTATTGTTATTCTTTTATAGTTTTCTGTATACACTTATATGTGTCCTTATAGTTTCCTCCACTAGTATTTAAGCTCATTGAGAGTAGAAACAATGGCATTTTTAATCTGCATCAGTAGTAGCCTACACAGTACATGGCACATAGCATGTGTTCAGTAAAAGCTCATTGATTGATTCAGGTTGGACACATTTTGCCCCAATGGGCCAGTTTTCCTTACTGATTTATGGGACTGCTAGTTATTCCACAATTCTCCTTGCAGGGTGGGTTTATTAAAATCATGGTTGATGTATTATGCATGCCCCCAGGGTCTGCCTAGAATTTCCCTATACTAGCTTTTGGGCAAGGCCAAAGATCAAAGCTCAAAATCCTTCCTAAGACTGACTCTGGGCTATGCTGCTATTCTACAGAGTATTTCATATATTCATTTTATAGGCATTTTCAAAGGACATGAGGATCTATATCTGCAGTAAACTTAAAAAAGGAGGTGGTGAATTTTGCTAGTGAAATATCTGATGGCTAATGAATGTATTCCATGCAGCATATGCCATAAGAAACTCAGATTCTTTTCAACCTCTTTCCTCCAGAGGCAGAATCTTTACTCCTCCAGATTTATTAGATTCTGTATAGATTTTTCTAGTCATTATGTAATGTACTGAAAAGTCTTCTTGAACCTAATTTAATGAAAGCAGGCAGAGGGTTTTCCCCCTTTTTTGTGATGGAGACTCTATGAATCTAATTAAGAATAAAATCTGTTCTACATACAAGGAGCTAAGAATTATCTGAATTAATACCCGGGGCCCTGTTTAAAGTAGAAATGGATATGGGTCAGTAGTAGCCACAATAATATCAGTAAAAATTTGAAAGTTAATGAATTTGAGACATTTATGTAACAGAATTCACATACTTTACCTCTTTTTAAAGATTTTAAAAAATCTAAGAACAGAGCTTTGAATTTCAAGATAAATCCTATCTACAAATTCAGATGGCAGAGGAGAGAAAATGCTGGACTGGGTTCAGCAGGGCTGGAGTTCAAATACAGCAAAACCCTGGCTCTGTGACACCAGGCAGATCACTTAACTTCTCAGCCTCCGTTTCCTCATCTGTAAAATGAGGATATTAATGACGCCTAACTCATATGGTTGTTGTGTCAAATAACAGAGTGCATGTAAAGTACTTCATAAAATTTAAAGGGCTATATAAACACTAGCTGTAGTTATTATAAGTTAACATGTATTCATTAATTCTTAGGCTGCTTAAGGTAGGAAAAGATAGGTTGATCTGGCTCTTTTGCAAAGAAAGCGATCGAGTAGATGACAGAGTTCTCCAAACCATTAAACTTACCTTGGATATTATCTTTGGGAAATTTCCTGAATTAGAAGTCCATGAGCAACTGTCACTGGGCCTTCAACCATGAAGTTATCTAACTGCTCAGTGAAAAAGTCTGAATGACTGATAATGCAGCTGAAAAGCAAGAATTTCCCCAACCTGAGCCGAGGATTACACATTTAAACTCAGATACCTGTTATAAGGTCTACTTTAGTTCTTGTGGTAATGCCAAGGTCTCTGTGGAACAGAAAGCAGCTGCATCACTGGCAGCTGAATGGGCTTTAGATATCCTGTCCAAACTTCTGTGGGAAGCCCCAACATTTGTTAAGGAATATAGATCTCAGGCCTGAAAGGAACCTCCCTATTTCTGGGGAAATAG
>CM053622.1:192043292-192095030 GCA_028646595.1 Phalanger gymnotis
GAGTTAAAATACCAAGTACTTATAAGGAAATCAGTGTTCTGACTCATAGAACATTGAATTATTCATGTAAGCACACAATGCTAGTATTTGAAAGGAATTTACACTTCAAATAATCAATGAATTACCAAGTTATTTATTAAATAGATACTATACGTTAGGTACTGTGTCAAGTTCAAGGGACACAAATACAATGAATGAAGCAATCCTAACTCCTAAAGTGATTACATTGTACAGAAATCAACAACCTTAGAGGTTTGTCACTGGCCCAAGATCATATAGCTAGTTAGTGATTGAGCCAGAACTAGAACCCAGGTCTGCTAACTACCAGGTCATTGATCTTTTCTCTACACTGCCTTGTCTCTAATTCTCCTTTGTTATTAATGGATTCACCTCCCTGTCCTTTTGTTGTTGTTCAGTCATGCCTGGTTCTTCATGACCCCATCCGGGTTTTTTTGCCAAAGATACTGGAGTGATTGTCTATTTCCTTCTTTGGTCCACTTTACAGATGAGGAAACTGTATGAGGCAAAGAGAGTTAAGTGATTTGCTCAAGGTAACACAGCTAGTAAGTGTCTAAGGCCAAATTTGAATTCAGGTCTTCCTGACTCCAGGCCTGAGAATCTATCCACTACACCACCTAGTTGCCCAAGCTTTTCTTTAGCACGTCTCAAACTTTACAGTTTTACTTTACCATAAGCCCTCTTTCAAAATGTCTGCTCTTCAATCAGCTCAAACCATGAAAGCACCTAAGAGGTCCTCGACCATGGCCGCTGCTGCAGAGATCACCACAGTTCTTACCTAAGTAATCATGAGCTATAAGTACACATTACCATGAAAAAGCTGCTATCTTTATTCCAACAAATATTTATCTATAAAGACAAGGACTAGAGATGCTAGTAAAACAAAGATAAAATTTTAAAAAAACATCAATTTCCTCAAAAAATTTTAATATTAGATGACAGTCACTATGTTCACAAATATCTCTATAATACTAGCTTCGAGAGCATCTCCCACAGAGCCTTGGGATAATTTTACTATGTCATTAGGAAGCAATATAAGACCCACTATCATAAAAACAAAGAAGTCTGTCATATTAAATTTTAAGTTTTAATAACATTCTGTTTTTGTCACCCTCCATTAAGCACATTGTAGGTGCTTAAATAGATATGTTTAATTCAAATTATTTGTTGAATTATAATTACCTGTGTATAGATATAGCTATACTTATATATCTATATCTATACAGATCTAGATGTAGATCGCATCTTCCTTTTAGACTGTAAGGCCCATGAAGACAAGAGAAGTAGGAAGTGTTTTATGCCGACTATCCCCTCTCAAAAAGCACCCAGTATAGTCTACAATTCACACATAGTCGACAATATTTTTTTTGTTGAATTAACTTGAAAATTTCAAAGTTCTATAAGAAATTAAAGGAGGGAGAGAGTCAACTTATTGGATTATCAAAAAAGGATATACAATTGAGTTGGTTGTTTTAGGATGGTAGGGATTCCAATAGAATAATATAGGAGAGAAGGCATGAGGGATACTGTGAGGCAAGAAAGGGAGAAGAGATAGAGCAAGGTTAAAAAATTAAAGAATATGAGATGGACAATCATGAAAAAAGACTATGGAGGGCCTTGAATGTCAAGTTGATGGGTTTATACTCCTTTCTGTGAGGAAAAGTCCCAACACTGTCTTCCTTTATAATATCCAATACTTACCACTCCACATTTACATGTTATGGTCCTCACTACTTTCTTGTCTACCTTGCCTTGCCTCTCAATCCACCAACAATATTTAGAGAGTAAAGGTGTTCTTGTGCTTTTGGTTGGAATAAATCACAAACATGTATGCAATTATTTATCTATCAACATACCCTCCACGGAAATGGCTACCATATGACTGGGCGATGGTCATGGGAATCAATGTTCTAAAGCAAAATATTCAAATTTAGGAAGTGAATGAAATGGCTGAAAGAAAATTTACTATGCCATATGTAGCCAATTAGTATAAAATATTTTTATGATTTGGGTCAATACTAAAGAGCTAACTGAACAATTCTAAAAAATTAATGAAGAGCCATGCTATTTGGCAAAAACCTACAACACTGTAGGGTAGCATTAGCTTGGAATAACTCTCAGAGGTATAGCAAAAGGAATATTTTTCACACAGGAACAGGGAATGGTTTGGACCTGTGATTGCAGTGGAATAGGGGACCTGAAGTAAGAAAAGTAACTCTTTCAAACTGATTTGTGCCTTCTCTTCTGCTTACATTCTTAGAAAGTTAAGAAAAGCATTGGACAGTTAAATGATTTGCCCCAGTTCACAAAGGCAGTTTATTTCAGAGTGAATACCTAAACCCATGTGTTCTAGGTTTTGAGGTTGGCTAGCTAACCACTTCATCACCCTTTCTCTTTGGGGAAGACCTGCCCCACCTAATCTTGGGTGGATGAGTTTAATCTCTGGCCACTTTCAAAAGTAAAATGGTCAGCAATAAACTTTCCTCATATTTTGGAAGATTATACCTTCCCAAAAATTTTTCCCCAAACATGGCATTTTAAACTCTTCTCAACATGGCCCCTTTGGATCTTTCTAGACTTCCTATACATTCATTTCCCCCACATACTCTATTGTTCAGCTATCCTGGCCTGTTTGTTCCTCACACATCATATGATGTTCCATCTTCCTTCTCTGTGCCTTTGAATGGCTGGCCCTCATGCCTTGAATGTTGTTTCCTTATGATTACTTCTTAGAATTTGTGGTTTCTTCAAGGCTCAGCCCTTTCTACAAAAGGCCTTTCTCAGCACTCTCCCTTCCCTCCGAAGCTGGTGTCTTCTACTCTGTTTACCTTTCATCTACTCTGAAAACATCATTTATGTGCATATTCTTTCTCCCTTTAGAATGTAAGCTCTAGAAAGGTAGGAATTTTTTTTTCTTTATATCTCACAATCTCTGACTTATAACTCTTAATAAACACTTGCGAATTCCTTAATAGATATGAGAAGTCGCACATTAAGGGATAAGAACTTGTGTTCCAAAAGTAAAAAGAAAAAAATATTAGTTAAGATTTCACTCATAATTTTAGCATTTGTGATCAAAGAGCATCAAAGAGGGACAAAATTCACCTGCATATTATATATGGGGCAGAAAGATGTCTAAGCAAATTATTCATGTAAACAAATGTTAAGGGAGACGTTTCTTCAATAAGAGTAAAAATGGTTGCATGAAAAGAATTATCGAAAATAATTGATGTGCTGATTACAGACCACAGAAATCTCTTTGTTATTAAGCCTCTAGAAGATTTAAAATTGGCTACATTTTTCTCAGATGATTTCTCCAACACCATATAATTGAATGTGAGAAAAGAACACTGGACTAGAGGACAACAGATTTGGGTTCTATCCCATTTCTGCCACTAACTAGCTGAATAAAAATGGTAAGTTCCTTAACATCTGTTTTTCTTTCACTGTCCTCAACTGTAAAAGCAAGTGGTTGAATCAAATTATCTTTTATGTTCCTTCAATCTCTAATTGACTATGATTCTAATAAAGCAGAGTTTAAAAATTAACTTATAATTTCCATTTTTTTTATTTATACAAATAAGCCTCCCTCCAAATTAGTAGGCTTTCCTCATACACAGAATATGTCACTTAAGTGACTTAAGCACTTGTGGGAAACATTACCAATGTAGACATCGGGAGGTGTGGGTTATGATTCTACTTTGAGTCAATTCAATTCAAGAAGCATTTTTTTAAAGCTATGACTACTTATAAGGCACTGTACAGGATCTGGAGAAACAAAGATGAAAAGTCCCTGTCCTTAAAAAGCTTATATTCTACTAGTCAAGTCACTCCATCTCGTCTCTGATTTCCATTCTGTCTTTGACAAGCAGTGATAATGAGTTTAATTTGCCCTTATATTTCAGGGAATGTGCTCCTAATTTTCCCATATCCTCCTAAGATTTTGGAAGAATATTAAAGAATGAGGAGTTCACAGCTGCTGCCTCTCCTTTCCCCCCAAAATGCCTCTCATTTTAAGATAATCTTTTCTCAAGTACTGAGTTCTTTCCACTATAAAAAACAGCTTGACTTTTTGATGTTCCAATCCTTGGGGTTGATTTCTTTTCTGTTGACACTGAGATTCATATAAATTGCTACCATTAACACCATTGGGAGCTAAACACATCAATCACTTCATGTGCAGATTAAAATGCACCTCTTCATTTGAACCCAATATGTTACTGGCAATTACATTATGTGTCAATAATAATTACTCTTAGCCTGTTCAACACTGCTATCTGGAGACAAAAAGTTTATATTAGTGCACCACAAGGGTTGTAAAGAACAGTACAAAAACATCTTTGTGAGAGTTTTTGCAGTTTTGAACTAATGACAGGGAGATTGATTGGACTTTCCTTTTGTTGATGTTACTTGAATCTGTTTCTGGTAGCTACCTGACAATAGAATATTTAGAGAATTTCTATAAAATGACACATTTATGACTTCTTTTGTTTCTCTAGATATTCTTTATAATGTAGTAAATAACAATGCAAACACATACGCAGATTTGAAGGAAGATAAGACTTCCAGAACAACATAAGCAAATGTTTCCAGTAAATTTAACCTATTATTCTACATTTTATTTTTCTTTTGTTTTATTAAATAGCATTCAGACAATCTTCTTATGGATTTACAAGGGGATCTCTATTTTCAATCATTCACAAATATAAAATTATCAGTCCCTTTTGTTTTACTATCAATTTTATCGATTCTTTTTACTGGTAATCACTGATGATTTTTTTAAAATAGGAAAGTGAATTTTAATCCCTTAATCCTTCAACCAACAAGGCTGAATATGTAGTATTTATTAATTCCTTTTAGTACATTGACAAATTATGCAAAGATATACTTTTAGTAGAGAGATAAAGGAGCAGGTTGCTGTAATGGGGAAAAATTTTTAAATTGGATTCAGAGGACTTGTCTTTGAATCACTGCCCCATTACTTACTAGCTATATGAACATTTCTAACCCAACATCTGTACTTTTCACCTAGAAAATGATGTTGTAGTACTACATGACCTATAGGGTGCCTTCACTTCTATCTTTAAGTGCAAATGATGATGAAACAATCAACAACGATGAGGAGAAACAAGAATATAGTGTAGTATATAGTAATGACAATATTATTTTAAGAACACGTTTGAGCAAATAAGTCGTTTTGAATATTATAAATACCCAAATTAACTATAAAAGGAAAAAGATGCCATCTGCTTCTACTAACTACTAACTAAAGAACTAACACATAGAAGTATGTGTAGAATAGTTTGCATATGTGTATGTATATGTGTGTATATATACACATATATACATGCATATAATAAGCATACGCACATGCATATGTGTATGCATATGCATATAATATACGTATACATATACATATACATATACATATACATATACATATACATATACATATACATATACATATACATATACATATACATATACATATACATATACATATACATATACATATACATATACATATGCATATACATATGCATATGCATATGCATATGCATATACACATACACATACACATACATATACATATACATATACATATTTGCGTCTAGTGGTAGCCATCTCCAGAGTGGAGGGGGGAAGAAAAGGAGAAAAAATTATTATATGTAAATTATATGTATAAATATATATATATAATTTCATTACGTATGTAAATAGTAAGTTATGTATAATAGATTTTCGTTTGATGTGCAATCTTTTTTTTATTATACTATGTTATGGAAATGCTTGTTTTATCCTATAAATTAAAAATAATTTGTAAAAAATCAACAATGATGATTCCACTGGGAATGTGTATTGCAGCATACCATCAACACTCTAGTTCCTGGTTGTTTAGGTGATCTGTAACTTTTAATTGTTTGAAGATTGCTGAATTCCGACATTCAAAAACATATAACACTACTGACAAAATATTTTTGAAAGGAGGGGCCTTTTATAAAGAGGTCATTAAAGGTATAGCACAATTTCCCAAAGACATTTTAGCCTCATTTCCCATCTTGTTCAATTTTGGATGTATCCCATTTTCTAACTGCAGTTCTGCTAAAGGTGTATGTGTATACACACACACACACAAACACATCCCAATCTTGTTTGACCAGTTTTTTTCTGTCTTCTAAAGTAGTAGTAAAACAAAGAAGAAATGAAAGTGCCAAAAAATCATAGTTTTAATTTGTCTTTTAGAGAGCCATCAATTTAAGAGAATCAGAATAAGAGATAGGTGTTATACATATGATTTCAATGGTATAGGCAACTCTAAGAGGACAAAAACCCCTCTGCCAATGCAGGTTGACATTGACATGCTAGACAGTCACTTGAATTATGGAATATGTCTCCCTGAGTACAATGATTCAAATTATGATCTTGACTGTTATGCTTCTGTGTCTAGCAGCAAGTAGTCAATGAATTCAGCTACTTTCTAAGTAACTTCTAGTTTGATACAATAGAACAATGGCATTAGTATGAAGAAAGATATTTGTTTTCATGCTTGCTTTATTTCAAGAGTATGCATTCAACTCACACATTAGAAATAGGAAAGAAATGTCTCCTAACATCAGACAATCAACATTGAAATACTGAAGAAATAGATGTGTTTACATCCTTGAACATATATTTATTTTTTTCTTTTGCACATGCAGGCCCTAGGCAAGCCATATAACTTCTCAATGCTCTGGGTAACTCTGTAGGATTCTCAGTTTCATAAAAGAAGCCAACGTCCATTGGTAGAGGAAATTGAAACTGCTCTAAGGCAGCAATACTTCTTCTTGGGAGTTCCATTTACCAGAGAAATCAAGGATCCAATCTCTAACTCCTAGTTTGGTATCATTGATCTCTAGTAGGCAATCTAAAACCATGATTTTTTGACATCTTCATTTCTACCCTTCAGTCAATTTGGAAGTAGAAAGAAATTGGCTAAAAAAAATTGAGAGATGATTTGTATTTGTTTTCCCATTTTATGATTTTGTTATAGAAAAAGAAATACTTGTTATCTGGAAGAAATTCTTGACGTGACAAACTTTGCCAAACATATCTTACTCACTCTTCTAACAATTAATTTGTGAAAACTTTGAGTACAAGTCAGGGATCAGGTTAAGGAACTAACTGGCAATGTTCAACTTGTAGAAGGTCAGGTGTGGAGGGGAGAATAGATGGTTTCTGCAAGTATTTGAAGATCTGTCATGTGGAAGAGAGATTAATCTCTTTATGTTTGCTATCAGCAGAAGCAGGTATAATGAGTTGAGGGTACAAAGAACTAACTTGAAGCTTAAGGTCAGAAAATAAAACAACAAAAAAAACCTTGTTATCGATTTGAGTTATCCATAATTGAAATGGTCTGCCTCTAGAATGATGGGTTTCCTTCCCTTGGAGGTCTTTCAGCCAAGGTTGGAAATTCACTTATCAAGTATGTTACATTGGGATTTTTTTCACATATGAATTGAACTAGTTGGTCATTGAGGTGCCTTCCACCTCTCAAGTTCTGAGATTCTTCTTGACCCTAGTAGGAAAAAATAGAGTAGAAATTACTAAGTGAGACATTTTGAAATACCATAATGAAAAACTTTAACAAACTTAGGTTTGCCACAAAAATGGAATGATGTAACATGGATATTAGTAACTTCTTTGTCAATGGAAATTCAAGTGGAGGGTGGATGGCTGTCTGTCAAAGAGATGAGATTAAAACTTTGGTTACTGAATAAGCCTTGAGATTCCTTTCAATTCTATAATACTATAATTTAGTTCAATTAAACTCAAATCAGCAAATAGATAAAATTATCTGTGTATAATGTACCCAATTACTAAATTCGGGCAAAGCACTATGCCATGTATCACATGTAAGAAGGGGGTTAAATAGAACACATGCAATTTAAATACAATATTCTTTCTTTTTCTCTAATCAAGTATTCCCTTATCTACTGTCTCCTTCTCTACCATCTAGAAACATGTCCACGTCATCTCCATCTTTAAAAAATCACATTCAATTGATCCTGCCAACTCTTTTGGTTAACTCTTCTCCTTTTTAATATTTAGAATCTTATAAAGGATCATGTACAATCATTGATTATCTCCAAATTACTTCAGAACCTTCTGCAATCTAACATCCAAACTCATTGTTCAACTAAAACTGCTCTGAGGTAACAATACCTTAATTGCTAAATCCAATGTTTTTTTTTTTTCCAGTCTTCAGTCTTCTTGCCTTCTCTACAGCTGTTGAAATTGTCAACTATCTCCTCTTTCTAGAAATTTGTCTCCTTTGACTTACATTAAAATGGTCTTTTTTGTCTCTACCATCTGTTTAATTATTCCTTCTCACCTTACTTTGTGGGATAATCATCCTTCTCTCACTTATCCAGTGTTTGTATACCACAAGGCTCTTCTCCTCTCTCTTTACATTGTTTCCCTTGGTGATTTCACAAATTCCTATGAGTTTCCTTATTATCTCTTTGAAGATGACTAGCAAATCTACACATCTTGCTCCAATCTCTATCTTGAACCCAAGTTCTATCTGTAAACCGCCATTTGGATATCTCCACATAGGTGTTCC
The DNA here is from genome assembly GCA_028646595.1 of Phalanger gymnotis. Taxonomy (NCBI): domain Eukaryota; kingdom Metazoa; phylum Chordata; class Mammalia; order Diprotodontia; family Phalangeridae; genus Phalanger; species Phalanger gymnotis. The sequence continues at coordinate 192,051,913 of CM053622.1, forward strand.
ATAAGCATACCAAATGATATGTCCAAAACAAGTCATTTTCCCAGAAACTACACCTCCACCAAACTTCTCTACATATATTAATGGTACTTCAACCATGATCATAAGCTCATCCTTTGCACTTCCATCTCCCTCACTCCCTAGATCAAATTAGCTGCCATAACATACCTCCTATTCGTCTCTTTCTTTCCACTCATTCTCTATCCTAATTGAGGCCTTCATCAACTTTCATCTGGACTAATGCAATAATCTCATTATTGAATTATGTTTATATTCTCTTTCTTCTAAGTTTCATCCTTGATATAGCTGAAAATTGGTCTTCATAAAACAAAGATATTGCCATATCACTGTCTTATTCAAAACCTTCTATTTCTCCTATGATAAAATAAAAGATCCTCAACCTATTTACCTTGATAAGTTAGCTCCCACTTACTTTTCCAATATAATTTTATATTATCCTTATTCGTGCCTCTTTTTTCCAGTAAGACAGGATTGCTAACAATTCCCAGTAACTAATACTTTATCTCCTGAATCCATGCCCTTGCACAGATGTCCCCCATGTCCAGAATGCATTCCCTTATCACCTCTGCCTCTTAGTTTCCTTCAAAGTACACCAAATGTACATAGACATATATAGTCCTGTCAGTAAAACTGGGGCAAAATAGCAATTGGAGGAAAGGAAAGGACAGCCTATTATTAAATAATCCTGCCCAAGAAATCTACCTCACTCATGAGACCTCTTTACTTCCCTCAGTCCTCCCACTCAAGGCACTCTCTTAAAATTACATGGCATTAATTTATATTTATTCAAATGTGTTGATATTATATTTTCCCAGTAGAATACAACCATCTTGACATCAGGGATTCTTTTCTTTCATCTTCATAGCCCACTGCCTGTGGCAGCACCTTATATGTAATTGGCACTTAAAGAAATGTTTTCTAAATTGTTCTAAATTTCATTGAATTGTTGATAGCAAGTATCACACTTATTAGAAGACAGTGGCACAAAAAAGAACCTTGACAAAATAGTGTCTGATTTTTCAACAGAGAGAAAAAAGAAAATGAAGAAAGAAGCTAGATATGGCTAGATTCTTTGTAAGACCTTTCTTATCAACAAAATGAAAAATATGGATTAAATGAGAATGAATATAGATGCTTTCAGAACCGGCTAAAGGACTAGACCCAAGCAGTGGTTCACTAGAAGGTCTCTCATAAAGTACCTTGGGGTCAGTGTCTGTAAATATTACCTGTTCCAAATAGCTACCCAATTGAATGTCATGGTCTGGATGATAGGTGATAAATAAACAAATAAATGAAAGAACGAATGATAAAAGATCCTGATACAATCAAACTTTATAGACAAGGGGCAAGCTAGACCCTAAGTCCAAAGTCCAGAGACTAAAACCTGCTCTAGTCAATAAATTTGTAATTTATATACTTAAGCAAGTAGAAGCAGATTTTGCAAATAGCAAGGGTATAGCCATCTGCTTCCCCATTTAAACCCATGAAAAGTTACATCATATGTATATGTATGTATGTATGTATGTATATATATATATGTAATCATTAGGACCACATGCACAACATGTGAATCAGAGAGTTTAACAGATCTAACCCACTCTTTGGAACCCATAGTTAAGAAATTTGTAAAAAAAAAAAAGTCAGATTGTTTACAAAGGGTTCTCTTTTACTTTGGGTTTTAATCCTTATAATGTGACCCATTGCTAAGGTTATATTTTCTTTTCACTATATTTCTAGACTGGACTATAATAAGTGGACCATAGTACCTGGCACTTACGAGGTGCTTAACCAGCATTTGTTGAATTTAACTGTTTCTAACATTCATCCTGTTGCAGATCTCTGGAATTTAAGCTATGATAATGAATCAAAAAAGCCTTTTTTAAATACCTACTCTGTGCCTGGCACTGTGAATAAAATATAAAAAAATGAAACAAACCCTACTCACTATGAATTTACATTTTAATGGAGGATAGAAAAGGAGTAATTTTTTTTTAAAAAACAGCATGAATATGAAGTTAATAAATATAGATATATACAAACTAGTTAAATACAATGTAGTTTGAGAGGGATGGCACTAGCAGTGGGGAGAAATTAGGAAAGACTTCACAAAGAAGACTGTGCTTGAGCTGCAACTTAAAGGAAGAAGCAGATTATATAAAATGGACCTGAGGAAGGATTTCATTACAAGCATGCAGGACAGTATGTGCAAAAGCAGAGAGATGGGCAATTGAATGTGTGTGGGGAACAAAGAAAAGGCCAGTTTGACTGAAATGAAAAATGCAAGAGAGAGAGGATGATTACCATGAGACTGGCTTTCCAGGCTGGGACTAGACTGCGAAGAGCCTTAAAAGCTAAGCAATGGAATTGTTATTTTGTCCTAGAGGTAATAGGGAGTTTCTGTTGTTTGATAAGATGAGGAACAAATTGGTCAGATTTGTATTTAAGGAAAATTGCTTTGGCAGCAGTGTAGAGGATGAACTGGAGTGGTGAGATACTTAAAGCAGAGAGGCAGTTGCAATAACACTAGGTGAAAGTTGATGAGGGCTGCACAAGGTAAGGATTCTATGAGTGGAGAAAGGGGGTTATGTTTGAGAGATGTTGTAAAGGACAAATTATAGAACTGATTGGATATGTGAGATAAGAGAACATAGAGTCCTGGATAATGCTGAGGTGATAAACCTGGGAGAGTAAAAAAAAAGTGGTGCCTTAAACAGAAATAGGGAAGTTTAGAAAACTGGAGGGTTTAAGAAGAAGGTTAACAGTTGATTTTGAACTCATTGAACTTAAAAAATCTCCAAGTTATCTAAATTTAAATGTCTAATAGGCAATTGATGATGTGACACTTAAGCTTAGAGGAGAGACTAGGGCTGGAAATATAAATCTGGGATTCGTCTGCATAGAGATGATAATTAAATCTATCAGAGCTGATATTACCAAGAGAGAATGTATAGTTAGAAGAAAAGAGGAGTTAGGATAGATGAGTGGAGACCACCCATAGCTGAGGAGTGTGATGTGAAAGGTGAGCCAGCAAAGAATTAGAGTTGGATAACTGAACTAAATTAACTCCAAACATTCAGATAACAGAAACAGATGCAGCATTTGTGGATCAAATTATATAAATCATTGTCTACATAGCACCCCCTTCCACAATGATTCTTCAACTTTCATTTTCACTGGTGAACTGAGTAGACTGCTCCTTCCCTCAGAATTCTATCATTGAATAATTTGAGAGGCTTGGGATTTCTATTACTGACACTACTAAGCCCATATCCAATGGGCTCCCCAATATCATCAATCTTTTGACAGCAGTTAGCTTCTACAAAAAAAGGAATTTAGTGAGAAAAATGTTCCTCAGCCCACCAAAAGATTATTCCTTCACTGTATAATATTAACCACTCATTGCCAGAAGAAGGCTCACCAAAGCTCCACATATTTAATTCAGGAAGGAAATGTGGTGCATGTTTTTAAGTAAAGGGGAAAAGTCTATCCTGTATTCCTAGATGCATACCCATCCCAAACTATAGGTTTATCTGGAATATTTGTTGGTCATGCCCTTAGTGGTGGGAAAGCTTTAAATAATATTACTATTCTTTCACCCATTCAAACATTTATTGACATCAGCAAAATTGTCAGAAAGATAGATTGATAGATAGATATATAGATTGATTGACTGATAAATAGAGATGTGTATGTGTATATTGCTTTACTTGGTGATCTCATTGGCTCCTATGTGTTTAATTATCATTACAACAATTATCATCTCTATGCTGATAATTCTCAAATGTACCTATCCCTGTTATAACCTTTCAGTTGACTTCCAGTCCCATATCACTAACTGCCTGTCAGACATTTCTAGCACAATGTCCAGCAAACATCTTAAACTCAGCATTTCCACAAGTAAGCTCATTTTCTTTTGCCCCAAACCCTCCCTACCTCCAAACTCATCTATTACTGTTGAGGGCACCACCATCTTCCCAGTTCCAACCTAGGTACCCTTATCTCTTGCTCCCCATATGTAATCTGTTGCCAATGTGTATCTATTTCACTTTGCAACATTTTCCACTTTGGTACCTCAGGTCTTCACTATCTCAGTGCTTTGATTAGTTCAATAGTCTATGTGTAGATCTACCTGTCTCAATTTTTTCTCCAATCCAATGTCTTCTCTATTCAGCTGCCAAAGTGATTGAAATGTAGGTCCAAACATGTCACCCACCCTTATTGAATAAATTCTAATGGCTCCCTACCACCTGTGGGATCAAGTACAAAACCCCGTTTGTTGTTCCAAAGCCTGTTTTAACCAAGATCTGCTCTCATCTTTCCAGCCTTCTTACCCCTTACTTTCCAAAGCACACTCTTAGATCTCATCACACTGTACTCCTTTATATTTCATACAAAGATATTCCATCTCTTGGCTCCCATGTCTGGAATGTTCTCTTTTCTCATCTCTGCTTGCTGACTTCTCTGGCTTCCTTCAAGTCCTAGCTAAAATCTCAACTTCTATAGGAAGCATTTCGCAAACATTCTTAATTCTAATTACTTCTGTCCCTTAATTATTTCCTACTAAATTTATGACCCCGCTGACCCTTAATTTATACATAGTTTGTTTGTGTATCTTTGTTTGCCTGATATCTCCCGCATTATACTGAGTACTCCTTTAAGGAAGAGAATGTCTTTTGCCTCTTTCTGTATTCTTAGCACTTGGAACTTAGTTCCTTGTGTACAGTAGGTGTCTAATAAATGCTTATTAACTGACTAACAGACTATTCTTTATGCAATCCAGAGCAATCATCTGAGGTATTAGGGAGACATAAGGAGTATCTTTTGGGGGTAGGGTTAAGAGTGCTGCATTCAATTTTCATTTTTATCCTGTTTGTACATGTGTTGTATATCCTTCTAGGTGTACAAGCATACTTTAAGAATCTATAATTTCATTGGTATTGACCCTGTTTTCAATGATGCAGACTGTAACAATTCCCTGACTTTGTAGATGGATCTTGAAAGATTGTATAAGTTAAAATAATCACTCTGTGACAAACTTAATGATGAGACCCTCCAAAAATTTGGCATTCGCATAACAAGCATATAGATACCAAGGAGACTATGCTGAAAATGTTTCTGATTTGATCAGTATTTCCAAACTTTGTGTTCCACTGATCTAGCTTAAGAGAACTGGGGATCATCTCTGTGTGATAATAGGACATGCTAATCAATATAAGGCTAACACATTTGTCATCACATGGTTTCATTTTGAAGATGACCTACAATCACTGATTTTTTGAGGTACATTAAACCTAGAGCCATATTTTAATACCTTCCTGAACTGTACCATTTGGAAACATATGGGAAGCAATTATAACATTTAAAGTATTGTGTGGTAGAAATTTCACCATGAAAACCTGGAATTTGATTTTAAAAAAATGCAACGATTCAGTCTCACTAGGCTGAAGCATTGGTATAGAATTAGATATTTATAGAGCTTATTACATATAATAATGGGGGCTGGATAGCCTCCTTCCCCCAAGTAAAATGTTAGCTTCTCGAGAATATGGAGTGTTTAATATTCGTTTTCAAATCCCTAGAGCCTAACACATAGTATTAATTAAATGTTTTTGAAACTGAATTGAAATGGAAGACAGTTGCCATCCTGTAAAAATGAGCTTCTATTATTCTACCCATATTTATATGAGGAAAGCAGAGTTATTTAATCACACATCACATATATTGCTGTTGCAAAATGATCAAACCATCCCATTTTTTCAGAGGTTCAAAATGTAGCATGTGAGACCATGTAAGTATGGACGTTCAGGTAAGTCTCTAGCAAGGCTTGAAACAACTCAGCTATACTGTCTGGGCTTTTCTTCTTGTCTCTGTGCATGTGTTTTTGTTGTTGTTTTGCTTTGATTTTGGGGGGGTAGCCTTAGCTGCTGACCCTTAGGGAAAGTAATCCAGAGCTCATATTTCATGCCTAAGTTTGTCCATGGATAAAAATTGTGCTGCCCCTGAGCCAGGATAGAGAATAAAATAAAGAAGGGATTGTGCTTTGATACTCTGGCTTGTATATTTTGCCTACAAACCATATACCTCCCCTTAATCTCTTGTCATCTAAAAAGGCTGCTCAGCAGTGGGCATGACAGTGTCTTCTGTTTCTTTCATACTGCCTCACTGTTTGCAGGTGATTTCCCACCCCCACACGTACCCCGTGCCCTAGCTCCCATCTGTGCTCTCACCTCCCTCTGCCCATGAAGGTGGCCCTGCAGTGTGGCATTTGCTTAAATGGTAGCTCTATCAATAGGAAGTGTCAATGTCCTTATCATCCCCTAAATGTGACATTCAACAATAGCATACAGGCTGAATATTCTGACGTAAAAAAAAATCAGCAGTCCAAAATACATTTCTTTCTTATGATTTTAAGCACTAAAAAAAGTTAAGGGAAATGACAGTTTTTATAGTTTTATATCAGACAAAGAGATTCTTTTCATAATTTTCATAAACTAAAGAAATAGACATTTTTATCTACAGGTTTCTCCCTTGTTTTGTCCCCATTCACCATTTTTGTCTCATTCTGCTATACATTTCTTTTCCACTCTTTACTCCATTCCCTAAAACAACTTTCAATACATCACACATACAAACATAAGGTTTATTCTACACAACAGACTATAGAAAAATGTAGTGTAGTGAAAAGCTTAGTTTTTAAAAAAGCCTTAATAAAAATGTTTATTATATCTTTTCTTACTTTATCTCTCTTCTATTTCTTTTTTTTCCTGTCTTTGTTTTTGTTTGTTTTTATCTTCCAGCAAGGGAAATACATTCAGTAATGGAATTTGAGAACAGATAGTCCTCCTAATCCTACCCAAACAGCAGGAAGGGAATGATGGAGAGTCCAACTTTTATGTTGCCCCTCAGTTGTAAAGCTAATTCCCAGGCACAGAATGACAACATCCATGTAGCTACTGAAGCAATGAAGCTCATACAACATGATCTATTCTTTGTCTTTATGTGCAGTAAGTGGTTTAATTTCTTAGTTCCAATGAGGGTCCCCTGGTGATCTCCAGATTAGTTCAGGACCTCCAGGGTCTTTTCATGCTGCCCTAGGTCAGAAGCAGAGATTTAGGGTGATTTCTATTGGTAGACGGCTTGAAAGAGAACATCTTATTTGAGGTTTTATTGAGTCCCAAACATGCTTGCCTCTTATTAAAGTTGTGGGTATGAGCAACCATCTATGGGAGGCCTTGCCTAGCTGAGTGGATTTTAAAGCAGTAATCAAATAAAGCACATAAAAATTAAGTTGTCATAATAAATGATATTCATTATAATTATTGTGCTGCTTTGTAATTAAGGATAAATAAAACAGATCATTTAAATGACTATAATATTAATTTCATACACATAAATAATTTTGTATACTTTTTACCATTTTTCCTATGTTAATTTCCTTATATAGACAGAGTCAGTATGAGATAGCGTATAGGCTTCAAAATCAGAAAATGAGGGTTCCAAGTCTCATCTCTGAGACATATTGGCTGTGTGAAACTGGCAAATCCTTTAACATGTCATTGTTCTAGATAACTCTCTAAGTCTATAAATTGTAGATCCATTGCCGATTTGTATTGGTAGGGTATTTTTCTTGATGAGTTCCTTATATCAATGAAATAAAATGTCTGGACTTCTCCCCGAAAGACAAACAATCCTTAGACTCAGTAGTTTCCTCTAATATCATAATCTGAAAGGCAGTGTGGTTATCAAATGAACACTAGACCATGAATCAGAAGATGAGTTTGGTTCTGGCTCCAACACTCACCAGCCAGAGAGGTATGGATATGTTACTGAAATCCTATGAGATTCAGTTTCCTTCTCTGTAAAACTGAAATATTTTATTATTTATATAACCTTTGGTTTTTTTTTTAAATAAGCACCTTGTAAATCCTAAAGTAAATCTACAGGCAGCTGGGTCAGGCAATGGATAGAATATCGGGCCTGGAGTTAGGAAGGTTCATTTTCCTGAGTTCAAATCTGGCCTTAGATACTGTCTAGCTATGTGATTCTAAACAAGTCATTTCATCCTGTTTGCCTCAGTTTCCTCATCTGTAAAATGATCTGGAGAACGAAATGGCTACCCACTTCAGTATCTTTGCCAAGAAAACCCCAAATGGGGTCATGAAGAGTTGGACACGATTGAAAAACAACTGAATAACAATTCCTAAAAGAGGGGAAACAAAGTCAATGGAAGAAATTGATTACCACCTTCTTTACACATGTACTCTCCATCTTCTCCATCATAAAGCAATGAGAACCTGGCACCAAATGCTTTACTCCTTCTCTTTCCTGGCTTCTGTGTTGTCCCACACCAGCTTCCTTTATTGATGAGGAGAAGAGGTGACTCAAAAAGAGAGACAGGAACCCAAGATCACAAAGATGGAAGGAAGATGCTAAGAGTATCCCTAGTTCACCACTCAAATTTATGGATTAGGAAACTGAGACTCAGAAAAGTTAAGTGATGTACATGAGGTCATTTAGATAATAAATAGCCAAGGTGAGATTGGAACCCAGTTCCTCTGGTTCCAGAGCCATGGCTTTTTACATTGCATAAGGCTACCTTTATCATCTACAACATAATTTCATTATATAATCTTATTTTTTTTACTTTTAGTTAGGAGAAAAATAAAGTGTCTTTTGTTTGTTTGTTTTTTTAAATATCATACAGAGTAAGACACTCTTGCAGCTTATAAGGAATAAAGCTGCTTCATCATAATCTTGACAACCATTGATAGCTCTTATTTACATATGAGTTTATAAAGTGCTTTTTCCTCAGCAACCTTTTGGGTTGATAGTGTGCTAACCCCATTTTATAGATGAGGCAACTTACTTAATAACATGAACTGGCTTGCTCATAATTACACCCACATCATATAGCAAAATCAGGATTCCTACTGACCATTTCTGACTACTTATTCAATATTCTTTCTACTAAGATAGCACCACTTTTTCACTCCCCTTTGTTACGGTTGTGAGTAAAATATTATCACACACAAGAACACGTACTCACAGAAGCTCAAAACCAAGAAAATCAAAGGCTAAAGTGAGATAGAAAGACAGCATAGTAGAATGAATAGAAAGTCAAGTTGGAAGTCAAGAAGCCAGGGGTTTTAGTCCTGCCTCTGATGTGTGATGTCAGACAGGTCACTTAGATTTTTACTGTGCCAAATGTCTCACAAAACTTCAACTTCCAGAAGAGGGTCCTGTCTGTATTGGAAGAGGGAATTACCTCATGTGTATGGTTCCCTACACTCTACCCCATTGTTGTCAAATTCAAATAGAAACATATCTTTACAAGAAGCATACTGGCTTAGAAGACCATAAATCAACATTGTCTATATTGTACTGTTTTTATTTATTTTGTAATATTTCCCAATTACATTTTTAACCTGGTTCTAATAGCACTGGGAAGGTTTGTCGGACATATGTGACATTTCTGCTACACACCAATGAAACACAGAAAGAACCAAAAAAATATATATGGGGGGTCAGTAATTATATTTCTTTATACTGACTCCACTCCTGTACTCATAATCTGATATAAAAACTGGAAAATCATTTTGATATGGTCTGACTTAAAGAGTGCTTTTTCAAGTCTGAAAAAATATTTTCTTCTTAACATATAATTGTACCTAAAAGTTTTGCCTTAATCATTCTGTTAGTTAATATATTGAAAATGTTTGTCCAAGTGAAAATTGCTAACGCTTTCAAATGAATTTTATAAAAACTTTTATAAGACCTACAAAGGAACTCAGAGTTAATCTAGTCCACAATCTCTACCACCAATATGTTGATGCAGAAGCTACGATGTTAGGATATTAAATTACTTGTCCAAGTTTATAATGATACAATTTGACTGTCTCCAGACTCCAAGCCCAGTGGACTTTCCTATTCACAAAGGCCCTTCAAGGGCCTTTCAGTTTATGAGATTAGCCAACTTGTTACCTAACAAAGCTTAGAGAGACTAGAACCTGAAACAGAGAAAATTTTTTGTTTATTTGTTTGTTTCCCTTTGGACAAAGACGAATGGGTAGAAGATAGCTCAGGAACAAGGTAAACCATGATGTAACCTGAGGAGCCAAAGGGACTTACAAGAACTAAATACTCTTCCTGGATTTCCTATGAAGTGAAAGGGAGAGAGAGAGAAGTAGTCTTTGAAGACTTTCTCATTTTGCTTGGAGCCAACTCTGACTAGTTGAAATGTGAATATTCTACCAATTTTGTCATTGTAAGGCCAACTAGCTAGTTTGATTCTCTTTTCCACTGAATTGCTCTTTATAAAAAAGTGAATTTTCCATTGTTTTCAGCATTATACAATGTGTGTTTAAATGTGTTATTCTCAGTCAACAAAACAATAAACATATTTAAAAACATGTTATGTTCTAGGAACCATTAGACTAAAGATACAAAGATAGGAAGAAGGGTGCTGAGGATACAGAGACAAGAACAAAAATATAGGTGTAAAAATGCTTAGGACTCTGAAGATTGTTAAAAATTGGCCTTTCCCACCAACATTATTGCATAACAAGTCTACAAAAACTGAAAAATTCACTGGCATGAATAAGCAGTATTATTTTTGATTCTTCATTGTGGTATCATCTTCCTTTAGCCAAGGGGACAAAAAAGTCCTCAAACTTTACAAAAATAACATGAACTCCTCTGACTCTATGTGATTTTTCTCTCAACTCCCATGAACTTAGAATTAGAGTCACATAGAAACATGGAATGGTAATGGACTTTTGAAATGATTTAGGCAAAATTAAACAGTGATCCAGACAGAATTAGTAAATTGCCCAGGGTCACACAGCCACTTTCTGACCTTAACACCATGTCCATCTGTTTAAGATTATGACTTGCTAAAGGATAATTGAAACACTGGTTGCAAGTAAAACTGTATCCTTTGCTTCAACTTAGTCATCTTGACACTGAGAATACAGCTTTAAAAAATTATTCCCAGATGATTATAGAATTTTTTTTTCTCTAAATCTTTTTCTTTATCTCAAAAATGAGGTGACTGGATCAAATGATGACTAAGGTCACATTTGGTTAACAGTCCTATGATCTCGTTCAATCGGTGAGCAAAAATCTCATTAGCATCCTACTGAAAATGTGGTCATTTCACCTGGACTTGAAGTATTTAGGTAAGAGGACCTCTCTGTCTCATAAGGGAGTCAATTCCATTTTTGGATCGCTCTAGTTACTGGGGAAGTTTTTCTTGACTCAAGCTTAAATGTATTCCTGCAAATCTTACCAAGGTTTCTAGTTCTGCTAAGCAGACTGTAGAAGTTGAAGTCCTCCTCTGTCTGGCAACCTTTCAACTATTTGATACAGTTTTCATATTCTCTTAAGTCTTCTAATTGTCATGAGAAACAATTTCATTTCAATCAATCATCCAATATTTATTAAGCACCTGCTATATGTTAAGAACTGTACTAGTCTCTGGGAAAACATAGAAAAAGAGAACATTATCTGTCCTCATGGTCCTTAAACTCATTTGAGAAAAATAGCATGTATACATAGAATTATGCATAAAATATATGAAAGATAGATACAGAATAACTTGAGTAGGTGAGGCCCTAGCAGCTGGGGTAGGGGTGGGGGGTCAAAAAAGGGCCCATATAAAGAGCAGCTCATGAGATGAGCTTTCAATAAAGATAGGATTTCCAAAAGGCAGAGTTCTGGAAGGATAATATCCAAGACATGAATAAAGCAGGGAGATAACAAATGGAATGTGGTGTATGAAGAACACCAATTAGGTCAGTTTGGTTAGAACACAAAACGGAGGGAGATAGTATTAATAAGCACAAAAAGGTAGATAGGAGTCAGATTATGTTCGGCTTTATGGGCCAAACAGAGGAGCTGCTATATTATCATAGAAATGGTAGAACCACTACAACTTCTTGAGCAGGGAAGTGACTTATTTAGGCTTGTGCTTTAGGAATATCAGTTTGGCATAGATGTAGCCACAGACTGGAGAGATTGAGGAGGAATAAAACAATTAGGAAGCTGTTGCAGTAATTTAGCCGAGAAGAGATCAGGGCTTGAAACAGGTGGCCGTGAGAGTGGAGAAAAGGAGAAAGATTCTAGAGATATTGGGGAGGTAGACTCAATAAGGCCCATTAACAACTGATTCACTATGAATTTGAAGACTTTTACCATTATCACTATTACTTATGAACTATCTCTACCTTGTCAACGGCCCTCCTACATTATCAGACCCAGAAAAGAAAAACAAAATATATCCCATAGATGGTCTGCTCAGGATGAAGTACATCAGGAATTTCATTTCCCTAAGTCTGGATACTTTTGTTTACTTCATGCAGCCATAAATTGTATTGGGATTTTTTGTTTTGTTTTGTTTTGTTTTGTTTTATTTAGGGAGAACTATTGGTTGCTATATGACAACAATGACTCATGTTGAGCTTGAAGTCAAGTAAAATTACCAATTTTTAAAATATAAACAGTTATCTAAATATACCTACTCCATCTCGTACTTATGAAATTGATTCTTTTGCACCTAACTATGATTATGCTTGGCTTCTATCTGTCATTTCCTAGATCTTTAGGCACTGAAAAGAGCAAGAAAGGTATGACTGAGATGGTTGGTGTGCATTTTAAATAAATGGAACTGTTTGGGGTCATATGAATTTCATACTCTGAGTTAAATATTTTAAAAAGTCATAGGGTTTTGACAGAGAAAAGACAGGCTAGGGAAAAAAAGAAAAAATGTTGATAGTACACATTGGGCTTCAAACAAGTATTTCCTAGAGGAATATTAACAATGGTAGGGGGATGGGCAGAAAGACAATGAACAACCATGATGGGATTGAATTTCATGGGCTACTAGCTTGGTGAAATGATAACACCTACCCCAAACTCTCAATGGTACCTTGAAAGTAGGATTGTGAAAACACTAACTAATGTTATCCATTAATTCCATTAGTAGTAATTAGCCAACATTTTCATGCCAATGTTGACAAATTGCGGATCCACTCTTCAGTGGTTGTAAATGAACCTATAAAAATCACAGTTCTCACCTAACATCCTGACCGATATAACTATTACCTGAGAAAACTGAGAACTTAAAGAAAATCAGGTGTAGAAGAGAATGATGAGGGAAGTACAGATTTCATACCTTGATGAGTTGTGACTCCACTGCATGGGAATTCTAATACTCTACTTTTTACTAAAAAGAAACAAAGAAAAAATTATGTAAATGCATTTTAATCTACATAGTAGCAAGTGATATTTCTGTAGTCATGCTGGATTGAGAAAAGGATTAAGATACCATGAGACTGGTACTTAGATCAGTCTGATAACTTATGATATGTAGTTGGGAATTTTTTACTGTTAGAAAGAATCCTAAAAAAGGCAAAAAGGAGTCAGTGTGATATGAGTATGCTCAGTGTGTAGGGAGCAGGTTGCTTAAGGCTAAGATGCTAGATTTGATCACTGTATATACAGTGTAAGTGGGCTGGTACAGCCCTAGCTTTCAATGTCATCTGATGGCTGGCACAGTCCTTGTGTTAAGAATTATCTACTTGACAGTCCCACCCCAAATTAGTGCTAATTCAGAACAGTTGCCCTCAGGAAGGGCAAGAGTAATGACTGGTGATTTACACATAATCCTGTCAGTTTTATCCAATGTTAGCTATGCCTTTCAGCTTTGCCCCTTCTACAAATTTGACAATGTTGCTTGTTTCTATCTCCATTAATATTCCACTGAGTTTTCTTCATCATGTTTCTTTTGCTGGCTCCCAGATTTCTGGTCTAAAGAAAAGAACTCTGGCTTTGAATTTGGATTGAGAAAACCAGGGTTTAAATCCCAGATGTCACCTATCACTTATGTGATGTTGGGGCAAACAGTTTTAACTTTCTCTGTCTACATTTCCTCTGGAAAATGGAACACTAATGCTCATCTTGGAGTAAGAATCAAATTATATGTGCATATATATATACATATATGTATATATATATATGTGTGTGTATGTGTATATGTATACATATATAATTACTTTGAGTTGCAGTTTGAATGTCAACCATTAATATTAATTACTCTACATTTCCAGGCTAATGCAGAGAAATTTTGAATCCACTTTGCAGTACCTGTAAATGAACAAACATATAAAGATCACACTCCTTCCTTCACTTCCTTACTGATATGGTGAGTATTACCTGAGAAAACTCAGAATTTAAAGAAGAGAATGGAATCTTCTAATTTTGAGGGGTTGGAAGAATATTTGAACACACAATGAATTCATTTCATTGATTTTTTGACTGATTGGATGCTTTGTTGGGTTTAGCTGTTATTTTTAGTAACAGGCTGCAGCTAAACATGAGACCTAAAACCTGTATTGTAGAAAGGAAAAAAAAACACTTTTTCCAAGGTGATTTTTTTAATATTAAACTTTTGTCTTTATCAAGCAGAGGCATGCAAAGTTAAAAAGGGGTGAGAATGAGGCAAAAACCATAAAAGAACACATTCTTTAGTCCTCTTTGGCCTGAAAATGGTTGAAGAAAAAAAACTGAGTTAATTTCACATGAAAAGTGCTGCCCTCCCCCGTGTGTGTGTGTGTGTGTGTGTGTGTGTGTGTGTAGATACCCACTGAGTGGAAAATTACAAAGTTGCATAAAATATATTGTGCACTGAGTCGAACCTTTTGGGCACTTTACCAAAATACTAATTGTATGACCTCTTATATTAATTCTAGTGAATAACCCAACTCATCCTTGCCTTAATCAAAGTAAATCAGATCTTTGGGCATGGAGACAGTGAAACCAAGCTCATCAGAGTAAATTTAGAGCCAACAGGTCCATCCCTAATTATCATTTTATTAAGATGAAGACTTGGACTAATCATGATAATACTCAGATTCCTGGAATATTTAAGATTCAGTCTTCAAAATGAGTACTACTTTTCTTGCTGGGAAAAATGTATATCACTTAGGTGAGTACTGTTTTTTTTTTAAAATTTTAGCTATATATTTCAAGAAAGAGTGCTCTGGGAAAAGGTAGAAGAAAAGCACATTTGGAAGCATACAGTGGATGTAACAAATTCTTATAAATATAGCTTAGGGTAATGCAATTGATTACTTCCAGGTTGGATATCTAAAGCAATATTACTAGAGAAAATTGCTGGATGTTGCTGCCAGTCTGCAATTAGATACAATCATGTTTATTAGTGTTTGGAAATGAAAACTATAATTTACCAATAGCTCTTCTGAGAACTGCTTTGCACAGAAAGGTTTCTAACAAGTTCTATGTATAGAACTTGTCAGGTAACACTGGGGGAGAAAAATACAGTCTATTGGATCTTTGATAGTGAAACTCCCTACCAGGTCGAACATGACACTATTGTTTTCAAAATCAAAAGACTTGGAGAGATCACAGAAGCAGTACCGGCCATGGGCTAGAGAATGAGGATGACCTTTGTGACCATGTCTACTCACCTCCATTTTCTGTGCTCTTGACCAATAACATTTGGACATATTACCTCATTTGTATTTTTTTAACTTGTATTTTTTTTTTGTCCAGACCAGTGATTACATCATGAGGATTCTCAGGGGAAAAACTTCCTAATTCTGATGCTGCTCAAGAAATCCTCTGAGACTGAAAGAGTTGTCTGGGAGAAACGACAGGATTATTCCCCTGCTGCCTGGTCACACAACTAGTACATAACAAAGTACTATTCTTAAAGCGTAGGTCAAACCATTTCCTTAGGCATGAAGCTTTGAGTGGCACCCCATTGCCCAACGGATAAAATTCAGACTCCTTTGTTTGACATTTAAATCCCCTCACATTCTGGATTCTGCTGACGTTTCTAAGCTATTTACTCATTACTCCCCCCTCCGTTCTTCGGTACAGCCAAACTCAACATTCTATCTCCAGTCTCTTGTCTTTGTGTATAGCCTGTCCCCCATGCCTGAAATGCTTCCCTCTCTCACCTCTACCTCTCAGAAGCCCTAGCTACCTTGAACACTCAGCTCAAATGGCACCTCTCTCAAGAGGCCTTTCATGATTACTTCAGTACTTAGTGTCTTACTACCACACTGCCTCTATCAACAAAATGGGAATGATAATATGCATGCTACCAATTTCACAGGCTTGTAAGAAACAAATGAGGTAGTACACATAACATGTTTTGTAACTAGAAAGCACGAAGTGCCATAATCATATGCAAATATGTAGCTAAATTTATGCTATGTGTAGTGTGCTATACATACTGTATTTATGTGCATATATAGCTCTATCATTATATGTATATATGTGTACAAACATGTATTTGTACATGCCTATCTATATACCACTGAATTTAATATCACAACGAGGCTACCTCCTCTGAACCTCCCATCTAGGCACAAAGGGCTAATACATTTTATGGTAACCAAGCTCTGTCCTATTTGTTACCCTTTGTCTAGACCATACCTAATAATGGATAATGAAGATAATCATTTTAATAAGGCATGAACACATTGGCACTCCAGTCCTCTCTGCTCTGTTATCTCAATCCAAAATATGAAAACATTGAGTAGAATTAGGAGGAGGAAATATAAACAGCTTGAGACAGAATTCAAGATGACATGCTGGGCAATTACCAATTTACATCAAAAATGATGGCACTGATGTAAGCTCCCTCAGAGTCAGACTGTCGCAATCTGTCTGTTGCAAACACACTCACTTGAATTCAGGCACACACATGGCCACACAGTATGTGCAGCATGAAATCCAAACTCGGGCACAATTTCAGATGTTCCCTGTTTTTGCAGGTTTCCTTTGCCTTTTACTGTTTAAATGAAATCCTTTAAAACAAAGTAATGGGGAAAAGGTCAGATTACCCTAAGGTATAATTAAGAGGAAACAGGGCAAGGTATTTTAGGAAATTTTTTTTTAGCTTTGCATTCATATTATCCTTATATATGATCTATCAGCACACTAGAAGTAAAAATTCTGATTTGCAGATGTCTCATAAAAATGAAGAAAAAACCTCACTAACCCCCATATAACCTACCTTATCCCTTTTATTCTACATCTCATATATTTTACTGAATCTGCTCTGAGTTGGTCTAAGAACAACTCCATATCAACATTTTAAAATGAAAAAAGTATTCTGAATTGGTATAGGATAGAGGGTAGCTGTTAATTTGATTCCATCTTTATACTTAAACACAGCTACAACTACTTTTGGGCCATAGGGGTTTGGGCCAGTATATAGAAATTAAGAGGTCAAGGAGTATACTTTTCAAGTAAGCTCTTCCTCATCCTTTTTCCTCCATTAAAAGTGACTTCCTACTATACTGGGGTCTCTTGTCAATAGGAACCATGTCTCAGTACTTCTGTTCTACTCTTTCTCCCTACACTGAAGACCATAGAGGAGAATGATTTCCCAGGTACTCTTCCTATACCTTTTCCACTTCCTTGGCTAACTGCATTTGCCTTTTAAAAAAGATAATGTAAGATACCACTTATTATGCATTTGGAAGGGCAAATTTGTGTTGCTTGATTCAATAATAAAATTCCTGGTTATATCTCTGATTAGGCCTTCATTTGAGATTAGAGAAGAGGTCAGTATTTGACTTATGTCTTTCAGATATATCTGCTAATGAAAATAAAGCTTCAGGATCTCAGTACAAGATCATGTGATAACTTTCTGATTGGGGAAAAATGATTTGTAACTTTGATTTTTCTTAGCGTACACACACAGAGAGCCTACGTTGTTCTTATGGAGATTATATTCAGCAGATTTCACATTTTTTATTCCTGCAATACCCAGTTTCTCTCCCACTTATCCCACTGGTTGAAATTGATGAGACCATTCATTGGTAATAGATTTGGACTGAAGAAAATGTAGCATTATGTCTTAAAAAAGAAGTCCATAGTTTCCTAACCACTCACCCTAGAAGACAAGTTATATTACATTAATGTATGTGACTATCTGAACTGTCCCCCCAACATATTGGATATTTTGTCTTCTATTCTTCTAGGGACATAGTAGTATTTCATTCAAAATTATAGCATTGACTGTGGCTGATATTCGAATTAAGCTCAGTTGTCAAATGATTTCATGGCTCATGCCAATGTGGTAATATCCATCTTTTAGCCAGCTGGGATCAGGGAAGAGGTAGGCAAAGATGGCTGAAGACATGCAATATTCTTCTTGAGTCAATTAGGGAAGACAAGGAAAAAAACAATTTTTATAGAAATAAGATTGACTAATTTCTTTTCCTGATAAAATATAATACACTATATCATTGCAGCCAGAAGTATAATTTAATTCGACAAGCAGTTATTAAATACCCAAGATAGGCTAGGTCAGGGGTTCTTAAACTAAAGGTCATAATTTCTTTTGACTTAATAACTATATTGCAACATAATTTGGTTTGCTTTATCATCCCATGTATTTTATTTTTTGCATATGAACACTTTTTTTCTAGGGTGTCTAAAGTCTTTATTCATCCAATGCCCAAGGGCTCAATCACACACACACACACACACACACACACACACACACATATACACACAAAAGGTTAAGAACCCTCAGCTAGTCAATAATCTAGGTCAGAACTCTCCAAAATGCTGCTGGTGGGCTCCATGAGGCCTGCAGTGTGATTTATGCGGCCTGCCTACAAGCATAGAAATTTCCCTAAATGCTTTAGTAAACTAAGCCGAGCTACTGCAGAGCTCTCAATGAAATGCCAAATCAAAATATATTGTCTACTGTTTCAATAAAAACCTAAGGTTGGACAGCCCGATCTACATGTTGTAGATAAAAAGACAAACAGCTGGGGGGGGGGGAGCACAGAAATGTGCATTATAGTAAAAGAAACAAAAGCCCCACAACTAATAATATAATAATCCCAGTTCTTTGTGGTGTATTATCTTGGGTTGAAAACGGGATATCTGTGGCACATTTTAGCCATATTTCCTTTCAGATTTTTTAGTTTAGGGAATTCCTCGGAGCTGGGCACTCCTGAGTGATTGAGGGAATGAGGAGAGCCATGGGGAAGACTTTCCCATAAGTAATTCTGCAAAGGAGCATATTTAGAATTCCATTCCTCTGCTTAACGATAGGACAGTTTCCTCCGCTCCTTCCAAGAAAATCAGGTTAAATGTGAGAAAGTAGAATGTTTGTGGATCCTAGAACATTAGAAACGGCCTTAGAAATCTTTTTATCCATCTCCATAATTTCATGGGGGAGGGGGGTATTGGGGGTGGGGGGAGAAACTCAGAGAAGTTATGTGAGTTGATCAAGTTCATATAACAGCACAGTATAGCAAAATAGTACTGGATTGTAAATCAAGAGACCTGGGTTCAAGTGCCAGCATAACTTTCTATGAGACCTTGGACAAATCACTATTCAGAGCCATGACTAATTTTTTTTTTTTTTTACACATAGAGCCAAAGGGAGTATGGGGAGGGGTAGTTGGGCAAGGAACAATTGAGTTTTCTCATCTGGGCTATGGCCATCCATATGGGAGAAGTGGTTGTTGTACTTCATTCTCAAAGAGGACTAAAGAAGTATCACCTTAGGATCCCACGAGGTATCTCACTGCTGAAGTTAGAACAAGATTGTATTGGAATAAGATTGAAGCCACAAGGGTGAGACCAGTGTAAGAAGGAAGCATGCTCTAAAATAGTGTTGTAAGTGGCCTCTAAATTCTCCATCCTGAGGAAAAACTCTCCTCACTTTTTGTCTCTGGGCCTCTGCCTTTGTCTGTAAGATGAAGGTGAGGGCCGTACGACCTTCCTGCTCTTAAATTCTATGATTCTTCATAACTACTTATTAACAGGATCAGGATTAAAATGTCTCCTTGGCACTTAGGCCACTGATCTTTCCCTTAAATGGCATTGCCTCCCTAGAAACCACTCTTCATTTCATGTGTAATGAGTATTTTATCCTAAATGGAGAGGGGAAAAGAGAGAGATACGTGGGGGTGGGGGTGAGGGGGGCGGAGAATGCCTTCCTGCTTCCCCACTGTTGTGCCACAGTTCCACTGCAAGCAGAAGGGCTATTAAGTGGCATGTTCCAGGCAGTTCCCAAGTGCAGCAGAGTCTCCTATCATTGCCCTTTAAAGACAGCATTGCCCTTTGCAGATCCAGCCCTCCCAATTAACCTCAGCGAGCCCTGCTCTAGCTTCCTTCTCTCATTTAAAACAGACCGAGCAGAGAAAGCCTTGGGTGCTAGAAGCTAAACTCACACTGATTAAAACTTTTCTCTTGCTCAGAGCAGACATCCATGGCTTTCCAAAGAAAGGTATTTCATTTTAAGGAAGGTTTTTTATTGTTCCATTAATTTTTTTTCTCTTTTTCTTCCTTTTTGTTCCAACCTTCTGCTATACATGTGTTAGGCTTTTGCTGCTCTCCTACTACCAGGACCTGCTTCTACTACTGTGCTTGTTAGGAGTGGTTACAAAAAAGAAGAACCCAAGGTTTAAAGAAAGGTGCCTACTCTATAGGCCCCTTTTGGTTTCTTAATGTCTTTAGGTATACTTTTAAGTGTACATGCTATAGACATTCAATACATTATATACTTCTATAGAATGTAACTTCTCGAAGAAAGAGACTTTTTTTCATTTTGCTCAGTACCTAGCAATGTGCCTGGCTGATGATAGACACTTAAAAATGTGATTTCATTAGTATAAGGAGTTCCTAGGAAAGAAACTCACTCAGTGCAGATTGGCAACTTCTACAACTTCGGATTTTAAAAAGTTGCTTGTTGCTAACAGCACAAAATAAACAATAGCAACAATTTCATGATGCTTCCAGGTTGATGTGAGAAACAAGAGTCTCCTAACTGGAGTCTGGCTCATAGCTATGTGCACCAGATAAGGGTTGAATACTGAACCTGATTTTTTCTCACCCAGGGGATGCTTTCCATTTAGATAATTTGTGTTTTGTTTCTGAGAACTAGAACATCAGACATGTTACAGCAGCAGGAGCCTCTCACCTGAAATTTGCTGAGGCCCTGCTGGCTAACAGAGAGGCAAGGAGTACTGTATACATAATGCAGGATTTTTCAGATTGTGATCCAGGGAACCCTGGAGGAACTGGCTGAGGTTCTTGTGTGTGTGTGTGTGTGTGTGTGTGTGTGTGTGTGTGTGTGTGTGTGTGTGTTTTCTTAGGCAGGTGGGTATTTCACATATATATTTTTGTTGAAAACTACTCAATCTTCTCCTATTCAGAATGTGCATAAGCATAGTATTAATCAATCCAGTTCCTTCTTATTCTCTTGCCAAATTCAACTCAGTATTATGGTGTACAGCTGCATTTGTTCCCAGGTCTCAAATCAAGAACTATTTCAGAAAATCCAACAACAGGAACAGTACTTTCCATGATCCCCTCTCTCCCACTTCGAAATCTCCATAGCATTTTGTTTATACCCGTACTGAGGCACTCATTACTTTCTACTTTGTACTCTGGCTATGATCCATTTAAAGCTGCAAGGGACTTTAGGGGTCACGTAGCTCAATGGTGGCAAATTTAAATAGACACGGATCACCACCAGTGCAAATTGATTTAGAAAACCAGAAATTAACATTATGCTGTATTTTTGTATTTGTTTTTTTTTCAAACATTTCCTAATTACTTTTAATTTGATTCAGGCAGCTCTGAGAACCTATGGGTAGTGAGGCATAAGTCTGACTCCTCTAATTTTAGTCCAGACACCTGATGTTACAGATGAGAACCCTGAATCCTGGAAAGGTTAAAGGGCATGGCTAATGGTAAACAGACAAAAAAAGTATCAAGATTTTAAGATAAGTCCTCTCAAGCCAAATCTAGAGCTCTTTCCAGGGCACCATGAAAACTTGAGCTTACAATTCATTTATTTGTGTACTTCAAATATCATATCAAGTTGGATGTGCACATAGAAGCTCACTTCCAATGTTCTTTTTAATAACTGAAGGAAGAAAAGCCACAAGAAGTTAAGTGATTTTCTAAGGTCACAGACACACTGTTCCTGAGGCAGGATTAGAATAGGCAGGAGTCTTCCTGACTCCTCACCTAGAAGGCTATCAACTAAACCACCTAGTTGTCTCTACTAGTCATTCATTCTATTAGATGGTAAACTGCAAGGATAAAAACTTCATCTTATTTTCTTTTAATTCCTTATAGTGAATATCACATATAGTGTTCTTCATAACTGGTATTTAACAAATTTTTGTGGAATATATTGAAATTATGTATTCCTACCAAAGACAAATTATGTATTATATACACATATGTACATCTATGTATATAAATATTTAACATAATGTTGATTTGTAGCCATGTTGAAAAGAAGGAAATTTTGTGTAAACTCCTAAAATTCACATGCCAAATCCCACTAAACTACATAATCAATCAATAAGAGTTTTGTCAAACATTTACTATGTGCCATGCATTATGTTACACACTGGAACTACAAATACCCAAAAGTAAAGGAAAAAAGGGGAAATGTTACTTGTAAAATCATAGAATTTAAAAGCTGGAAGGGTCATCAGCAGCCATTTAGTTCAAATGAGATCTAAAAGCAATTTCCACTACAACAAAGCCAACAAAAGGTTGTTCAGTCTCTGCATGAAGACCTCCAAGGAGGTAGAAATCATCACTCCTTAGGGTGACACCAGGTCTCCTGGAGCTGATGTGTGTGTGTGTGTGTGTGTGTGTGTGTGTGTGTGTGTCAGTGTGTGTGGGAGAGAGAGAGAGAGACAGAGAGAGAGAGAGAGAGAGAGAGAGAGAGAGGTAAATACAGAATAAATATAAAATGAATATGTTACTTAAACATAAGAAGGATAAGAAAGAAAAGCATGAATAGTTAGTAGGAAGAGGAAATACTTTTCATAGTAGTTGATGGTTTAAGCTTCTTCTGTAAGGAAGGAAGGGATGCTCTAAGGCTGAGATGAGGAAAGAATGCATTAAGAGAAGGGATGGCAGATGTAAAGCACTGGGGAAAAAAGCCAGTTTGATTGACGTATAAAGTGTGGTAAGAGAAAAAAGGAACATTGAAGCTAGAGAGATAGGTTGGGGGTCAAGTTATGAAGGGCTTTAAAAGACAAACAGAAGTGTTTATATTTGATCACAGAGGTAATCAAGAGGCACTGCTTTTTATTGAGGAGATCACTGACACAATAAGATACACACTTAAGGCAAACGACTTTGACCCTGGTAAAGAGAATGGATTGGAATTGTGAAAGACTTGAGACAGGGAAATCACTTTGGAGTCATTTGCAATAATCTAAACAAGAAGTTACAAGGGCAAGGACTAAAGTGGTGGTTGTCTGAGGAGAGAGAAAGGGGTTGGATACTAAGAATATTTTGGAGGTAAATCAAGAGTTGCACATTATTTAATATGTGAGATGAGAAAGGGTGAAGAGTTGAAGATAACACTGAGAGTATGAATCTAGGAAGGTAGAAGGTTGATGGTGCCCTTGACAGAAATAAAGTTTTCCTTTGTTGGAAGTGAGGGCTTTTAAGGAAAGATAATGACTTTTCTGATAGATGTGTTGAATTCAAGATATCTCCATGACAGCTAGTTTAAAATGTTTAATAGAAAGTTGATGAGGTAGGGCTAGGGCTGTATATGCAGATCTTGGAGCCATCTTCATTGTTATGATCATCAAATAGTGGGGTTACTTGGAGACAGTGAGGGTAGAAAGATGAAAGGAGACATCAACATAGAGCCTCGGTATACATCCACAGTTGGACAGTATTATATGAATGAGGAGCCAGCAATGGAGATAAAAAAGTTGTCACAAAGACTAGAGGTGAAGCAGGAAAGTGTAATGTCAGGAAAACCCAGAGAGGAGAAAGTCTACAAGAGGAGAGCATTGCCAACAATGTCAAATATAAAAGAGAGGTCAAGAAGAATGATGATTGACACAAAAAAATAATCTGAGTTGAGGTTAGATTACATATTTTTAGTGAGCCTCAGCCAGTTTCAATCCATTAATTCCTCCAACTATGTATGAGATACGAATGGAAGAGTTTTCAGTCACTACTTTTGGGGTAATCAAGGGTTAGGATTTGGAAAAAAATATTTTCTTTTTTATTTTTTTGGAGGGGGGAAGGCAGGGCAATTGGGGTTAAGTGACTTGCCCAAGGTGACACAGCTAGTAAGTGTCAAGTGTCTGAGGCCAGATTTGAACTCAGTTTCTCTTGACTCCAGGCCAGTGCTCTACTCACTGTGCTACTTAGCTGCCCCAATTTGGCAAGAAATTTGAGAGAACAGTGTGATATATGACTGGCTAATGTTATACTTGAGATTTGAGAAAGAAGAAAGTAAAATCAGAGCAGTGTTAATTACTTGTTAAAGTATTGAAGGGTAGAGAGAATTGGTGTCATAACTAGAGTGAAGAATGGACTGAGATGTGGTGAGGTGTAGGGAGAGACAGGATAATATGAAATTATGGACAAAAGAATGTCAGAGGTTACAAGTAAGAAAGTACAATATTTGGGAAGAACATATTTATGAGATACAGATTGCGATCATCATTGTGCGTGGCTGAGTTGAAATTAAGAAATAAGTTCATGGGATTTAAGGGACTGGAGAAACTGGGAGATTAATGTATTTGAGGAAGTATCAACCCAATTTTTAACTCCTTTAGCATAAGGTCAGATCAGATAGGAGAGGAAGACAGTAAAGTACAGTACTCTTTGAGATAAAAGGGAGAGTGATTTCAAGACCAACAGAAAAGACGCCACCATGATTTATATATGGTGAAAAAAAAAGAACAAAGTGAACTTCAAAGGGGGATAGGTGGTTGAGTAATGGTAGCAATGGAAGATTCCTCGTATTTCAGTAGAGATTCTAACTCCAAGAATAATACAGTCAATCCTGAACATTCATGAGAGTAGCATTCCTAGAAAATGGCACAAAAGTAAAAAAAAGGAATGTTGAAACATTGAACCTATGGGAAAACAAGGAGTTTGGTTCCTGTGACCACCAAAAACTGTCATCTTTCTCTAGAGATCTCTTAAAATATACTTTTCTGCATATAATTCTTTATGTCAAAACATTAATTCTGATAGTTTGTACTTTTCCTAACCCAGTAACCATGAAATAAGCCATAAAATAAAAAACACAAAATAAAATTGGTAACATGCAAAACATTTCTTCTTACTAGTAATTCCCTAGAACTCTGAGCTTTTATGTTAATATCTCAATTGAAAATTTATTTCAGGTAATATTTACTTATTATAATGCATAAACTCTACTATACAGCAAATAAAATTCTTATAACTAAACCATTTTTAACCTGAATCTTACCTTCCACTGTGACCTTTAACCTTGACGCTGTGATCAGTAATGGGATTGCCAGCTTTGATGTCTCTAGCCAGCTGGCTGATTATGCCAAGCTATCCTTCAAGCTTAAAAACTGTTAGTGACACAATCTTGGAAACTCATCTGTCCTCATCATCTCCATTGTCCTCCAACTCTTCGTTGGTCAGCTCCTATGGTGCTCCTACAGGATGTCAGAGAAAGCTTCTTCTTCCATATCTTTGAACCCTTCACCTCTAATTCTGTGCACTAGATGAATGTTTATTTCAGCATTCTCCCTCATGACTTTATCAACACATTTAAAGCATTCAAAATCCCCGATACAAGCTGGCTGTGCTTTCCCCCAAAAGTTGTCCAAGGTAGTCTCCCTAGGCTATTTTAATGTAGTTGATAACTTGAAGTACAGTGACAGATTTCCAGAAATTAATCATGATGGTTTCTAGGTTTGCTTCCAAGTAGTCACAGGCATGGCAATACATTTCCCTGGTATAATGGGCCTTGACGGCTTTTATGATTCCCTCATGGATAGGCTGGATCAATAATGTGGTGTTGGGTGGCATAAAAGCCACTTCAACATTTTCTGGGCATTTTCTAGCTGATCATAAATATGAACTGGTGGATCAATGAGTATTAAAAGAATCTTGAATGCAGATACTGTTCTATATCCAAAAATGCAGCAATCATTGAACGAGTCCCAGAATATCTCTGCAATCATCCACATTTTTCTATTCTAGCACCAATGTGCTAACCTTCTGGCCTTGCTGTTTCCTTTCAAAACTCTAGGATTAAGGGCTTGGTAGATCATCATTGGCTTACCCTTGAAGTAGCCACTGATATTGGTGTACAAATGTAAGGTCAAAAGATCCTTAAAAGCTTTGAACTTAGAGGCTTTGGTGATGGCTTTTTTATGTGTGTACTCTCTTACCTGTTTCATAAATAGACCAGCCTCATTGGCATTAAACACGTGTTCTTGTAGATGACCTGTTTTTTTCTCAATCAGCTTGTTCAACATATTCTGAAAGTCAGCAGCAGCAGCAACAGCAGCAGAACCAGCTTCACCAGAAAGTTTCATATATTTTTAAACCATATCATAACTTAAAACGATAAATCTGCTCTTGGCTAGTTACAAAATGCTTCAAATTTTTTTGGCCTTTAGTTACATTCTTATAAATTTGTTGGGCCTCTAAGTGGATGGTTGACCATACTGACCACAATTTTTCACTCTTTCCCCATCTCTTTTACTCACAAACTTAGCCACTTTTCCATTTTTTTTCAATTTCCTCAATTCAAGTTAGCACTTTTTAGAGCAGACTCACAAACACTTTTATTAATACTTTTCTCCCTCTTGTGGATGTAACAAATCACCAATTGGTTAACATCAAACTCATGGCTTACAGTGGCTGCATATATTCTGGCATGAATTTTATCTAACAACTTTTTCTTACTAAGCTGCATCACTGACTTTACATACTTGGACTTGGAGCCCAAAGAATTTGCACCATGCTTTGGAGGCATAATTGCAACACAAAAATTAAGTTTTAAAGTTAAGCAACAAAAACATGCAATGAATAGAGAGGGAACTCTGTGCTCTACAATGTTAGGGCAAATAAAATGAATAAAGCACCTAGTAGGATATCAGCCAGTCCACAAACTTGCATTCATTACATCACTCATTTTTTCTCTGTCGTATATAGCCACAAATGTGCAAGACTGTCAATATGAAAGTGAAAATGAGGTTAACAACCAAATCACATGAATGCTTGAAGTCAGGAAAGTTAAATATGCAAATGTTGAAGATTGACTGTAAATCAGTGGGTATTAGAGAAGACACAATCAGAATTGATGGTGACATCCCATTGTAACTGAATAAACTTAATTTGGCCTCAAGTCTTGGGTTAAAGTAAAGACCTGGGTTGGAATATTTAAAGAAGATTGGTACTTGGGAGCTGATACAAACAAGAGCTTTATTATTATGTGATGCAATAAGACAGTCAAGGAGAGAAAAACATACATATATAAAATATAACAATGTAGATTGATAGAGGTTTGTCACCATAGATGCAACAAACGCATCCAGAGCAAAGGAGAGAGATGTGTCAGGGGAAAAATGCTAAATCTGGCTTTCAGGTAGCAAAATTATATATCCTAAAATGAATTTGGTTGAGAATAGGTCATTGATAACAGATATGGGGGGAACATTCTCAATCAGTAGATGTGGAAGAGAAGTTCTTGGGGGTGAATTACCAATACTAGATTTAAAGAGGAGCTGAGCCAGGATGGTAGAGTAGAGGAAGCAACCCAGCCAAACTCTCCCAACATTTTCCTCCAAACAACATTAAAATAACATTACAAATTAAATTCTGAACTCATATAGCCAACAAAAAAGTAAGGTGAGGCATTTGTCCAGCCCAATAAAACTTAGAAGGTCAGTGGGAGTTGTCTGTAACAGTGGGGTAGGGAGCAGTGCAGAATACATATAACAATACCAGCTGTGGACCTGGAAGCGGGCTCCAACAGCAGCAGAAGCAGAAGCAGATTTGTGACCTCTCAGCTCAAAGACAGTAAGAGGATTCAACAGTAGGTCAAAAAGCAATTACAGGAGACCCTGAGATAACATTGGGTGCAGGACCAAGTACTCCAATTCCATCACCCATACAAAATTTTGGGTCATATTTTCAGGGCAGAAAGGAGCAACTGAGGTGGTCACAAGGGAGCAAGCGCACTGGCCTTAGTTCCAGGGCACAGTGAAGCACTAGTATTTGTGGATGCAATGGACAGGGGCCTTTCCTAGGTAAAGACCAACGTACAGACTAGGACAGGAGTGACCAGACCTCTCCCAGGATAATACCATCTCAGAAGCATGAAAGAAATTTGAAGATGCCCAGAAATGGCTCTGAAAATAGCAGCACAAAAAAGTCTGTCCCCGAGCTGAGCAGAGCCCAACTTTAATATAAAGTTCAAAGTAAAGAAATAGGCTGAAAATGAGCAAACAACAAAAAAATAATAATAATTTGGCTATAAAAAGTTACTATGGTGGCGGGGTAGATCAAGACCTAAACTCAGCAGACCGCATTTAAATTAGCTACAAGCAATGCTTCAAAAAAATTTGAATTGGAGACAAACACAACAGGAATTTCTGGAACAGTTGAAGAAGGAGATAAGCATAGAAAAGAAAAAAAATGGGAAAAGAAATGAGACTGATGCAGAAAATTTATGAAAAGAGAATTAACATAATCAGCTAGTTGGTGCAATGGATAGAGCTCTGGCCCTGGAGTTAGGAGAAATAAAGTTCAAATCTGGCCTCAGACACTTTAAATTTACTAGCTGTAAGATCCTGGCCAAACTACTTAACCCTGATTAGGAGACAGAGAGAGAGAGAGAGAGAGAGAGAGAGAGAGAGAGAGAGAGAGAGAGAGAGAGAGAGAGAGAGAGAGAGAGAGAGAGAGAATTAATGGTCTGGCAAAACAGACACAAAAAATGAAGAAAATATATTAAAAAACAAAATTGGCCAAATAGTAAAAGAGGCACAAAAATGCCTCTGAAGAAAAAAATACCAAAATACTGCTGTAGGGGTGGAGCCAAGATAGTGGCTAGAAAGCAGAGACTTGCTTAAGCTCTCCCACAAATCCCTCCAAATGCCTTTAAAAGTGGCTCTAAACAAATTCTAGAGCTATGGAACACACAAAATACCAAAGGGAAACAGATCTCCAGCCCAGGAGAGCCTGGATGGTATCCGGGACAGGTATCTTACACGATGCTGAGAGCTGAGGGCCACACAGCATGAGCCATGCCAGGACAGATCAGACCCGGATTTAGCCAGCTGGAACAGGCCTTGGGGCCATGAAACAATGAGCTGTGGCAGTTACCAGATTTCTCAACCCACAAGCACCAAAGAGCAGGTTAGGGGGAAAATGCAGGATGACGTTCAGAGGGGTCCAGCCACCAGCTCGGGGGGTAGAGGAGGTGGCAGTAGCAGCAGTAGGAAACTCCTGAGGCTGCTTCCAGAACTCCAGTGTCAGCTGCCTCCAGAGTCCCTGGCTCATGCTGTGGGAGAAATCTAGGCAGCGGATCAGAGTGGAAGTGCAAGGAGTGTTTTGTGGGCACAAAGGCAGATTCTTTTGCTGTGCCTTACTTGGATCTGTATTGCGGTCCTGGCTGGCAGTTCTTAGGGGAGGAGAAGTGCTGCTGTGACAGATCCTGCAGTGATGGTGGAGTAGAAGTAGCTCTGTAAACAGCAGTGCTTGGACCCTAAAGCTTGGGACAAAGTAGTCTCTACAAGCAGTCACATCCTGACAAAAAGCTCAAGGGTCAAGTAGTTGACTGGGAACATGAACAGGCAGAGAAAATGAACTCAGACTCAAACGCAGACTCAAGCTCTAACTCTAGATTCTATTTTGGTGACAAAGAAGATGAAATCATACAGCCAGAAGAAGTCAATAAAGTCAAAGAGCCTACATCAAAAACCTTCAAGAAAAATAGGAATTGGCCTCAGGCCATGGAAGAGCTCAAAAAGGATTTAGGAAGGCAAGCAAGAGAAATAGAGGAAGAACTGGGAAGAGAAATTAAAGTGATGCAAGAAAACCATAAAAACAAGTCAACAACTTGCTAAAAGAGATCCAAAAAATACTGAAGAAAAGAACACCTTAAAGAATAGACTAACCCAAATAGCAAAAGAGCTCCAAAAAGCCAATGAGAAGAATACCTTGAAAGGCAAAATTAACCAAATGGAAAAAGAGGTCTAAAACACCACTGAAGAAAATACCATCTTAAAAATGAGATTGGAGCAAGTAGAAGCTAGTGACTTTATGAGAAATCAAGATATTATAAAACAGAACCAAAGGAATGAAAAAATGTAAGACAATGTGAACTATCTCATTGGAAAAACCACTGACCTGAAGCATAGATCCAGGAGAGATAATTTAACAATTATTGGACTACCTGAAAGCCATGATCAAAAAAAAAGATCCTAGACATCATCTTTCAAGAAATTATCAAGGAGAATTGTCCTAATATTTTACAGCCAGAAGGTAAAATAGAAATTGAAAGAATCCACCCATCACCTCTTCAAAAAGATCCCCAAAAGAAAACTCCTAGGAATATGGTTGCCAAATTCCAGAGTTTCCAGGACAAGGAGAAAATACTGCAAGCACCTAGAAAGAAACAATTTGAATACTGTGGAAACACAATCAGGATAACACAAGATCTAGAAGCTTCTACATTAAAGGATGGAAGGGCTTGCAATATGATATTGTGGAGGTCAAAACAGCTAGGATTAAAACCAAGAATCACCTACCCAGCAAAACTGAGTACAATGCTCCAAGGTAAAATATGAATTTCAAATAAAATAGAGGACTTTCAAGCTTTCTCAATGAAAAGACCAGAGCTGAATAGAAAATTTGACTTTCAAGTATAAGAATCAAGAGAAGCATGAAAAGGTAATCAAGAAAGAGAATTCATAAGGGACTTACTAAAGTTGAACTGTTATGTTTACATTCCTACATGGAAAGATGATGTGTGTAATTTATGAGACCTTTCTCAGTATTAGGGTTGTTGAAGGGAATATAGACAGAGGGCACAGGATGAGTTGAATATGAAGGGATGATATCTAAAAAAATGAAATAAATTTAAGGGGTGAGAAAGGAATATGTTGAGGGAGGTAAAAAGAGAAGGATAGAATGGGGTAAATTATCTCCCATGAAAGTGGCAAGAAAAAGCAGTTCCGTTGGAAGGGAAGAGGGGGCAGATGAGGGGGAATGAATAAATCATATACCATCTCCATTGGATCCAACTTGAGGAGGGAATAACATACACACACAATTGGCTATCTTACTCCACAGGAAAGTAAGGGGAAGGGTATAAAAAGAGGGGATGATAGAAGGGAGGTCAGATAGGGGGAGGAGGAAATCAAAAGCAAACACCTTTGAAAGGGGATGGCATCAAGAGAGAAAATTGAATAAAGGGGGGCAGGATAGGATGGAAGGAAATATAGTTAGCCTTTCACAACATGAGCATTGTGGAAGTATTTTACATAATGATACATGTGTGATCTATGTTAAATTACTTGCCTTCCTAGTGAGGGTGGGTGGGAAGGGAAGAGGGGAGAGAATTTGGAACTCAAAGTTTTAAAAGCAGATGTTTAAAAAATAAAAAAAGTTGTTTTTTGCATGCAGCTGGGAAACAAGATGTATAGGGAATGGGGCATAGAAATCTAGCCTCCCCTACAAGAAAGTAAGGGGAAAGGGAATGGAGGGTCAAGGGGTAAAAAAGGGGAGGGCTGACTGGGGAACAAGGCAATCAGAATATATGCCATCTTGGAATGAGGGGGAGGGTAGAAATGGGGAGAAAATTTGTAACTCAAAATCTTGTGGAAATCAATGTTGAAAACTAAAATATTAAATAAAAAAAGAAAAGAATACTATAAAAATCAGAATTGGCCAAATGGGAAAAGATATTAAAAAGTTCACTGAAGAAAATAATGTCTTAAGAATGAGAATTAGGCAAGTAGAAGCTAATGACTCCATGAAACATCAAGAAACCAAGTCAGAAGAATTAAAAAAATAGAATCAAAATGTGAAACATTTCATTAGACAAACAACTGAACTGGAAAATAGAGTGAGGTATAATTTAAAAATTATTAGACTACCCGAAAGCTCTTATTAAAAAAAGAGACTAGGCATCTTATTTCAAAAAAAAAATGTTAAGGAAAATTGCTGTGATACCTCAAAGTAAAGTAGGAATTAAAAGAATCCACTGATCACTTCCTGAAAGAGATCTCTAAATGAAAATTTCCAGGAATATTATAGCCAAATTGCAGAGCTCCCAGTTCAAGGAGAAAATATTTCAAGAGTCAGAAAGAAACCATTCAAATATCATGGAGGCACAAAACAGGATCACACAAAACTTAGCAGGTACCATGTTAAAAGAGCATAGAGCTCAGAATATGATGCTCTGGAGTGCAAAGGAGCTAGGATTAAAACCAAGAATAACCTGCCCAGAAAAAAAATTGGGTTAAAAATTCAGGGGACAGAAGTGGATGTCTAATGAAATAGAGGACTTTTGAGCATTCCAGGGGGAAAAACTGACATTCAAATACAAGACTCATAAGAAGCATAAAAAGGTAAACATAAAGGAGAAATCATCAGGGACTCGACAAAGTTAAAGTTTTTTTTTTATTGATATATGAGATGGCACATTATTCCTAAGAAAACTATCTTTATTAAGGCTGTAAGGAGTCTACATAGAGGGCATGGAAATGAGTGAAGTATTATGTTGGAATGATATCTAAAAAAATTAAGAGGTGAAAAAAGAGGGATGCACTGGGAGAAGATAAGAGAGTAGAGGAAGAAAGGGAGAAATTGTATCACATCACATAACAAAGGTATATAATGAAGAGATTTTATGGTGGAAAGGAACCTGGGGGAAACAGTGGTGAGCATTGCTTGAACCTCACTGTGATCAGAATTGGTTCAAAGACGAAGGAATTCACACACACGCACACACACACACACACACACACACACACACACACACACACTTGGGTATAGAAATCTATCTTACCCAACAAAGAAGTAGGAGGGAAAGGGGATAAGAAAAAGGGGATGTTGGTGTTAATAAAAGAGAAGGCAGATTAATGGAGGCAGTTGTCAAAAGCAAAACAGACTTTTGAAGATGGACAGAATTAAAACAATGAGAGAAAAATAAACAGAACAATTTAGGAGAGAGGAAAATACACAGTTAGAAAGCACAACTGTGAATATGGAAGGGATGAACTCATCCATAAAATGGAAATGGAAAGGAAAATGAATTTGACGCCAGAATCCAAAAATATCTTATTAACAAAAGACACACTTGAAACATAAAGACCTACACACAATGCGTTAAAAAAAAGAGGGCTAAACCACAATCCATTATGTTGCCAGTGAGGTTTTAAAAAAGCAGGAGTAGCATTCATGATCTCAAAGCAAAAACAAAAATAATTAAAAAGATGATCAAGGAAACTACATTTTGGTAAATGGTACCATAGAAAATGAAGTAGTACCAAAAGTTTATACAGCAAGTTTCTTTGATAAAAACCCTATTTCTCACTTATGGAGGGAGCTGAGTCAAATTTATAAAAATAGGAGGCATTCCTTCAAATGTTATGAATTTTTTTCAGAAAAAAATCAAAGCTCTCTATAATCATATAAATATGTCTAGATTACTATTGATTAAAATGCAAATCAAAAGACTTCTGAGGTACCACCTCACACCTATCAGACTGGTTAACAAGACAGAAAAGGAAAAAGACGAATGCATTGTTTGTGGAGTCATCAATTAGTCCAACCATTCTGGAGAACAATTTGGAACTATGCCCAAGAGGCAATAAAACTGTTCATTCTCTTTTGGCCTGACAATACACTACTAGATCTTTATCCCAAAAAGATCAAAGGAAAAAGAAGAGGACCTATATGTACAAAATACTTTTAGTAGCTCTTTTTGTGGTAACAGAGAATTGGGAATTGAGGGGATACCCATCAATTGGGGATTGTAATAGATTATTATTGGGCTATAAGCAATGACAAGCAGGCAGACTTCAGAAAACCTGGAAAGAATTACATGAACTGATGCAAAGTGAAGTGTGCAGAACCAGGAAAACATTGAACACAGTAACAGCGACACTGTGTGATAATAATGATGATTAACTTAGCTCTTCTCAGCAATACAATGATCCTAGAAAATTCCAAAGGACTAATCATTAAAAGTGCTACCTATGGGCAGCTAGGTGGTGCAGTGAGTAGAACACCAGCCCTGGAGTCAGGAGGACCTGAGTTCAAATCCAGACTCAAACGCTTGACATACTTACTAGCTATGTGACCTTGGGCAAGTCACTTCACCCCAATTGCCCTGCCTTCCTCCCTGCAAAAGAAACAAAAAAACAAAAAAAAAAAGTGCTATCCAGCTCCAGACAGAGAACTGATGAATTCAGTACAAATTGAAGTATATATTTTTTTCACTTTCTTTATCTTTCTCGTTCTTGAATGTGGCTTTTTTTTGCAACTTTTGCAAACATTCAACATTTCCATAATATGGAAACATGCATTGCCTGATTTCACATGGCCAATTGACATATTATTTGCCTTTTTAACTCAAGAGAGAGGAACTAGCTGTAGGGAGAGAATTTGGACCTCAATTTAAAAAAAAAGAATGGTAGAAATAAATAATATTTTAACCTAAAAAATTTCCACAGGAAATGTTAATAATCAAATTTGATATAATTGTATTTTTTCCATTTCCCACTTATTTGTGGAGGAGGGTATGGATGAATTTATTTGAATGGCTCAAGTGAAAGCAGGTATGTAATATATAACTTCATAAAGCTAAGTCAAAAACTTGCAAGATGACCTTGAAAAAAAAATACTTGAGGAGGATTAGTAAGGAAAGTTTTGTTTTGTTTTGTTTTTTTTTAACAGGATCAGAAACTGGGACAGGGTCTGGGTTAACTCTCTAAGGCAGCAGAACTGTAAAAACTCAGACTCCTGCAGTTTGTCAGCATTTACATAAGTCAGAATAATGCATTAAGCACAATATTGTCTGTCTTTGCTTATAAGCTTAATTAGCATTAGGATCCCTTAGCCTAAATGTATACATTTTGGAGTCCTATGATTATAACAAAAACATTAAACAATGTAAAAATTGCAATTATCACACCCTAGTAATAGAAGTATCATTCAGACTGTGAGGTCTGAATCCAGCCTGGCCCTCAACAACATAATCCAGAGGAGCTATCTCTTTGGAGAAGGGATACAACATCTCTACTACCACCATCACCAACTGCTAAACAACTGCCACCAAAGTTCAGATAAGTGATTAAACCTCCCCCGACCAAAACTCCTTTGATTTTGCTTCTCTCCTGGCCCTGCACCCCTCATCCAAGTAGCATACTTTTGTGTAGATGCAAACTGATAACTGCTTCTATAGGTGCTTTAGTTGCTACGGTCAGAGCTTCCGAAGACCCATCAAATATTTATTCCCATCAAATTCCTGGCCAGTGTCAAAAGGTACAACATCAGAAATGAATATGATTTTTTTCATGAAAATAACATTAAAGAAGATGCATTGTCATGTGCTTTTCTGGTAGGCCATAAGGAAAACTAGGCCTTTACCCCTGACATACAGCTGAAACCTCCTACATGTGTTGTTTTCCCCAAGAGAATGTGAACTCCACAAAACCACTTCTATTTGGATTCCCAGTGCTTTAGTTCGATGCTTTGTAAATAGGAAACTTGAATGTCATTCCATTCATTCATTCTCCACTTGATTAGAGCCCTCTGATTCCCCCTACCACCACGAATCTAAAAATTCCTAACTTAATATATTCTAAAGCAAGAATTTAAAGAGTAGTATCTATTCCTGGTTTTGAGTAGATTGAAATATTTTCCTTTCTTCTATAATACTTTCCTCAGTGAGACAATAGGATGGTACCTGCCAGTGTGACAGCAAAGTTATTGCAATCATAATATCATTAGTCATTTCAGTGGACATGATGCATATGCTATTTTTCCTCTGAGTATTTCTTTAGTAAAACCTTGTAAAACAACATTCATCTTTCTCTAGGAAATTATTAGAATGACTAAAATTCAGTTAATTGCCCCTTTCATTTATTTATCACACACATATAGTAAAGTATAATAAGATTGGGAAAACGAGAAGGAGAATTATAGAATACTAAAGCAATCCTTGACTGTATGGCTCTTACAATCCAGTTTTATTTACAAAATTAAGTATAAAATTTAAGATGGTGACCTTCTACAATTCTCAATACCCTTAAGCCCTATGGCCTCATTCTCCTCATCTGTAAATTAAGGTAACATTGACAGGAGGATCTAATTTGGGGATTTGGAGGGAATACAAAGGCATCAAGAGCCAAAATGAAGTAGTAAAAATAATGTTAGTAAAGTTATATGAGATAGGAGAGGGGGAGTTTATCGTTATAACAGCAGGGGACTATTTTTATAACATTGTAGCATATCTGGTCATTCACCAGCATTATGGGATAGATTTGTGTAGAAGCTTCATTGAGCTAGGCCACATCAATACTTTTCACATGAAATTTGATTGTTTATACAGGAGCTAGCTCAGTAATTGGATCTTGTCCAACAGGTGTTACCCAATGGTTTAGCACTTTGGTATGGTACAACACACATTGGCAAATAAGGAATTTCTAATTGCTTGGTTCAGGCTGAGGTTACTACCTATGTGAAACTGAGGAAGAGTTTTTGGTCAATGTGAATTTACATGAAGAAATTCTCCTTCTGAATCCCCTATTGTCAACAAGAGGTTCAACTCTATGTCCTCTAAGGTTCCTTTTAGTTCTGTATAAATGTTAGTTATCATTAGATAGAGAGTCACTCGACTACCAGGAAGATCTGGGTTCAATCACTGCCTCAAAAACACCTGGAGTATGTGACCCTTTGCAAGTCACTAAAAGTCTCACTGCTCTAGTCAACCAAGAAGACTATAAGTTGTGAACAGGTGCAAATCCACATTCACAGAAGGAATTCTCTCATTTTGAAGTTCCCTAAACCAATGAAATCTCAGGTTCCGTACCTATTCCTATTATTATTATTACTATTGACCTTATTGTCATTACTGTTTTCATCTCAATGATATATTAACCAGAATTTGTCACATAGATTTCTATTTCAATAATATTTAAAGGAAGGATGCAAAATATTCTTATGAAAACAGAATGTTCTACAATAACAATCAATTTAACTTCCATCAAAAGGAATGAATTGTTCCATATAAATAAATGGTCCACATAACTAGGGCTTGAGCCTTTAAGAACCAACTATTTTTTTAAATGTAAACATTTTGAATGAATATTTCCTGAAAATATGTTTCACATTTCTCTGCTTGATAAAAAAAAAACACATTCTGAACATAATTTAAACTTTTCTTGTTGACTTAAGGTCACCATTATGAACTTCAATTTTTGTACTGTTCTGGAACACAGTGATGTTCTCAGAGTCAATTGAGGTATATAGGAGTTTTTTTTTCCCTAAAGAATAGCACCATATTATTCTGTTTTAAAATTTTTATAATTGCCTTTTTATTATTTTTTATTCAACAGCTATTTATTAAGGTTCTACATTGTGCTAGATGCTATGGGACATATCAACCTGAATAAGACATAGTCTTTGCTCCCACAGAGATTTTCAATTTAATAGTAAAAATATGACATATATTTTATATGGTATTAAAAATGACAAAAAATAATTATTTACTCCTAAGTGTTTAGTAATTGTTAAACTTATCTTGCAAAACATTAAGGAGTATAAATCTTGTTCAGCTGTATAGGTTTTACATTTCAAGAGGTACAAAAAAGGTACTGCTGCCCTGAGGTGGTATTTTACAAAGTCAGCACTTAATATATTTAATTAAATTTGATTGAATTGAAATAAAGTATC
This sequence comes from Phalanger gymnotis, assembly GCA_028646595.1. Classification (NCBI taxonomy): domain Eukaryota; kingdom Metazoa; phylum Chordata; class Mammalia; order Diprotodontia; family Phalangeridae; genus Phalanger; species Phalanger gymnotis. Next base: position 192,089,671 of record CM053622.1, read on the forward strand.
CACACAAGCCTGAAACAGTCTCTCCTTTGAATTTATGGTATTTATTGTCTGTTTTATTTCAAGTAGAAACAAGTGATATATTGTCCACTGTTACTTCTTATCTTATTACATTGTTTGCATTTGTATAATATTATGGTATGTATGTTTTGCTTTCTCAACTAGACTGTAAACTCCTTGAGTACAAAGATATTGTTATATACTTTGTTTTCTCCAGAGTGCCAACCCTGGTTTTATGTCCAATATTCATACAGCTAAGCAGTATGTTTATGCCACATCACATCACAATATAATTCATGTTACCCATTAGCCATTCTGATAATTCACTTCAGACTTCTAGGTGACTAGAGGAGTAGTTAGTACTCTCTTCTCTCTTTAAATGGCAGGCATTTAAATGTTTCTTTTGTTTTAATAAGTGGAAGTGGATAATGAGCACAAAAAGTAGATTTTTTTTCTCCTCAGAGATCCTATAAGCAGCTTGGGCAAGGTTATGTAGACCTAGTCATATTTCTAATGTCAAAAGAGAATAGGTATGGGCAGCAAGAAAATAGGGTAGAGAATGGGGTGGGATGGGGTTCATACATATTCCGTCGCTAGAGATTTGGCCAGTCTCATATGAAACCAAAGGATACTATCATCCAGCCTGGCATGAATACCATTATTTTATTAATGTGCTTTGTTTTTACTTTGGAAATATTTGTAGATTATACCCCCTTTCTGAGAGAGATCTTATAACAAAGTTAAATAATGGATAGCGTGTTTCATTATCGGTCTTCTAGGATCATGAATGGTTTTTAAATTGATCATAATTTTACAGCTTTCAAAATTGTTTATTCAGTGTTATGCTCATCTTATTCTTCATCAGTTTATAAAAGTCTTAAAAATTGTTCATGTTATATTGTTGATGTTATAGCATAAACTATTCCTCTGTTTCTGCTTACTTAACTGCCTTTGTTCATGTAAGTTGTCTATGCCTTTTTACAATCACCTATTTGCCCATTTCACACAGCATTCTCTTGTATTCATATACAACAATTTCTTCAGCCATCCCTCAATTTGTTCTTCATTTTCAGTTTCTTGCCAATAATAAAGAGCACATGTACATGTATGTGCCTATGAATATGTATGTTTATATGAGTGCATATATGTATGTGATTATATACATGCATACGTGTGTTTATTCACACATGCATGCATATATTTTATATATGGAATGTATATGCATATATATATATACATACATACATACATACATACATACATACATATGTATAACACACAAATCTGAGGGAAGCTTTTGGACTTGGAACTGAGAGTGCTCTACAGAAAAGAACCAAACTAAGCTATTTGTATATACATTTTGTATTGTACGAGTCAGTTCCATTGATGTAATTCCATTGATGTGATTGCCTGATTGATATTTTTTGTATTACTGAATTCTTTTTAGAAGTATTGATGTTTACTGTATCACTGAATTGTAATTGTATATATTGTACATATGAAGTGTTAATGAGTCCTATGTAAGTATCTTAGAGTCAGCTACCTGCCTTAAGCCTTAAGAAGCCTAGATGCCTGAAAATGCAGCCTGAGGATGGAGTTTTAGATTTGAAACTAGGACTCTGCCCTATTAGAAGGAAACAAGCTAAGCTGTTTGTATATTTGTTTCATGTCTTATATTGAGCTGTTGAAATCACAAGTATTAATGATGACATTTCATATTAGAGTCCTATGTATTTTTGTATCCAGCTAGTGTGGTAGTATGGCCCTGAGAAGCCAGTTTTCCTGACAGAAACTGCAGAGGTTCTTAGACTTGGAACCATGTCTGTGCTCTATATAATGAAGGAACTGAGCTATTTTTTTTCCATTTTATACTTTATTTTGTAATTTCAAGTCAGTTTCATTGGTATAATGTTGCACACTTCATGGGTTGATTGCTTGATTACTCAGTATTTGTGGATAACTCTGATTTTTCTTTGTATATGTAGGATGGTATATATGAACATAAAACAATTGTTTGGAAATGAGGCTATGGTGAAAAAGCCAATGAATTGAAATTGATAGTAAGTTTACCAAGAGAAATCTGGCCTCACTAGATTCCTGCTGTACAGTAGAAATTTTTATATTCTTTGGCATTCAAACCAATCTAGGGTGACTGCCTACAGGAACTGGCCTAAGGGTTTTTTTGTATTATATATATATTTGGTTTATACCTTGGAAGTAAAACATCAAAAAGCTAAAAAAAAAAAAAGGAAGGGTAAAGGCTAATTAAATTAATCAATCAATTATCCTGCTCCAATTAAAGTAAGTGACAAGATGCCATGCCTGATACCATTGTCAGGTGAGGATAATCAATCAGTCAATTAGAGGCAAGAACTAAGTGTGAACAAGGCCCAGTCATATCTGAATTAATCAATCAATCATAGGCTTTAGAATAAGGGCAAAAATTCTTCGATCAATTTAGAAGGCCACAAAGGCCAATGTATGAAGTGAAATGACAACACATAGGAAGTATATTTAGATTGGCTAAGATCACTTGGTCATACCTTGTAGGGCTCTATGAAATCACTGAACTAGTTTGGAATTGAGGAGGGTGCAGAATCTAGGAATTTAATGGCAGAAGCTTCCAGCCACAACTTTGAGTAGGAGAAGATTGGAGGAGGGAGGATGAGAGAAAACATGGCTCCCCAAACCCCACCTTAACCAGAGCAGAAGCTTTTGAAATGTGGAACTTCAGAGGATTTTAAAAGGCAGTCCTAGTAGTGTTCCCGTAACAGTAGCTGGTGACATGGAATTCCTCCAGACATGAGAATATATTGGACATGAAGAATAAAAGAAGATTCAAGATTCTGTTAGAATCCCAATGGAAATGGTATACCATACCTAAGAGGAACTGTGAAAGAAAGAAAAAGACTTCCAGCAACTAGGAACTATGAGTTACTCCTTTCCTTTCCATTATGTGGTCTCTAATCTTGAGCCAAGTTCTCCATAGATACTTTATGTATCTGTTGGAGACTCCCAGAGTTTGGAAGGGATATTTTGTACCACATATACCCTTGTGGTAAATACCTATTTCTAAATGCTAATTAAATGTGAGTGATGGATATGCTATAGGTGGGGGGTTGGTAGAGACAAGAACACTTCTAGGGGTTTATGAGCTACATGTAGCATTAGGAAACAACCTACATGTCAAGAATTGAGGGGATAACTGACTCCTGAAAATCTAGCCTGCCAGTGTTAGAAAATGTTGGCAAAATAACTCCAGAGCTTTGGCTACATGAAGAAAACAGGAGTAAAAGGATATTATGCAGAGGGTCAAGGCAGAGTCAACACACTGCATGAAACATTAAAGAAGGTTGGACCAGGAAAGCCAATGCTAGGAGAATGAGCTAAGAAATGTATAGTGGAAGTCAGGAAGATCAGCATCAAGCTGGAGACAGGTGTGTTATCTGAGCAGCTGGTACCAGAACAAAGAAACTAATGGGATAGTCCAAATCTAAAAGCTGAGTGGAGGAGCCAGGATCCTAAGACCTAATCGCAGGAGTAAGTTGAGGGAAATTTTCCAGCTCTTTTAAAGAGATCTGAACTGCTTCTTCCTCTTCTTGAAGGGATGATGTGCAATTCCCAGGCACCAGTAGCAAGAATCTGAAGGACCCTTTGCAACATGAGCACATGGGTGTTAACATAGGAAACATCAGGACCCTGAGGGCAGGACGAGCTATGGCTCTTTTAAGCATAGCGTTTGTGCCCTTTCAACAAGGTGAGATATAAGAAAGAAGAATTAAGGAGAATAACTCTGGGGAGAGAAATGTGACTGTAATGAAGAAGAACAAATTAAACACCTATCCAGTGTTTTCATCTTTAATTCTTCTGGGGAATCATGTGGTAATGTGACATAGGTTGCTTAGGCAGGAATTTGAAGTGGCAAAAAGCAGCTTGTGGGATGGGTGGAAAACACAATTACAGGCAAAAAGGGAATCTGGAAAAAAGACTCAGCTTAGAATGTGAAAACATACAAGAGGGAGGTAGAAATGGCAGATAAACAGAAGGAAGGCTTAACCAGAGCAGATGGTGCACAGAGCAAATGGTTGAAGAGGGTAAGAGAAGGAGTCCAGACAGGGAGAATGACAGATATCCCTGGAGGTTAGGAAAAGTTAACATTGTATGAGGAAAAAAATAAGTTGAAACCTAAAGAGAAATTTTAAGACTAAGGTCACAACAATGTAAAATGTAGTCTATACAAATAGAAAATTAATTATATGTTAATTATGCTAATTGAACGCTGTAGAAAGCAGCCAAAGAAAGCAACAAAATCTAAAAGGTTTTACACTAAAATTAATTCCAACACATTTCTTTACTCTGGTAACACACTTAATGATATAACAGAAAACAGAGAACCAAATTCTCCCAGTACTTAAATTATTCCATAGCTTAGCATTTGGAAGGCCACTCACTGATCCTTTTTGTTTAATTTAATCTACAATGGCCTGTGTGATTTCTTAAATTTTTGAATTGTCAGATATAAACCTAGGATCTAAGGTCATAACATTTCTTATACACATCTGCAATTTACTTAACATTGAGAGTAGCAAAGCCCTTTCATTCTTTAAGTATAAAATAAGAAAATAATTATAGTTTCTATATATATAAAATCAATTCTCAACATTTCTGTTTAAACATTTGTATGATTTTATTAGTAACCTCCTTTATACTTTCTCGTTGGTAACCATGCAGATTCACACTATAGGAAAAAAGGATGAGAAACACCATGTCCTCAAATTTGTAGTGTGGCTGGTATGCTATTAGGCACTTCACTAGTCTTGTTCACCCTACTGCTGTAAAGAGCTCCCCAACCATTTGTTGCATATTGTCATTGTCTGCATTTAAAACTCAAATTTTGTGTTGCAATTATGCCCCTGAAGTCTAGTGGAAGTCATTCAGACTCTAAGGTGTCATGGAGAACTCAGCAGTCTTGACTTCTTCAAGTAGTAGCAACTAAAGTCCCAGCAACCTCAAATTTGGTTTTCAGACGACAGCCGAAGGAGAGGTTTAAAGTATTCTTCTGTTTGTCCTTTGTTTTTGAAGAGGACCATGGAATCAGGGAAATGATGACATGACTTGCAGTAAACTTCGATTTGAGTGAGGGAATTTGCAAAGTCACCAGCCTCACTTTTTCCTCCAGAGCCATCTGAATCCAGTGACCAGATATTCATCAAGATGACTGGAGATGACTCAGGATGCAATGGAAGCCCCTGACCCTTTTATGCTGAGGCCTTTTCATGTACTCACTTAGAGTGAGGTAACTCTAATCCAGTGAATAGGCCTCTTTAAGAAGTGAGTCAAGACAAAAACAAAACAAAAAAAAA
>CM053622.1:192095530-192111352 GCA_028646595.1 Phalanger gymnotis
AAAAAAAAAGATATGTTAGGATGTGGACTGAATAGGATTGGAGGATTTGTGCTCCAAAATGTAATTTCCAGTTAGTGTACCAATATATGTGTGCATAAAGACTTAAACATTAAAGAAAAAAGATATGAACCATTTCTTATACACAATTTGCTGTGGAATTGTTCAGTATAAATGGTAAAGCCAGCTGAGTTACTTTGTGTAATGAAATAACTGGCAAAATTTCGGCTTGCACCATGCCATTCATAAAAAAATAAAGGCATCTGAAAGAATGTAACTTGGCTTAACTGCTAAAGATGATGCATAGAAGTAAGGGATGAGACTGAGGAGCTGAAATAATTCCAAAATGGCACAAAGACCCAGAATTCAGGCTTCATAAATGTTTTAAATATGATTCTAAGTGTTAATCTGTCAATCTGCTTCAATGTTCAATGGAAAGGTAAAAAAAATGAGCACAATATTTGTTCCTAATTAATTATTGGTTTTACAGTTTTTAATGTAAGCATATACCTCTCAAGCTAGCTGGTTATTAGTTTTGCAATATCATAACTTTCAAAAGATTCAGTTCATCCTCATAAAGTAGGTTTCTAAGTTCAAAGATCAGACATGTAATGGTAGTTCCTTCAAAGCAGATATTCTGGTCTATCCTTTACTTTCCCTCCTTCCCTGAGTTTCTCTTTGATCTCGAGCTAAATATCAGAATCTGGCTTTTTAAAAGGTTTGAAGTGCCTTTCATTCTCCCTCAGCTGCCTGAGGACCAACAACTCCTGCATCTTATATGGAAAAAAAAATTCTCCCTAAAAATAACTTTATTTCAAATGCTCCCTGCAAAGAAGTTGAAATAATTTATCCTGAGCTCTGAGAAGACAAAAGAAGGTAATTGCATAGGTAAGCCATTACCTCCAGCAGGGGAAGCAGGCAGAGAAGTCATTACTGATCCAACAAGGATTATAAGAGCATTTCCTGCTTATGACTTTTCAGGAGAAAAGTGCAAGGCATATGTGGTCCCCTTTGGACTGTTCACATCCTTTTGCGGATTACTAAAACTCACCACATCACCTTATTTCCTGTTTGTGCTCTAGTGGTTTATCTCTCCTGGTTTGGTGCTCTCATTTCTCCCCATCAGTTCCTTAAGAGCTTAAGAGTCTTGAACAACTACACAATTAATTTTCCTTGCTCCTTAGCTAATAATACACTTTGTTTCAAGGGCAGGTATATGTAAGAGTTAGACTGAGATGTAAGGTAATTGAAGTGACAACTGGGAACTTAAGAAAAGTATGCACTGAACCCAGTGTGTCCATTCACAACATTTATACATATATACAAATACATACATACACATATAAAATCTTACTCACAAATTTATGTCAGTGAGTGGGGCAGGGGTATTCTTTATTTATTCTTTATTTAGGAACACCTTTGTTACACATATTTGATAGAAATAGTGACATTTTGCCATGTTAAGCATTAACTCTAGCTCTCGCCAGTGCCCTATAGCATGGGAAATGTTTCCTAGGACCCTACTTGTTCCCATTTCACTGCATACCCAGTAGTAATGTATGGCTATTAGAGCTGGACTACCAGAAAAGCTGAGCACCACAGAATCAACACTTATGAATTGTGGTACTAGAGAACTTTTCAGAATCTCTTGGACAGCAAGATCAAATCAGTCAATACTTAAGGACATTAATTCAGACTATTCTTTGAAAAGACAAATACTGAAGTTAAAGCTTTAATACTTTGGTGACATAATGAGAAGACAGGATTCTTTTTGGAAAAGACCCTTATGTTGGGAAAGATTGAAGTCAAAAGAAGGGGATAGCACAGAATGAGTTGGATAGATGTATCATGGAAGCAATGAACATGCACCTGGACATGCTTCAAGAAATAGTGGAAGATAGAAGGGCCTGGCATGCTATGGTCCACGAGATCACAAAGAGTTAGACATCAACTACTCAATAAGAACAAGAAAGATTTTACAGAGGGATATTTACCATAAAGATGTAGCAAGAAGATAAGTACAAACATGTAAAGGAGGAACATTCTACTTTATCCTTCTGAAAATATCACAAGTTCTAAGTAGCATTGTTCTTACAGTGTTCATGTCTAAAGCAATCCTCACATCACCTCCCAACGGGCTGAGTAGTGAAGGTTCCTCCTCCCTCTTCAATCCTGAACTGGTTGGCTGTAAAGCCTAGTATGAACTCTGCTCCTAGACATCTTCAGGGCTTTCTCTATTGATCTGTCAAAGCTCACAAGGTCATAGCCTAATTCTAGCTGAAAGACTAGTACATTTTAAATACACTCCAGTTCTAATACTCAATCAAAAAGAATCTTCTTCACCACATATTTAGCAGACCACAACTGGATATATAATGTCTATGCATACTCTAAATCTTTCCAAGGCACTTCCATTACACATCATTGTGCCTCTCTTCCAGCTTGTTTCCAACAGGCTACTCAACTTCTTGACAAAAGCAGGGGTGGGGGCAGTTAAGGAGGAAGAGGGAAAATTGTAGCAGCTGAACCTGTTGATACCTGCTCACCCGCCCTGCCTCCCATTATAAGCACATTGGGGTAAATAGCACCACCTCCAGCTCTGGCTAGAGCTCACCCCATAGAGTACTGAGCCTAGCCTAGGGCCACTTCCAGGAAATATGTGCAGCTCCAAAGCAGTTAGTACTTTGGGATGATGCAGAAGCGCTATGTGGTTATTACCCTCACCCCATATTCCTCTTTCTGGTACAAGTGATAAGTAAATCTTTCTGGAATTTCCTGAGAGAGGTAGGAGATGGACAGAGAAATAGCCCTTGCTCACACATGATAGGTACAAAACACATCAGAAAGATAGAAAAATAAATTCCATTCAAAATTAAAACAATGTATAAATATCTGGAACCTAATTTTACCAATCTCATATGGGAATTATATAAAATAACAGGATTTTTTTTTACAAAAACAGAGGAAGGTTTCATAATTGGAGGAGGAATAAATGTTCATAGTTTGATCATGTTAATATAATAGAAATGACAAAATTATCCAAATTAATTTACCGATTCAGTGCCATACCCATACAACTGACAAAAAAATCACCATAAAGAACTAGACAAAAGAATAACAAAATTCATCTGAAGGGAACCAAAAGGTCAAAAATCTCAAGAGAAATCATGAAAAAATGGGAAGAAAGGATATCTAGCAGAACTAGATTCTAAATTATTCTACAAAACAATAATCATCTAAACCACTTGGTACTAAAGAAGTATAAAAGTTGATCGACTAAAAATAGAAATTAGTTATACAATATCCAGAAGAAATTGAACACAGTAGCATAGTCTTTGCTAAACTGATGGAAATAAACTACTGAGGTAAGGATTCACTATTTTATATATATATATATATATATATATATATATATATATATATATATAGGAAACCTGGAAAGCAACTTGGCAGAAATAGGTTTAATTTAACATTTCAAGCCATATACCACAAGTTCCAGTGGATTTATGACTTAGATATAATAGAACATATGTTAAACAAAATGGAAGAGCAAGAAAAAGGTATACTTTTTCACCACCGTGGAGAATTCTTTAACATATAAGTAATAAAAAAGTTCATATGATATAAAATGGACAATTTCGAGTGCACAAAATTTTAGGTTTTGCACCAAAAAAGCAATACTATTAGAATCATAGAGGTAACAGTTAGCTTTGTGACACATTTTCAGCAAATATTTCAATAATGGTCTAATATCCTAGAGGATATATAGGGATTTAACAGAAATATACGAGAAAAAGAGCTTTTCCCTAATGGTTAAATGGTCAAAGTAAACAAAAGGGCAATTCTTAAGGGAAGAAAAGCAAACTATCAATAGATTTTTTTAAACATTCCAAATCACCAATAACAAAATGCCGATTAACACAACTCTGAGGTTATACGTCATACCTATCAGATTGTCAAGGATAAGCAAAAACAAAAATGATAAATATTAGATGGCCTTTATGAGGACAAACCCAGTAATGCACTGTTGGTATAGTTATAAATTTGTCCAAAACCTTTGGTAGGAAATTGGAATGATATTTCAAATGCTAGTGAATCGTGCTCACCCTTTTATACATTATCATTAGAAAGAATAAGTGCCAAAGACAAAAAGAAAATAGAAAAGGAATCATGAGCACAAAAATATGTATTGCACCACTTTTATCTTAGTAAAGAAACAGAAACAAAGTGGATGCCCATCAATCGAGTAATGATGGAACAAAGTATGACAATGGAATATCAGTACTCCACAAACAATGATAAGAGACAGATTTATAAAAACCAGTGAATACTGGTATAAATTAAGTGATCAGAACCAAATGAACTTTTTATACAATTTCTGTAATATTACAAAGGAAAATAGCTTTAAATGATTTAAGAACTCTGTTCAATGCAATCACAGCTCAAAAAGATTGATCATGAAGCAGGTTTCTCACTAATTGGTACAGACATGGTAGGCTGGAATCATAATAACTGTGTTTTTTACTTTGCTTTGCTATATTTTATTGCTAGGAAAGACTTATTTGAAGGCAATAAAATTGAAAGGAGAAAAAAAATAATAATACAAAGAATGAGGGGAAAGAAAAGAGTTTAATAAAATATTGTTAAAGTATACAAGGTGGGAAGGAATTCAGAAGGAAAGATAGATGAAAAACAGTACTGCCACATTAGCTTAATGTAAATTAAAAGGAATAATCTATATTAGGAGATTAAGAGCTATTTTAAAAAACATTGTTACTTCAATGCTTCAACAAAGTATGAGTATTATTGTAAGTTCTCGAAAGTTATGTTACTTGTATATAAGTTTTATTCAAGTCTCACCTAGTTGGACAAACTCAGTGATAAACTGCACGTCTGTCAATGGACAGCTAAAAAAACAAGAAAGATTTGTCAGCAAAGGGTTGGACATTTAACTTACATAATATTGTAAGTTCCCCAAAGGATTCATTGTGGAATTAAGCAATTTCAACACACATTTGTTAGATTGGCTACTACATGCAATTCACTATGCTAGTTGTTGTGGATACAAGGAGAATAACAAAATGGCCCCTGCTGTCATGAAGCTTACGTTCTATATTCTGCTTGGTGAAGTTTCAAGATGCAAACTACTGACTGAAACTCGCCCCAAGGGGCAGCTACGAGGTGAAGTGAGTACAGCACCCTCCCTGGAGTCAGGAAAACCTGAGTTCAAATCCAGCCTCAGACACTTGACACACTTACTGGCTGTGTGACCTTGGGCAAGTCACTTAACCCCAATTGCCCTGCCTTCCCCCCTGCCAAAAAAAATTGTAAGAAAAAAAAAGAAACTCAGCCTAAGAAGGTTATAGTCATTGGAGAGAAAAGTGGTACAGATTTAAATCAAAAACAAATAAAAATTCCTCAAAGCAAGAAAAGTTCTATGGGCAAAATGTCCTTTCCCCACCAAAGCTAGCCAGATGAAATATATTGTCAATAAGGGAAGTTTGAAAATGTTGCTTTGCATAGAACTATACAACTTTAATTCTCTGTCCCTGTGTTTCGTTAAACATATAAGTAGTACAAGAAATTTTGAATGGCAGTGATCCTTGGTGACTGGACTTAGTTTTTTTTTCTTACTTACAAAAAAGGTATTTATTTATATCTCCAGTAATTTGAAGTAACAATGCTACATCTGAGAGCTACTATTATAATTTATAACTGCAGTCTACTAATAATTAAATAGCACTTCGAATTATTTTAACATTCTTGTCATGTAGTTCTAAAATAAATTCCTTTACATAATCAAAGACCCACTTTTCTTCATTATTTGAAACAGGTTCTGAGATTTACAAAGAACATTTGTTATAGACAAAGAAGAGTATTTATTTCTCAAATTCTTTGTCTCTCTTTTTTTGATGTCCTAGATATTAAGCAAACAATGGTAATATTTAAAGCAAAACTCTTTTCTTGCCCACAGTGCCTTCAATTCCAGATCCTATTCCAACAGTGATTAGGAAAGGACTTTGTTCATTATATTGCACTGAGAAGTGAGTTAGTTTAGGGACCATTTAAGTGGATCAAGTCCTTGCATAGAAATGACTATTGTGGCATGCCTGCCCATAGCATTATCGTGCAAATTAAAGTTAATGCTTTCATGATCACCTTATAAATATTAATAAACTCATTAGTTCACATTGGCAATGGTTACTTTTTATACCTGTCATATTCTACCCAATTAAAATGAAAAGAAAATGTCAGTATGAGACTATGTGTTTGACAACCCAGTCTTCACTTGAGGGGTCCTTCTTCCCATATTTATCTAAGTTTGGGGAATTTTGAAAGAGGCATTTTTCCATAAGACATTCATTTGGATTACTGTAGCCTGGGTTCTTAAATAGCAAATAGGATGGAAATTTCATACTGAAGGAGTGTTAATGGACTCTAGCGTTCAGAAAGCAGCAGTCAGGAATTCAGACAAGGGATGCTTTTGACATAATTGCAATAAGGGAAGCACACATCTACATAGCAGGACTGGTTTTATCATCAAAACAAATGGATTTCATAAATCAACTTTTATCATCAAAAACCTTTTCAAATTTTTGGGGGGTGGACTTTAGAAAGCCTCCTCTGCATCATCACTACCACCACTAGCTAGTCCAACCTACCTGTGAATTATGTATTCATGACATTATATTTCTGAAGGACTTTGGAGATCATTTAACTCAAACCTCTTATCTTACAGTTGAGAAAATTGAAACCTGGGGATACTAACTTCACAAAGAGAAGGATAATATTAAGTAGGACAAAGAGAAGAGAGAAATATATTGATGGTGGTGGTGGTGGGTAGTGGTAGTGGTAGTGGTGGTAGTAATAGTAGTAGTGCTGGTGGTGGTGGTAGTGGTAGCAGCAGCAGCAGCAGCAGCAGCAGTAGTAGTAAAGTACTTAAAAGTTTAAAAATACTTTACATATATTATTTTATTTTATTTGATCCTCATAACCCTGTGAGGTAGGTGCTATTATTATCTCATCTTAACATTTGAGGAAACTGAAGTTGACAGAAATTAAGGGACTTTTCCATGGTCACATGGCTAGCAAATATCAGAGTTACAATTCTAAGCTAGGTCCTCCTATTTCCAATCCAATTCCCTTCCCATTATTCTATGATGTCTTTTAGAATATTTAATTATTATATTAAGTGGGAGAGGATAAAAATTAATTAATACATAGTTTTAAAAGGGGGGAACTTAAAAAAGCAACAGGTAATTCATTACTTTTTCCCAAACTCTTCAAGTTCATGGACCATATTACCCCCACTTTTTTTTAAACATGTGTAGCCTGCATAGCCATCTTTGTGCCAATTCACAGGTTACTAAATATGGCTAGCTAACAGAATTGTTATGGGATTACAGTCATTCTATTTCACCTAAATTATTTTATACTATTGCCTATTTGACAGAGATAATGCAATATGCCTTGTTTCTACACAGGAAAATTTAAGTTCATTTTTGTTGTAGTTTCTATTGTAATACTAACTCCTAGCAAAGTTCTTGAAATGTGCTAGGAGCTTAATAAATGCTTGTTGAATGAACTCACAGAAGATGAACTATTAGGTCTAAATCAGACTTGAAGTTTTTAGGAAAGAGTTTTCATCACAAGTACTCAAAATAACATTATTCACTTTCTTATGATATTATTTTGGAGAGATATGTGTTTCTCATGAAACAAATACAAAGCACATTAAGCTTAACCAGTAAAAAAATGACTAAGATATATAAAGTAGCAAAGTATTAATTGAATACATACCTCCTTTACTTATGGATCCTAAAAATATCATTGGAGAGACAAAACTAGCAATCATCATGTTGAAAATTATAAAAGCAATATATAATTAAGTGCTAACCAATGTGGTCTTAAGCCTAGGTTCACTATGATAAAACCTCAGATAAAGAGACCAGTGAGAGTTATTAAGAAGACATTTTGGGCTTGAATTAATATATGAAGAATGATGCACTTTCAAATTAGGTAAGAAACTCACAATTAGTAACTGTCAACAAACTGGCATTTTTAGTTCCCTGTGTTTTGGATTTAATTTTGTCCGGTGGAAAAGAGGTAATTTGGATCAGTTGACAGAAGACAGTGTACTGAGTGCTGAGTGCCTAAGCTGACCTATCAAGTATATGTAGGAGCTAAAAGTCTACTTCCATAGGAAACTAGAAAAATGCTAAATTTACCTCTGAATTATATTATGTCTCAGTTTGTGTCTATAAATAACATTTATGGTTTGGATGTCCAGAATCATTTCTGCTGAATTTCAATGACAGCCATTGCACATTCCTTGCTAGTATTCTGTTTCCCCATATCTCTATTAATCCCATCCTTGTATATTCATGCAATTCTTTCATATGTTAATACAGAGAAATCAAATATTTGAATAAAATTAAGAAAGGTTGATGCTTAAAAAGACAGACAAAATTGAAATGCATTTGCAATTAAAATGTTTCTGGTAAATGTAATGAAAAAAGATCAAGGGAAGGAAAATTATCTTTGAAATTCTCTTCTTCTATATATGGGAGCAAAGTATACTGTTCACTGTCTACCTATGTGATCATTTTTATTCTTCCTTCTAATTTGTTTATGTGTTCCATCCGACTCTTTGTCTCGTTTGTTCCTTAAAAAGTGAATTCCATTTTTCTGATCACTTCTTTAATATTACTTATTTTAAATGTTTATAAAAATACCCCTTTTCACAAAGTACCCGTAAGTACATTCTCATCAAATGGAAACTATAGGGTGTTATGGAAAGAACTCTGTGATTGCAAGACCTCAACTTTTGGCCCAATTCAAGCACTCATTAGCCATTATCTTGGGAATACCACTTATGATCACTGTGCATTTGTTTCTTCACCTACAAAATGGGATTAAGGCATTGTAGCTCATCAAGTGCTATGAACATGTGAACTATATTTATTTTCACTTATGCACCTGAAGCTAATAGACAAAGAGAGAAGTTGTTTCCCAGTTTTTTTTATTTTTATTTATTTAATTTTTAATTAATGAAATAAAACAAGCATTTCTGTGACATAGTGTAGTTTAAAAAACAGATGATTACACATAAAACTAGAAATCTATTATGGACAACTTGCTATTCCTTTTAAATATATAATAAAAATTCACATCTTTTTCCATATTTTATTATTTAATATATTTTTTTTAGTTTTCAACCTTGCTTTGCATAAGATTTTGAGTTACAAATTTTCTCCCCATTTCTAGCCTGCCCATCTACTCCAAGATGGCATATATTCTGATTGTCCCATTCCCCAGTCAGCCTTCCCTTCTGTCACCCCACTGTTCCCCAATCCCCCTCCCCTTGCTTTGTTGTAGGGCAAGATAGATTTCTATGCCCCATTGCCTGTATATCTTCTTTCCTAGCTGCATCCAAAAACAACTTTTTTTTGAGCATCTGCTTTTAAAACTTCAAGTTCCAAATTCTCTCCCCTCTTCCCTTCCCACCCACCCTCTCTAAGAGGGCACACATTTCAAAGTAGGCCACACATGTATCATTATGCAAAACACTTCCACAACAGTCATGTTGTGGAAGATTAACTATATTTCCCTCTATGTTGTCCTGTCCCCCTTTATTCATTTTTCTCCCTCGAACATGTCCCTTTTCAAAAGTGTTTGCTTATGATTACCTCCTCCCCCATCTGCCCTCCCTTCTATCATCCCTGCATTTTTATCCCCATCCCCTTTCTTTCCAGTAGGGCAAGATACCTAATTGAATGTGTATGTTATTCCCTCCTCAGGTTAATTCCAATGGGAGCAAAATTCACTAATTCCCTTTCACCTGCCCCCTTTTCTCTTCCAAAAGAACTGCTTTTTCTTGCCAATTTTATGTGAGATAATTTACCCCATTCTATCTCTCCCTTTCTCCCTCTCTCAATATATTCCTCTCTTATCCCTTAATTTTATTTTATTTTTTAGCTATCCTCCTTTCATATTCAACTCACACTGTGCCATCTGTCTACATATATATATTTTTTTTTCTTCAACTACCCTAATGATGAGAAGGATCTCATGAATTACACACATTATCTTTCCATGTAAGAATGTAAACAAAACAGTTCAACTTTAGTAAGTCCCTTATGATTCTTCTTTCTTGTTTACATTTCATGCTTCTCTTGATTCTTGTATTTGAAAGTCAAATTTTCTATTCAGATCTGGTCTTTTCTTTGAGAAAACTTGAAAGTCAACTATTTTATTGAAAATCCATATTTTGCCTTGGAGCATTATACCCAGTTTTGCTGGGTAAGTGATTCTTGGTTTTAATCCTAGCTCCATTGATCTCTGAAATATCATATTCAAAGTCCTTCGATCCTTCAATGTAGAAGCTGCTAGATCTTGTGTTATCCTGATTATATTTACACAATACTCAAATTGTTTCTTTCTGGCTGCTTCTAGTATTTTCTCCTTGATCTGGGAGCTCTGGAATTTGGCAACAATATTCCTAGGAGTTTTCTTTTGGGGATCTTTTTCAGGAGGTGATCAGTGGATTCTTTCAATTTCTATTATACCCTCTGGCTCTAGAATATCACGGCAGTTCTCGATAATTTCTTGAAAGATGATATCTAGGTTCTTTTTTTGATCATGGCTTTCAGGTAGTCCAATGATTTTTAAATTATCTCTCCTGGATCTATTCTCCAGGTCAGTGGTTTCTCCAATGAGATATTTCACATTTTCTTCCACTTTTTTCATTCCTTTGGTTCTGTTTTATAATATCTTGATTTCTCATCAAGTCACTAGCTTCCACTTGCTCCAATCAAATTTTTAAGGTGGTATTTTCTTCAGTGGTCTTTTGGACCTCCTTTTGCATTTGGCTACTTCTGCCTTTCAAGGCATTCTTCTCCTCATTGGCTTTTTGGAGCTCTTTTGCCATTTGAGTTAGTCTATTTTTAAGGTGTTATTTTCTTCAGTATTTTTGGGGTCTCCTTTAGCAAGTCATTGACTTGTTTTTCATGATTCTTGCTTCTCTCTCATTTCACTTCCCAATTTTTGCTCTACCTCTCTAACGTGCTTTTCCAAATCGTTTTTGAGCTCTTCCATAGCTTGAGACCATTTCATATTTTTCTTGGAGGCTTTTGATGTAGGCTCTTTGACTTTGTTGACTTCTTCTGGCTCTATGTTTTGATCTTCTTTGTCACCAAAAACAGATTCTAGCATTTGAGTCTGAATCTGACTCTGAGTCTGAGGCTGAGTCTGTGTCCTTTTTTTGCTGCCTCTCCATATTCCCAGCCAACTACCTGACCTTTGAGCTTTTTGTCAGGGCTGTGACTGCTTGTAGTGTAGAGAATGCTTTGTCCCAAGCTTTAGGGGCTGTGCTGCTGTTTTTCAGAGCTACTTCTACACAACAAGCTCTGCCACACCAGAGCTCCTTCTCCTCCAAGATCCACCAACCAGGATTGCGACCCAGATCCAAGCAGGCTTTGCACTCCCACTCTGATCTGCCACTTAATTTCTCCAACCGGTTGGGCCTGGGGCCAGAAGCAACCACAGCTAGAGCTCTGGAAGCAGCTGCAGCACTCCACCACCTCCAGTGCCCCTGCAGCTAGAGCTGACCACTCACTTCTGTCATTCTGTTCCAGAAGTTTTTCCACTAACTTGCTCTGTTGTCTTTGGCATTTGTGGGTTGAGAAGTCTGGTAACTGCCACAGCTCACTGATTCAGGCTGCAAGGACCTGTTCTGCTCGTCTTCCAGTCTGGTTGGTCCTGGCACACCCCATGCTGGGCTGTGCTCTGCTCCACTCCCATCTCTGTGCAATAGACCTTTCCCAGAAATCATCCAGGCTGCCTGGGCTGGAGCTCTGCTTCCCTCTGCTATTTCATGGGTTCTGCAGCTCTAGCATTTGTTCAGAGCTATTTTTTACAGGTGTTTGGAGGGACCTGGGAGAGAGCTTAAGCAAGTCCCTGCTTTCCTGCCACCATCTTGGCTCTGCCACCCTTTTGCCTCAAAAAATTCCCTTCTTCAAGAGGCCTGTTTACTGAATGGGCATTATCTCACTCTAAGTGAGTACATGAAAAGGCCTGAGACTAAAAGGGCCAGGGGCTCCCATTGCATCCTGGGTCATTTCCAGTCATCTTGATGAACATCTGGTCACTAGATCCAGATGGCTCTGGAGGAGAAAGTTAGGATGGTGACACTTGCACAACCCTCCCTCACTCAAATCAAAGTCAACTGCAAGTCATGTCATCATTTCCCTGATTCCATGGTCCTCTTCAAAAATGAAGGACAAATACAACCTGTGAGTAGACCCAGCTGCCTGAATGGGGATCCAGCTAATTGGGTAACTTAGCTCATCCTCTCTTTCTCCCTTTCCCTCTCCCTCTCCCTCTCCTATTCCTTCTCCTTCTCCTCTCCAAAGGACAGTAAATTCGATGGCCAGAAGCTGCCCACTTAACTGTTTACTGGCTAGATTCCTTCCTTTCTTTCTTCCTTCCTTCCTTCCTTCATTCCTTCCTCCTTTTCTTCCTTCCTTCTTTCAAAAAACCTTAAACCTGGTTCACTCTGAAGTTCATAGATGGGACCACAATAGGTCTCTGCCCAAGCTCCACTTAATGACTGTATTTTGGGCCCTCCTGGCTTAATGTGAATGTCAATGGTAGCTGTTTTTCTTTGGAACAGCAAACTTGAGGGTCTTCCCCTCCCAGAATGATTTTTTTCTAATTAAAGATGCCATCCTTTGACTCATCTTAAAGAGGCCCATTCACTGAATGGGCATTACCTCACTGTAGGTGAGTACAGGAAAAGCTCTGAGCCTAAAAGGGACAGGTTCTGCCACTGCATCCTGGGTCATCTCGAGTCATCTTGATGACTATCGGCCCATTGGACCCAGCTGGCCCTGCAGCAGAAAGTGAGGCTGCCACCCTTGCACAGCCCTCCATCACTCAAATCAAAGTCAACTGCAAGTAATATCATCACTTCCCTGATGCCATGGTCCTTTTCAAAAATGAAGGACAAACACAACAACAACAAAGTTATCATATAAATTTCTTTTTTCTCCAGTTAAGCAAAATCCTTCAGCCAATGAGAGCATCTCTTATGCTGCAGTACATCAAGGCATCACAGTAGAATGGAAATAGCATTGTCTTTAGAGGCAAAACATTACAATTTTAGTCCCAGATGTGACAGTTACCTTTATATGACCATTAACAAGCCATTCAAACTTTCTGCCTTCATTTTCTCATCTCTAAATTTGAGATAATAGTGTTTGTACAATCTACTGTACTCACAGTATCATTGTGAGGGAAACAGTTGATAAACATTTAAGTGTGGTTAGTGGAGTGTGATGAGCATGAATAGATAGGTTCTATAAAGAACCACCTCCCCCCAAAAAAAGAATAAAGGATATCGCAGTAGTAGTTAAACCAGAAACAAATGACTGGAGGAGATGATGTCGAAAAAATGAAGGATAATCTGTGGATTCTCCCCATGTTTCTTTGATATCCATACAATTTGGAGAGATCTAGAGGAAGGTATAAGGCCCCCAGCAAGTTGAGACAACTTTCCCACCTCTCCTCATGGAAGAATCATAAGAAGATTTGCATAGGAGAGGGCCTGAATAAGCTGTGATATGAAGGTTTGGAGGAATTAATCCTACATATCAGAACATAGATCTGACAATGTATGAATGTATATTTTCAATCATAGTTTCAGAGTTGTAATTTACCTTAGATACATAGTCCAAGCTCCTCATTTTTAAAATTGCACTTATTTTATTCTGAACTTAAGAAATAAAACAAGTATTTTATTATTCTACATAGTAGAATAGAAAAAAGATAGACTTTTATAGACAGTTTCTCAGATAAAGGTCTCATATCCTAGGCCCTTTATGTTATAGACAAAGAAATAGAGGCTGATACAGTTTAAGTGACTCATCTCACATAACAAGAATGGAAGGTAACCATGCCAGTATCTGAAGGTAGGTGTACTGACTCCAAATTTAGTGCTTTTTTCACTACAAAATATTTCTTACTATATAAAAAATCTGTTTTAATCATCATATGCATTCTTCCCACCAATAACTGTCACAATTCCTTTAAACCTTACTAGACAGTTTTATGATTTACTTTGAGCAAACCTTCTGATGATTAGTTTCAGAATATAACCTGATCTGTGGAGATAAATACATAGTTTATCCCCACACTAGAGTTTATAGCTTTCTTGCTTAATGGGCATGACAATTCTACTCCATTTCTCATGTGAAAAAGATGGGGGAGGGGAAATATATGGATTACAAGCTAAATATGAGTCAACAGATAGAAATCACTGGACTTAGACTCAAGAAGATGTAGACTTGTATCTATCTGCATGGCCACGTACAAGTCATTCATTTTCTGTCAAGTTAGTTTCATCATCTGTGAAATTAATGTGATTATAGGGCTTAAATGATATATGTAAATCTCTTTGAAAACATCAAAACACTAGATAAATATCAACTATCATTATGATACACAAAAGACAAACAGTAATGCTATGCTTGACTGCTTTATAAAAGTGCAGTGTCCTGTTCCTTCTGTCCTGATTAAATTACATCCAGACAACTGTGTTAAGCTCTAAGTGGGGCAAAAAATTACAGACTGCAGTTGGTCCAAAGGAGTTCAACAGGATGGTTGGTATTCACTATAACATGTAGCTGCCAGGTGAAGAAACTAAGGATTTTTTAAGTCAGAGAAATTTCTTGTAGCATTAAAGTTCTTTGAGGATAGGAACTGGTTTGCTTCTATTTTTGTATTCCCAACACCTCCTCATTGTATTGATCATAGTTGGTATTATGTACTTATTGGAATTAGGGTAAATTGAACTGAGAAGAGATAGATAGGGAAAGAGAGATGTGAAGAGAAGAGGAGGCAAAGAGAGGGGAAAGTAAGGGAGTAGAACGGAGAGAAGAAAAAACAGAGTATACATGAAAGCTATCTTCAACTATTTGAAGCGCTGTCATATAGAAGAGTTATTATACTTGGCCTTTTTGATCCCAGAAAGTAATAATGTGGATGCTTATTACTTTTGATTGATTGCTGTGTACTATGATATTTATATACTTTCAAAATGAGTATGTCTTATATATTTTGTATGTAGTTAAGCATATTGTCACTATGATATCCTTGCAGATGATGCTCTAGATAGTGCCATGTCTACTGAATACACTGTTAATTTATCTTCGTGTTATTTCAGTTTTGACAATACTGAAGGGTTACTGCAATGCCAAGAAAATCATCTTTATTTTAAAGTATTAATGTTTGTGTTTATATTGTACAGTTACAGGTTTTTGACTTAACCTTGCTGATCTTTGTGAAACACTGCAGAGTTTTGGCCCAGTGGAGGAATGTAACCCCAGTTCCACAGCTCATTAGTATCGGACTCATTTTTTTAATTTATTTTTAATATATTTGGTTTTCAGCATTGATTTTCACAGGCGTTTGAATTACCAATTTTCTCCCCATTTCCTCCCCCCCCCTCCAAGATGGCAGACACTCTGGTTACCCTGTTCCCCAGTCTGCACTCCCCTCCATCACCACATTCCCCTCCCCTCCCCCCTTCCCTTCCTTTCTTGTAGGGCAAGATAAATCTCTATGCCCCATTGCCTGTGCATCTTATTTTCTAGTTGCATGAAAAAAAAAACTTTTTTACTTTTGAACATCTATTTTTTTAAAACCTTGAGTTCCAAATTCTCTCCCCTCTTCCCTTCCCATCCACCCTCCCTAAGAAGTCAAGCAATTCAACATGGGCCCCATGTGTATCATTATGTATAACCCTTCCACAATACTCATGTTGTG
>CM053622.1:192111852-192134928 GCA_028646595.1 Phalanger gymnotis
CTTTAATCTACGCCCACAGGGGTTTCACACCTGATAGGGCTTTGGGCCAGGGGCTTAGATATTAACAGGTGAAAGTACTTTCACTGTAAACAAAAGCCAAACTCCTCAAGGGCACCCGTTAAACTAAGCCCATTTTGCCTTACTGGCACAAGTAGATGCTATTGGTATTCCAGTTTTATAAGTGAGGAAACTGAAGCCCAAAGATATGAAGCACAATTTGCTCAGGCACATACAACTAATAAATGTTTCAGGATTTTAACACAGATTTTGCTAAATCCAAACCCAATTGTTTATGTGCTCTTGCACACTGTCATTAAAAAAAAAGAAGAGTGTGGGAGCCTAGAGGAAGACTTTGTCATAAGTAGCTAAGTTTTACTTTGTGGAGATTCATTTGCATGTCAAGACCTAGAATACTAGAGGTAAGAGGGTCACAGGTAAAGCTCAGTTCTTCAAAACCAGGGAAATCTCAACTATATAGTAGAAAGGAGCCTCTAAAATTATTTGCTAGGTATACAGGTTGCAATCCAAGGACTGATGGAGGTTAAAGAAGAATTTCCAATTCTGAGTCATATAAATTCTTTTGGCATATACATTGATCCTTAACCTGAAACTTAGACTTTCAGGTCACTAAGCTAAAGGACAGATGAAAAGGGCAGCAATAAAAATAGGAGGAATAGATTTAGATAGAAAAATAATAAAGTTGTTTGAGGATATGCTTTGTTCAAAATTCTAATAACATACCCAGGCAAATCTGTCTTGTGAGTAGTTGGAAATATTGGTATGGAGAGAGGTTAGCATTGAAGATTGAAATTGGGAAGTCATCAGAATAAAGGAATGTGACTAACACAATGGGTCTAAATGAAAATTGTGAAGAGCAAGAATGTAAAAAGAAAAGATAGTTGAACATGGACCCTTGACGCTCACATATATTAAATAATTGCAAAGAAGATCAACAGTCAGTGAAAGAGATGGGGGGGAGGTGAAGAAGGAAAAGAAGAAGAAACAGAAAGTGAATGAGGATGAGAAGGAGGAAGAGAACAGGAAGGAGGAAGAGGAGGAAGAGGAGGAAAAGGTAGATAGACAACTTTTGAAGAGGAAGAAGAGGGAAAGGAAGAACAAGAGAAAGAAACCAGGAGACTATAAAGTTTCTGAAGCAAAGGAAAGAAAGAATATCCTTTAGGTTTGCTATGGACAAAACCTATCATTAATGAGAATAATAACCAGGCAATTTGGTTATTAGTAACTCATTGATGATCTCTGTGATTTTTTGTTTCACATAATTTAAGAAAGATGTCTCGAGTTCACCTTTGACCAGATTGAAATAGCCAAACTTAAAGGGAATGGTTAAAAAAGGATTAATTTGGGGACGATACCTCACCATCACCATCAACATCTCTTTTGTTTTATTTCAGCAAATAAAAACACAAAAAACCGAACTTTGTACTTCTGTTTTATGCTCTTGAAGAAATTTTCTATTTTGATGCTCGAAAAGGAAAAAGTGTAAGATGACATTGCTGGAGGCAGAGAGAATTCTAATTATCAGGGGAAATTTTTCCAATTTTTATTTCCCTCCAAGCAATGATGCTTATAAATATTAATCAATTGTCTCTGACAAAAACATTGTCTAAAATACAGAATACTGAATTTTTCTTTGATAATAGGTATTGCTTAAGCAGAGGAATTGGGTATAGGCGATATTTTCAGGGTAAAGAAAGAAGGAATAGAAGACTAGATGGTATAGTACTAATAAAAGATATTAGGACTTTAGAAACTTGAACATGTTTAAAGATAGAAGAGTTGATGCCAGCAGAAATAGAGATATTAAAGACATCGATTCGGCCTTATGTCATATCACTAGCATCCATATATTTTATGCTTCTGAAAAACTGGGCTATTCTCTTCCATACATAGGTGAGTCATGCATCCTTTCATGCCTTGAATGCCAACTTCGACTCTTCATTCCTTAAATTCCTTCCTGTCCTTGGAAAAATAACTGAAATGCTAATAAATACCAAGTAGGCAGCAATCATAATAGTCCATATCAAAGATAGGTCTTAACTAGGGAAGTGATTGTGTGAATAGAAAGAACAGGATATATATATGAGAAATGTTGTGAAGGTAAAAGTGATAGGATTTGGCAACAGGGTGGCTATGTTGAGTGAATGGCACTGGGGAGTAAAAGATGGTTCTAAAATTGCAACTCTGGGTGACTGGGAGGATTGTGATGCCTTCTGTAGTGATACAAAAGCTCAGACAAAGGAACTATTTAGAGGGAAAAGTGAGTTCCATTTAAAACAATTTGATTTTGAGATGTTCAAAAGGCAGAAAGAGAACTGGGCTGGATATATGGATCTATAAGTTATTTGCATAATGATGATAACTGAATACATGGGAGCTGATGAGATTCCATTAAATTTTGAGCTCCCTATGAGCAAAAACTGTCATTTGCCTCCTTCTGTATCCAAAGCATTTAGCACAGTGCCTGACACATAGTAGGCACCTAATAAATTATTGATTGATTAGAAGAGAAGAGGGCCAAGAACAGAAACTTAGGGGACAACCCAAGTCAGTAGGTATGAGAAGGATGAAAAATCAGCAAAAGAGGCTGAAGAGAAATAGTTGGAGAACTAGGACAAAATAATGCCATTAATACCTAGAGATGAGATCATCCAGGAGAAAAGGTGATTAATAATATCAAATGTTTCAGAGAGTCAAAGAACGATCAAGGCTGAGAAAAAAGCCATTAGGTTTTGCAATTAGGAAAGTTTAGTCTTATTCCCTTCCAAGATTTAAGGTACTAGAGAGCAGGAATTCTGTCTTTTCTATCGTCTTTGTATTGCCTTGATGTTAAGCACAGTCCTCTGGCACACAATTCACTTAATAAAGTTTTATTGAATGAAGGGATAAGTAAAGAGAATGGTGGGACAAAGTCCTAGAAGAGACAATAAGACCAAGCATATTTGGCTTAGTAAAGGTTGGAGGGGGAGCAGGGTACCTCTTTTATGATTAGAAGGAAAGAGGAAAATATATTATGATAATGAGAATGTTTTAAGGAATTGAGAAAAAGAGCCAAGGGAGGTGGCATTGGATGCCTCTGTCTTTTCAGTAAAATATATCTTTATTATATGTGGAGATTGAAAATAGGATGATGAAAGATGGAAGAAGGAAAATAAATATTGTAGGGAATGAGATATGTAGTCAATATGGTAAGAAAGAAACAAGAACCTATTTGAGATTATGAGATGTATATTTTTAGAATGTACAATCAACCTTTTTCCCCTAAGGATGTTTTTCAGAACTGGATTAGAGATAGCAAACAATATAGGTATTAAAGAATAATTCTTTTGGGTCAGGAATAGCAGAAAATTGGAGGGGGAGGGCAAGGAGTCTATTTCATTAAAATGGCCAATAAAGAAATAAGGATAGGTATAGTGGCAAGGACAGGCAAGAGAATCCAAATAGCAGAGGTATAATTTGATATATGAGTATGAGTATTCAGAGACTGAATGCAAAACAGGATCATAGGCCCATGGATGTAACACTGAAAGCAACCTTAGAAATAACTTGGCCCAAACTTCTCCTTTTGAAAATAAGAGAAGCCAAGGCCCAGAGATATTAAATTAGTTGGCCAACATCACGAAGTAAGGGATAGGGCTTTAAATTCAAACCCAGGGATCTTGCCTCCAAATCTGGTGCTTTTTCCACTTGTGTACTAGGTGGTTGCTATAGAGTAGAATATAAAAATGTTTAATTTTATAAGTAAAACATTTCAATAAATTGTTTAGATTTAAGGAGGTTAAGATATTGTCAGGTTGTTAGAGGGATTGTCAGTTATACATGTTTAAGTCCGCAAAGAAAAGGCAGGGGATAATATGGAGAGGAAGACTATAAAGCAGAGCTAATGACTGCTGTGACTATAGACAAAGTGATGTAGAGGTTGGAAGATGAGGGAAAAGAAGGGAACATGCATTTATTATGTACCTAGTATATGCCAGGCACTTCATAGTATCACCTTTCAGCCTTACAACAATACTATGAACTAGTGCTATTATTATCTTCATTTCACAGCTGAGGAAACTGAGGAAGATGAGATTAAGTGACTTGCACAGAATTGCTCAACTAGTAAGTGAATGTGGTTTTTGTCCTTCATTCTGGAAGAAGAAAGACCATGACATCAGGGAGATGGTGACATGACTGTCAATTGACTGATTTGAGTGAGGCAGACCTTTGCAAAGTTATCAGCCTCACTTTCTCCTCCAGAGCCATCTGGGTCCAGTGGCCAGATATCGATCAGAATGACTAGAGATGGCACAGGATGTAGTGGGAGACCCTCACCCTTTTAGGCTCAGATTTACCCATTCAGTGAATAGGCCTCATCGAGGGATGGCCCCTTTAATAAAAAAATCAAAGTGGGAGGGGAAGACCCTCAGGTTTCTGGCCAAAAGAGAAACAGTTACTATTTACATTCACTCTGAGGCAGGAGAGTCTAAAAAATAACTGTTAAGGGATGCTTGGGCAGGGACCTATTGTTGTTCAATCCATGAGATCCAGGGTGAATTGGGTTTAAGGTTTGGTCTTTGAGAAAGAAATCTAGCCAGTAAACCCCAAATTAACTAGGTAGCTTTAGGCCTACAAAATGTACCCTCCTTTTGGCAGAACACCCTCAGGTGGTGTTTGTCCTTCATTTTTGAAGAGACCCATGGCATCAGGGAAATGATGACATGACTCAGAGTTGACTTTGATTTGAGTGAGGGAAGTCTGTGCAAGGTCACCAGTCTCACTTTCTTCTGCAGAGCCATCTGAATCTAGTGGCCTGATATTCATCAGGGTAACTGGAGATGACCCAGCATGCAATGGCAGAACCTGGCCCTTTTAGGCTAAGGCCTTTTCATGTACTCACACAGAGTGAGGTAAGGCCCATTCAGTGAACTGGCCCTCTTTAAGAAGTGAGTCAAGGTATGGCCCTTTTAATTAGAAAAAAAGAAAAAAAATCAATCTGGGAGGGGAACACCGTCAAGGTTGCTGTTCCAAAGAGAAGCGTTAACTGTTAACATTCACTCTAAGCCAAGAGTCCCAAAATATAGCCATTAAGTGGAGCTTGGGCAGGGACCTACTGTGGTCCAATCTATGAGCTTCAGAGTGAACTGGTTTTAAGGTTTTGTGAAAGAAGAAACAAAGAAAGAAAGAGAGAGAGAGAGAGAGAAAGAGAGAGAGAGAGAGAAAGAGAGAGAGAGAGAGAGAGAGAGAGAGAGAGAGAGAGAGAGAGAGAGAGAGAGAAAGAGAAGTCTAGCCAGTAAACCCCAAGTTAAGTGGGCAGCTTCTGGCCATCAAAATTTACCTTGCTTGGGAGAGAGGGAGAGGGAGAGGGAGACGAAGAGGGAGACGGAGACGGCTAGTAAACTAGAGTTACCCAACTAGCTGGGTCCTCATTCAGGCAGCTCGGCTGAGAGGATATGGGAGGGGAGAAGGGAGATGTAAGTGAATGAGGCAGTATTTTATCTCAGGCCTCCCAGACTCCAGATCCGTCACATTGCTTTCTGATAGTAGCAAAAAGAGGTAGTCCACACAGATGACATGGACTCAAATGACGAAAGCACGTTTGTTGAAGAATGGTCTGAAAATGACATTGGGGAGGAAAGATTATACCCCCACAAAGTCACCTGGATTTGTGAATGGAGTGTAGTAGAAGTGTGTTTTCCAGTGGAAAGGGTTTGAAAGTATCTTGTGTTTTCAGATAAGAGCTAGTTTTCTGTTATAGTAAATATGAAGAATGAACATTGGTTGAAAAGTTCAAGATATAGGAGGGATGGCTGAGACTAATTCAGAAGGTCCAGAGGGCAAAGGCCAGGGGGCAAATTGGGTAGGGGGCCTAGAGATAATGGAAGAAGTAGAGATGATAAAAATAGATAGGCATTCCAAAGGCAGGAGACCAAATAAATAGAAAACAAAAATGCAGATAGATTAGTGTTTCATGATTGTTGGTAGAATGCAGTTTGAGGATTTAATCAGAACTTGTGATATAATTGTAACAGCGTTGCTTTAGATTTAGAATATATCCTTCAAATCATCTTGTTTATGTTAGCAGGAGTGGATACTCCTTTTCTGAGCAGGAAGATGGCAGAGCTAGGCCAGATTGTTGATCAGATGGGGACTTCTGAAAATCATATCCCCAGGTGGATATGTATATAATTTATGTATAGTCATAGACACAAAACATATGTTTTCTATACTTGTATACAACGCATTTGGAGACATCATGATATAGGGGAAAGTATTGGACAAGTTAGAAAGATCTGTGTTCTAATCCGCAAATCCTGGCATTTACCATAGGCAAATCACATAAAAGGGCCCATGACTTTAAGTTCCTTATCTGTACAATAGCGATGCTATCATTTGTATTGCTCACTATCAAATAAAAGAATGCATGTATAAAAATACTAAAGAGCTTTATAAATGTAAGTTATTGTTCATTCAATTAAACCAACATATATTAAGTATTTGCTGTATACTAGGTCATAATGATAGGGACTAAAACCTATGATTTCATTATTATAGGAAGGTCTAGACAGAGCAAACACCTTCTACCAATGAAGCTCAGCACTTTCTCTGCACCTAAAAACCTTCCTAGAGCACTGAGGAAGTTGACGACTTACTTGCCTGTGGTCACACAGACAACATGGGTCAGAGACAGGACCTGGACTCAGGTCTTCCTGTTTGGCTCTCTATCCTCTATGACATACTTCCTCTGGGTGGGGGGAACAAAGGATAAAACATATACACATGCAAAATACGTAAAGTCATATTAAGTACCTACAAGAAGGAGTGAACATTAATAACTGGAACGATCAGACAAAGACTCAGGTAAGAGATGGCGCCTGAGCTGTGCTGGGTAGGGAGGAAGGGAGGGATTCCAAGACATGGAGGTGGGGAGGGAGGGCATCTATAGCATGGCAAACAATGTGAAGGCAAAGAGAAGGGAAAGGAACTATTCAGTGTGAGCAGGCCACTTGGGTTAGAAAACAGATCATTAGAGAGGAATACTATGAAAAAGAAAAGGAAGGCAGGAAGAAACTGTACCATGAGGGGATTTAAATGCCAGACTGAAGTATATACACATATGTGTGTATACATACATATATACATGTATGTGTATGCTATGTATATGTTCATATGTATATATATATATATATGTGTATGTGTGCATAGATATATATATGGAGAGAGAGAGTTATCATTACTAAATGAGATATTGCATCCATAGTCCTTTGAATGCTTTAAAAGACCATGTAAATGGCAGCTATTATTGTACATAGTTGTCATGATATTTTCTTTTTTTTTGTCATGATATTTTCTAAGAGATCAGAATGTTCAATCAAAATTTATGGTTATACAAATAATCCCATTATGCAAAATATTTTTGTTATTGACATTTTTAAAGGTAGATTTCTCTAGTCCTAAGTGGAGAAAAAAATGAGGTATTCTATTTATTCATTCATATTGTAATTTCCATTTCAAAGATGCAGCAACTGCCTGTCCAAGCTTAAAAAAAATAAAAAATTTGTTCCAATTTTGTAGAAATCTGGCAAATTTATGGCCTCCTAAACTTCAACCTTCTGCCCAAATACAGAGGCTTTTCCAAAGCTGAATAAGATAAACATGTCTTTCCTGTAGAACCAGAAATATTATTGTTTGATCACACAACAGTCTAGAGAAAGGTTCCATCCCCAAAGGAGTTTTAGTTGACAACATAATAGGTAAAGGAAGTTTAACAACCCATAGTGTAGTGTTGTAGCAGTGACAGATTCAGTCAGTAGTCAGTCAATAAATTAAGCACTTACCATGTGCCAAACACTGTGCTAAATATGGGGGATACAAAAAGAGGCAAAAGCCATTTCCTGACTTCAAAAAGTTCCAAACAAGCAAAAAAAAACGAGTACACACACAAACACACACACACACACACACACACACACACACACAATATGCACACACATACATATACATAAGCTATATACAGGATAAATAGGAAGCAAATAATAAAGAGGTGGCCCTCAAAAAAAGAAAGGTAAAGAAAGACTTCTGTAAAAGAGGGACTTAAAGGCGTATATAGGGAAGCCAGTGGGGAATGATGAGGAGAGAGAACATTCTCAGAATGTGAGACAGCCAAAGAAAATTCTGAACACAAAAGACGGAGCAGCTCGTTAATGGGCCAGCAACTACATCACTATGTACTGTACTTCACTATTCTTAATAAGGCTGCTATAAGCCATAACTGCATGGAATACTACTGCACTTTCTTGAAGTGATGAAAAACTTGAAATTAACTCTAGGTTTTAATCAGTTTCAGTTTGATTTGATTATTGTGATTTGTATGCATGTGAAGTCACTGGGTAGGGATACTAGTGGAAGGAAGCTGAGTTCAAATAGCTTCAAAACAAAAGTCACAATTCCGGGTCTTTGACAAAAGAACAGGGTGATATACATGCCATCGCTAACATTCAAACAGGTTGTGATATGAAATTTCACTTCTGCTTTGGAACTCAAAATACTTTTTCCCCCACAGAAGTGAGGGTATTCATAGTTTCTCGGTACATATGCCAGGTTCCAAATCTTAATGAAATGTGAGCTTATAATAATGCAGACATGTCCCACTTAAGCCTGTACTACTTAATGTCATTTTGCAATAATATGTGTGTATGTGTATTGTTGTTCTTCAATCATCTTCAGTCATGTCTGACTCTTTGTGACACTATTTGGGATTTTCTTGGCAGAGATACTGGAGTAGCTTGCCATTTCCTTCTCCAGCTCCTTTTATAGATGAGGAACTGAGGCAAACAGGGTTAAGTGACTTGCCCGGGGTCCACACAGCTAGTAAAAGTGTCTGAGGCCAGATCTGAACTCAAGAAGATGAGTCTTCCTGACTCTAGCCCCAGCATTCTATCCACTGCGCCACACATACACAGGTGTTCATGTGTATATATACACATATACACCTATACATTTGTATATATACATTGTTTATATGTAATTGCAAATTCTCCAGCATGTGTATTACCTATATATATATGTACATATACATATATGTACATATATATAATACTCTACCTTTGAATCCCAAAATCATTAATAAGCTGTTTGCCCATTTTTAACAATATTGCTAAGAAATAAATTTCCCTCCTCTCATTGGTCCCTCCCCATTATTGTATTTTACTATATTATATCACACGAAATGAAATAAAGACTTAATCTCCTACTATTGTGCCAGGTACTGTGGCAATAACTTTACAAATATTATTTCATTTGATCCTCAAAACAAGCCTGTGAAGTAGGTGCTAGTATTATTCCATTTTACAGTTGAGCAACTGAGGAAGACAGATTAAATGACTTAGAGTCACACAGCTAGTAAGTGTCTAAGGCTTAACTTAAACTCAGGTCTTCTTGTTTCAGGCCCAGCATTCTATGTAATGCACCACCTAGAAGCCTCATCATGTTATAGTATTGTGGTGGTGTGTGGATATAATGTAATTTAATGTAATGTAGTGCATTGTATTCTATTGTGTGTTTTGTTTTGGCACAGTGCAATATTATTATGATATAGCACTTTAGGGTTTGCAAAGTGCTTTATATTTATTATCACATTTGATTCTTACAACAACCCTGTGAATTAGATGCTACTGTTATCCCAATTTTACAAATGAAGAAACTGAGATAAAGAGGAGTTAAATGATTTGCCCAGAGTCACATGGCTAGCAAGCATCTGAGAAAGGATTCAAAATCAGGTTTTCCTGAGTCTAATTTTAGTACTCTGTATTTTACCATCTAGCTACTTCAGACCTAGGAGTCAAAATCCTGGTTTTGAGTCGTGATTCAACACTTACTAGTTCTGTGACTTTGGGCAAATTACTGAGCCTTTCAAAGACTAAGTGTCTTTATATACAAAATGGAAATAACACTTGTCCATGGCTATTGTGAGGGTCAAATGAGGTAATGGTTGTAAACCTGAAAGCACTATTCAAAATAGGCATCAATTCAAGGAAATATTTTACTACTTTAGTTGGCTTATATTTCTAGGTATAGTTCCTAGGGCCTTCCTCATATAAGGACCTCACAGATAATCTACTGGACCTTTGAAGATCAAAGCACCTGATACATCAGTAGGTAGCCAAATTCATAGTTTGTGAATCTCCACTGACACAATCAGCTTTACTGACTAGCCAAAAAAATACTGGTACAAAACAAATACTGTTTAATTAAAGAGCATAAGAACACGAGAAAAGAAAAGATCCCCTAGTGTCCCTATGGGGTACACTCTCCTACAAGAGGCAGCACCATCAGCAAATAGAGGACAACAACTTAGTGAATACAAATGACCAGGGAAAGCACATAGAGCTCATGGGAAGGGGGCCATACATGAGAGATGCAATCAAACAGGACACTTATGCAGCTGAGACACCTTACTCCTGAGATGCTACAAAGCTGAAAGGCTACAATGATTCTCACTGTTATTTTCTTGAGGACATTGAGTCTGCTCATTGTCTTCACTAGAGGTAACAACCCCATTGTCTCTTTTGGTGTCTCTGCTGGATTTCTAGTTGCTGTGCTCAGACCATAAAAAGTTTGAGACCCCAAAAGAAGAGAAAATCACAGGTTGAAAAAATATCATGGTTACTTATAATTAACCATTGAAACAACAATAATCACTACTCCTACCACCACCACCACATGAATGACCTCCATTTCTATAGTGATTTAAAGTTTATAGAACACATGCCTGCAAGATTGTATTATAAATAATAGCTATAACTAGGAGTGCATGAGTGTAGTGTACGAACAAGAAAGTAGGTTGTATGGTAGTGATACAAAAAAATTGTAAAGACCTCACTATGTGTACTGATATAAAGTTCAAGTAGCTATGGGAGTGAGGGAAAAATTATTGTAGTAAAAGATGAATATTTTCTGCATTTCCAAACTGTCTGAAACATTTTTGAAATTATTTTTATATTTTAACCAAATTACTTATTTAGCAGAAAGTAAATGAAATCATAAATTAGACATTCTTTGTCAGAGCATATATTTTGATTTTTGTGTGGAAAATATATTCCTCATACATGACAAAATACAGGATTCTGGGATTGCCTATAATCTTCTTCCTAGTCTTCTATTTGTTTTTATGAGATCTGGTCTTTTATCACCCTACAAGTTCTGAGCCAGGTGAGAGAAAATGATTTTCAACCCAGCATATGACAAATTAAACAAACTCATAGTGGTACAGTTAGCATTACTGGAGAAAGTCAAAATTGTTTTCTTTTCCTATAGTGAAATATTACATTGACCTGATTTCTTCATGAGAAGATAAATGTTCCTTTTCTAGTGTGTGCTGAGTAAACTTAGTGGCCCATCACTGGCTAAGATCTATCCTGAAGTGACTTAGCTTGGCCTACATGATTCTACCACTTTTGCATCAGACAGCTAAAATAGTTGCTTTCCCTGCCCTTGTCTTTTCACCATGACATCCTACTTATATATGTAACAGGTTGCTTCCAGATTCCTTCTTCCAGGAGTAGAGTATGGAAGAGAGAAGGGAAAAAATGTTTATTAAGAACCTACTGTGTGCCAAATATTGATCTTTCTAATTACTGATCCTCACAATAACACTTGGTAGAAGGTACTATTATTATCCTGGTCTTACAGATGAGGAACCTGAAATAAACTGAGACTAAGTGATTCAGCGAGTGAGTAATCGTCTGAGGCTGTATTTGAACTCAGTTTTTCCTGACCCCAAGTCCACAACTCTATCCAGTACATTACTAGCTGGCTTTTATACAAGAGATTGTTGTATTTATAAGGGATAGATATGTAAAGAAAGAAGAAAAGGATAAAAAGGCAATTCAAGACTTCCATTTGTCTCAGTTTTAACTTAATTGAAGAAAAATTCTACCTCATCTTACTTCCCTAATTTTGAAAATATGCCAATAGAGCATGGACCAACCTGAGGGAAATACAGAAAGCTTCTAGAGGAAGGTTTATTAACCTTTTGTAGACCACGAACCACTTTGGCAGGCACTTATGACCCCTTCTGAGAATAATATTTTAAATGCATAAAAATGCATAGGATTACAAAGAAAACTTGAAATAAGGTTATCAAAAATATATTTTAAGTACGTAGACCCCAGGTTAAGAACCTCTGCTCTAGAGTCTTTATGATTTAGCATACAGTCCTAATCTCCATCTAGCTAATTTCAACTCCTAGATTTTACTTTAAAGCACAAGGAGAGGAAACTTACCAAAACATTAATGATTCATCTTCAAGTAAATACAAAAACAAAACTTCACATACTAGTTTGTATTAACAGTATCATAGTAGTAGTGCAGGACGGCCACCTAGTTTAATCTCCTCATTTTACAGATGAGGAAACTGAGACCCAGAGAGGTAAAGTAAAGTATCTCATAAGTAGTAAACATAAAAGGCAGAATCTTAACCCAAGTCCTTGCCTCCAGAGATATTCTCTTCACAGTATGGGCATGCAACCTTGAATAATTTCAAGGGGCTTGTGCACTTGTTGTTGAACACTTAGAACAATCAACTTTGGGAAGCAGTAATTTAATTAGATAATTTAGATATAGCACTGCTGGCATTCAGGCAACTAGAATAAGGGACATGATGAAGTTCATTCCAGGTCTATAAGAGAAAAAATATTACATACTGTCCTTGAATAAACATCATTACCATCATCCACAAAAATAATTTATTGACCTTAGAAGGTAAATTTTTTTGTGGAACATTCAGATGCTCTAACAGTATCTAACATTGAACAGCAATTGTTTTGAGGATGTCTTTCATAGCTTCTCTCATTCTCTTTCTAAATTTGTTCTCTCTTCTTTCCTTCTCTGTCCTCTTTCTTCTCTACTCACTCTCTCTTCCTGTCTGGTCTCCTTTCCTCTCTTCTGCTCTTTTTTCTCTTATTCTTTTATTCTCCTCCTCTTTCTCTTGCCTTCTCTTCAAGGCCATGAGATAGTTATAGGGTTATGGGGGAAAGATGGGAAAGAGGAAGTAAGAAAACAATTGAAAAGAGTTAATGAAAGCTTTAAAAAAATCCTGTCACAGGAAATACCTTTAAGCTAGAGGCTTTTCTCGAGGTTCCCATTCATGCCACATATAGAAACAGCACTTAGATTTGGTCTCAATGAATTCCATCCAGGGAAAATGCTTTAAAACAAATTCTTCTCTGGATCCTCCTACTCCTATTTCACCAATAGGACCTAAGTATGGAACTTGGGCCTGTCAGTCAAAAGAGAACAAAAACAACCAAAATATTAGTGTAGAATAAGATTACGATTCCATTGCAATTTTCACTGAAAGTATTCTTGTTTAAGTGGAGTCTATTTGCTGTTAGAGAAGTATTCTGTCATCGTACTTTTTCATCTTATGTTTCCTTGCTTGAACTCAGCAGTCAATATTGCCACTGAACAGACAGGATCTCACTTAAGCTAATGATCCTTCACGACAGGACCATGAGTAATACGTGTACCACTGGACTCTCCCTGCTTATGGACTTCAGCCCTCATTTGGAGCTATGGATATACAGTGGGAAAGCGATTGTAATACTTTACTCTGGATGCAGAAAGTTTATTTCATTAGCATTTATAAAGCACTTTGAGTGGCTCCCTAGGAGAGCTGTTAGGAGGATTAATTGATGACTGTGAAGTGTTTATAGTAAGACACAAATGCTAAATAGTAACTCCAAAAAAGCAACACAGAGGTAGAAATTTATTGCAGCCATAATCATGAGCTATAGTTACTCAGCTCCATGGCTTAGTCAAGGATGGCTGGAACATAACCTCAAAATCCATGTGATAATAGGCAGAACTGGGAATTCAGGGCATGGTTTCTGAGTCACCAATGGATTTACAATTGTTAGCTCTGTCTCTAGATAAGATTGTGAAAGATACGAAATATGTCTTTGTCATCCTCTAATGTTTTTGCGTAGCCTTTCCTTTTCAGTCACTCTACCTAGACATTGTTCTCAGATATCTACTGTCGTCATTTGCTCTGAGCTATGCAGGACCCCTCCCACCCCACTGCTTATTAAATCCCAGGATCCATACTCCACACATTCTATGTTCGAGAGTTACCGTTATCATGTACTATTTATTGGAATTTAATTTTACTTCAGCAGTTTATTGGTCTATGATATCCTCTACATTATTACTCCTTCCTTAAGAAGAGATAACGACCTTTTCTCCATGAGTCATTTTTGTCCCTATTATACCACACAACCACCACAGATAATCTGGCTAGTGGGCAAGGGGCCTTCACCTAGATACTTCATCAGATTTAATTCAGCATATGGATTTTTCATCTGACAATACTCGTTCTTGGGGTGTTTGGTCTATATCTTCTTCAATTACACATTTCCTCAAACCCATTTCTCAACTATAGACAAATGTAAATTTCCATCTTATTCCTCACAGATTGCTTAGATCAACACTGACTCAATGAATTCACTGGGAAATTTTCAAGGCAAAGAGACCAGAGGTGGATGGTATGCATGCAGAGGTGAAGCAGTGCTCTCTGGGAGGGCTCCAGGAACAAGAAAAAGACCAGAGGATATCTATCTATCTATCTATCTGTCTGTCTGTCTGTCTGTCTATCTGTGCATGTTAACTAATTCAAGAATAATACCTTTATTTGAATCTTATCTTATACAAACTGGCTTTCTCTTATGTTACAAAAGATACTGCTTGTAAAACAGTAATCAATATAAGAGTTGTTTTCTTTCTCTTTCCTTCCTTGTTTTCCTTCTTTCTTTCTTTCCTTTCTCTCTCATCCCTTCTTGCTTCCTTCCTTCTTTTCTTTCTTCTTCCTTTTTTTCTCTTCCTCTGTCTCTCTCTGTCCCTCCCTCTCTCTCTCTCTGCTCTCTCTCTCTCCCTCTCTCATTCCCAAAAGCCAACTGCTTTGCATGAGAAGATTTTGCAGGCAAAAAATAGTTACAAAATCTTCCCTAACTTCAACAGAAACAAAAAAAGGGAAACATTTCCTCAATATTATCCCCAGGCCTGAGCAGGGTTATAGGGTTTTAAAAAGGTAATAAAGTCATAAAGAACACAGTATTTCTCACTTAGGTAAATAACAGAACAAAGGAGACTGAGTGACCAGAAGTAAACTATAACACATTACACGTATTATTTCATTTGATATTCACAACAACCCTGAGAGAAAGGTACTATTATGATCCCTGTTTTACAAATGAAGAAACTGAGGTATACTCAAGTGATGAGACTTCCCCAAGGTCATACAGCTAGTAAGCATCTGAAGCAGGATTTGAACTCATTCCGGCCTGCACTTTATCTGCTTCATCATCTAGCTGCCTATGACATTCACATAATGTGATTAAATATGATTTTTAATTATTTCCTAATAGAAACCATCTGCCATAAACAACAATCAGGGGACTAGTGAACAGCTATTTTTATTGTTTCATTTATCTTTGAAAAATTGTATGAGCTCAACATTTGGACAAATGACTTGCTGGTTGAAGCAGAGTCTTAATGGCTATATTTTGTCCCCACTAAGCCAAGTGCTTTTGTAAACATTCACCAGATAATAAATGCAGAGGAAGAGTGGATTATTTGTGTGTTTCA
Organism: Phalanger gymnotis; assembly: GCA_028646595.1. NCBI lineage: Eukaryota > Metazoa > Chordata > Mammalia > Diprotodontia > Phalangeridae > Phalanger > Phalanger gymnotis. The sequence continues at coordinate 192,127,495 of CM053622.1, forward strand.
GACAATTGTGAAAATAAAGATGTAGTCTTCTGTAGAAAATTGTTTACAAAAGCCTGACTATTCTCTTACATTTTCATCAAGGTTAACTTTGGTAGACATGTAGATAATTTCTGTAATGCTTTTATAAGATAAAAGTAGACGTATGGGTGATAAGTTACTGTTATCCTCTCAATTGCCTTTTATGGCTAATAATATCAGCTGTGATTTTTTTTCCTTTTCTATTAGTATTTTCTTCTTCCTGAGATATCATGTAAAATGTTCCCTCAATGCTTTCAAGATTGCGTGGCCTCAAGCAGAGATTTCTTCAATGTATAATAGGTCTGTTCCAGCTAAAATTGTGCGAAGTGTCATTTCAGCTTCTTCAGAGAGAACACTAGGAACTGATGTGCTAGCTGCCAAATGTGATAGTCTTACAAGTATTGATCCTAAAAACAAATCATTGCAAAAATTTTCAAAAATGTGTTGCATTTCCAATCTATACTGTTGTCAACCTATTCATTTAACTATGAATTCTCTACAGTCTCATGCTGTCCTCTATATTTTTGTTTTTCTTCTAATTTTTGCTATTCTTGGAGGCAATATTCCTTGTATTCTTCCTACATCCTGATGTAGTGGTCATGTATCCATGTTCTTACGATGCTCTAGACTGAGAGATAGCATCACAGATTGAGCAAAATTCTCTGAATTGAATTGCTAGAAGACTGTGTTTAAGCTCTGTAGTTTTGTATTTTCTTGTATGGATGATTAAGTAGGAACTTTTCCAGTGCCAGCGATTCAAAAGATGACAAAAGTCTTGCAGTTGGTTGTTGAGATGCATAGGCAATGGGTATAGGTACAGCCAAAGGAATAGAGACAGACAGAAATGGTAATCTCATTTAGGCCATCTTGAGGGTGCAAATGGAGTCTTCATAAACTAGGGTGTCAACAGAGATAACCATCATAGTACAGACATCCAACATGTGGTATGACATAATATGAGACACCAACTGACCCAAATGTCCTAAATTTCCAGTTTCTAAAAGGTCTGCACTCTATAGTGACATGCTGAGAAGAAAAGGGAAGTGACTAAGCAGAGAGAATATTCTGGCTATCCCTATTTAACAACTTATACAGTGAGTTTGAGGAGGAACACAGCGTCAAGGTCAGCTACCACACTGATGGCAAATGTTTTGACTTGAAAAGGCTGCAAGCCAAGACCAAAGTGGAGGGAGCGTTGTGCATGATTTTCTGTTTGCAGATGACTGTGCGTTCCATGCAGCCTCTGAAGATGAGATGTAAAAAAGTATGGATCAGTTCTCTGCTGCTTGTGCTAATTTTGGCCTAACAATTAACATCAAGAAAACACGGGTGCTCTATCAGCCACCGCCCCACCATCCATATGTGGAACATCAGTTACAGCAAATGGAGAAGTTTTGAATGTTGTGGGTAAGTTCAATTACCTTGGTTGTGTACTTTCCAGGGATGTACACATTGATAGTGAGGTTAACAATGCATTGCCAGAGCTAGCTCAGTGTTTGGGAGGCTCCAAAGGAAAGTATGGGAGAGAAGGGGTATTAGACTGACTACCAAACTGAATGTCTACAGAGCTGTGGTGCTGACCTCATTGTTGCATGCCTGTGAAACCTGGATAGTCTACCAGTGCCATGCCAGGAAACTGAATCTCTTCCATTTTAATTGTCTTAGGAAGATTCTGAAGATCACCTGGCATGATAAGGTACCAGAAACTGAGGTCCTTACTTGAACTAAACTGGCGAGCATTCAAACTCTACTTCAGAGAGTGCAACTCTTATGGGCTGGCCACGTTGTTTGAATGCAAATTGTATGCTTGCCAAAAAGACTATTTTATGGCACACTCTCATAGGACAAGCATTCATATGGTGGTCAGAAGAAGCAATACAAGGACACTCTCAAGGTCTCTCTTGTTGTTTATGGCAGATGGTTTTTATTAGGAAATAATTAAAAATCAAATCCCTAAGAACTTAGGAATTGATTATGTGACACGGTGGACACAGGCACAGGACCACTCAGCATGGCATGCTCACACTGGAGAAGGTGTTGTGCTCTATGAGCAAAACAGAATTGAAACAGCTAAAAGGAAACTCAGGATGCACAAATTTAGAGTATCCATGCCAAAAGTTCACCCAGACTATTTGTGCCTGACCTGTTGCAGAGCATTCTGAGCTAGTATTGATCTGATCAGCCACAGCTGGACACACTGAAACTTAACCCTAGCATAGTGATGTCATTTTGATCCTCTTTGAGAACGAAGGACAACAATCAACTATAGAAGTGAGTTTGAAGTAATATGAAAATCTCCCATCTTGTTGGGAAGTAGAGGATATAGTTGGAGAAAGTTTGCAACTAAATTCAATCACTTGTTATTTACCTTGTATTTGGTTTCAACTAAGCGTATTTTTTTTTCTGATTTTATGTGCCATATTGTTAGGCCTGGCAAAGAGTCACTGGATCGAGCCACAGCTGTGGATTTCACTACATTCTGACCCCAAACAGCATGCTAAACCTGGGAAGTAGCAAGATTTCCCAGGGCCATTTAGAAACTTAGTTGGTGCCATGCTACAATGATAGGGGAATGAAATGGGTTGAATTTCATTTGTTTTACTTTGGATTGAATAAGGCTATTATGAGTACTCGGTCAAGTTAGAGATGTTTGCTCTAGCATTACATGGGTCCTTTAAAACAGCAATTCTACTAAATATTTTTTTCCTATCTTTGTTCCTTTCCCCCTTAGGCTACAGTTTGAAAGCAAAGTTTCTCAGTGAAACTTACAATACAAGTTACTAAGTGTATTATTGTGTGCCAAAGTGACATTGTATTTTTTCTTCCTGAAGAGACATTTTAAAATATTCATTTATACTACACATGTGAGCACTGGGCAAAAAGGCACCAACACTATTTTGTTATTAGAGCCAGGCTTCTCAATATTTTTAGTTTCATGGAACTTTTTTCAGTCTGGCAAAGCCTATAGACCCTTTTTAAGAATAATGCTTTTAAATGTACAAAGTAAACACATAGAATTACCAAGTAAACTAAAAATTGATAAAAATAAAGATCCATTTTCCTCTCTAACTTCACCCCCCCTCAATGAAATTGATTCATGTACCTCATTGGGGTCCTACCAATCCCAGGTTTTTAGTTCCTATATTAAAGGAATTAAATTCCTATATTAAAAATTCCTATATTATTAATTACCTATAAACTCATCGAGAACTATTGGTTTGGAAGCATTTATTTATTGCAATGTAAGGGCTCTATACCATGTTATGGAAATTTTCAGAGAAATAAAGATGGATGAGAAATACAGGGATATATACAGAAATACAAAGAGGAAGAATTAGATGCAGCTGGGCTATGCATATTGTATAGACCCACTCCATGATTCTTATGTTCTTTCATGATTCTCCAAAATATGAGACTATTAGTTAACTAGTTACAAACTCTTTATTCTTGTGACCTGAAAAGGATAAGCTAGTTTCAAACTTTAGGCTAAATCATTAGCCTACTAGTACTATTACTAAGGATAGAAAGTTCTAGTCTTTTTCAGGAGGGAATCCCTGTCTCTAAGAGGAGGCATCTTTAGAAATCAGAAAGTATCTACAATCATTGAATGATAGATCAAGATTTTGAAAGGAGTTCAGAGACCCTCAAGTCTAACAATAGAAGAAACTAAGGCCCATGAAGGTTTAGTGACTTGCCACTGTAACAGGCATCTCAGAGGAGGGATTTGAATACAGGATAGACACTATATTGCCTCTGATTTGAACATATCACAGAAGTAAAAGAGAAATAGCAGGAGAATGATGTAGAACAAACATCAGCAGCTGCTGGACAACCTCAAGTGACTTGCTCTTGAACTCATCAGTTCCCTGATAATTCCAGATCCTTAAAAATTCTGGAAAAATTTATCGTGCTCAAGAAGCTGGATGGACAATTAATTGGGACATAGTGTTAACAGGGCATCTATAATTCTTCACCATTTAATAGAAAGGAAAGAAGGCCTATATTTTTGTATTAAATTTGGAAAAGTTGCTTCAGAGAGTGTCAATCAAAGAAGTATGACTGCCAAACATTAGACTTATCCAAATTTTATAAGTAAATCTATCTGTAAGGAACATGAGCACATTCTTCAGTTAGGCTTGATATGACTAGCAAGGAGAATAAAAGGAAAGATGATGAACAGAGAGGGATCTAAGACCAGAAAAGCTGACTCTGCTTGGGTCTATGAAATTTCTTTAGACATGAGCCTAAAGAGAGGCTGACTCTAACTGATGGCATCCCACTTAAGAAATCAATAATACCTCCTAAATAATATTAGGGGCAAATCTTCTGAAAGATACAGCCATGTGCAGTCACTCTTTCTTGGGCAAGGGAAGGATAGGAATTTGGGGCTAAAAGTCGGGTCAGCCTGCCCAAGGGAAAAAAAAAAAAACATCAAGAGCATTTTCCAGAAGAGGCTAGATTGTGTTTTTTTTTCTTTTAACTAAGTATATTCTGGATATAGTAAATGAAATAATTTTCCTTTTTGGTCAGATTATTGGAAATGGACTGGCTTCAGAAAATTGAGGTAGGATAGGAGATAGGGTATGAATACAACTCTAAAAAGCAAAATTCATGTTCCATCAATCTTTTCATAAGACCCCATGCAGAAGGTGAAGTTAGAATGCAAGATATAGATTACCCCATTGTTCTGGACAGCAGATTTCACATGGAAGATATGGTCTACTCATTTTATGAAGTACATATCAAGAAGCACCTCTATAGCTTTGAAGAGACCATGACTATGTAAAGTGAATGAGGACTAAATAGTTGAATGTTGTTGTTCTGGTGTATGTAGATTATCTGTTTAGATTATGTCTGAAGAATTACAGGACTGACCCCTGCCTCTTCATAGTACTGAGAGAATGTTGTGGGCAGTGCGAAAGGGCTTAATATGCAAAATCCTGACAAGGATACTTATAATAAGATAAAGTCACAGAGCATCAAAGAATCTATCACCTAAGGAGTTAGGACTCCCTAGTGCCTGAAGACTAGAAAAAATGTCCAAGGAAAAAACTCAGTAATGAAGCTGACATTCTCACTACATACCTAAGACATATGATATGCCTGAAGAGCAAGGCACAATCTTTACCACCAAAACCGTCAATGTTTTTGAGAGCTATCTGAGAAGTTTAAAATAGAGGATCTCCATAATTACCTGAAGGAATTGTTAGCCAATAGTATAGTCACCAAATCCCATGTCCCATAGGTCTTATGCATATCAGGGGCATAGAAGAAGATGGGAAAGATCTGGATATTTCAGAATTAGCTGACTTTGAATATGAAAACTACGTCAAGTCAGCAGTTGTTGTTCAGTCATTTCAGTAGTGGCCAACCCTCCATGACCCCATTTAGGGTTTTCTTGGCAAAGGTACTGGAGTGGTTTGCCATTTCCTTCTCCAGCTTGTTTTATGGATGAGGTAACTGAGGCGAACAGAGTTAAGTGCCTTGCCCAGGGTCACACAGACAGTAAATATCTGAGGCCAGATTTGAACTCAAGTTCTTTCTGATTCCAGGCCCAGCACTTTATCCACTGGGCCACATAACTGCCCCCCAGATCAGTAAACCAGATCATGATTACAGAATGCTATGGAGTATCTGAAAGGCAGAAATACTTTCCATTCTTGAAACTTCTGGCAAAAGAATATAAGGAAAAGATAATCTTTAGCTACCGAGTAGGATTGTACCAGTGTGAGTTCATTAGCCAAGGAGTTTCAGAGGCCCTTGCCACGTTTTACTGGCCCATGGAAAAACTGATTAGTGATAAGAACTACTTGGAGGCATTGACATATTTGAGTGATCTTATCAATTTTGGAAGGAAGTTGCAAAAGATGGAGGAAAAGCTACAGAAAATAATATATCAATTAGAATTCCTTGATCAAAAGCTGTCATTTGACATACTATAATTCCATGAATCTTTAATCGGGTTACATAATGATGCAGCAGGGAATAAAATACTCATTGGGAAAAGACCCAAACTGTTGTCACCTGGACCACTCAGAATTTAGATACAGTTTGAAGTACGTGTTAACTGAGATCCCATTCAGCCATGGATTTCTGTGATTCGTGTGGTTTTGAACCATTTCTCTTCTCCATCACTACCCCCACCATTACACATGCTGTACACTTGTAGAGCATTTACTCTGGGAAAGTAAAAAGCCCCCAGTTAACATTGTAACTATGTCTTGTACCCAAAAGGCATTTAATACATGTTTACTGAACCAAAGGTCTAGGTTAGCATATTTTAGTCCTATGTAAGAAAGACCTAACAATGAAATTTGTGTAAAAATGGAATGGGCATATTCATGTTGAAGCAAGCTTCCCCTTCACTAGAAATACTGAAATAAGGCTAGATCACTAGCCATCAAAAATGTGGAGGAGATGCCTACCTTGAGGGCAAGGAAGGAAAGCAAGTTTGAAACATGTATGACTTTTTAGGTTCCTTCCAACTCTAAGAATCTTTTATCCTTTATTAATTGGAATCACTATACACAAAGTTGACATCCATCTTCCAGCAACTCCCACTCTTTCAGGGAGTTCATAAAATGTTACAATGAAAAAGAACCTTTCAACTCATCTAGTACAACTCTTTCATTGTACAAAGGAGGAAATTGATGGCTCTTTTCTTCAATCCTGACTCTGTGTGACATGACTTGCTTTGACCTCAATTTCTTTGGGTATAAAGTGAAGGGGTTGGTCTAGATGGCTACCCTAGCCCCTTCCAGCTCTAGACCTGTGATCACATGATTCTTTGATTCCTAGACGGGTAAAGTGACTTGCCCATAACAGCACATTTGCCTAAAGCAGTAAGATACAGGGCTAGGTGCTGTAATTTTCATTTTTATTTGTTAACAACTAATAGCTGACTATAGCTCATAATACTTAGGGTGTGAGGGGTGACCATCTGTTATGGATCCTTTGGGAGACTCATGCCAAAAGTATTCCTCTGCAGGCAGACAACATGCCTAGTCTCTCAGGGATGTTGAATCTTGGAGGGCTCCAATCAGTTACAAAATAACAGAATCCAATTAAGAGGAAGGAAATAAAAAGTACTCATTGACGAGAGTAAAGTGGAGAGCCATGATGTTGACTAATGAGGAACATGGGTACATGTATGAAATTCTGACTTGGGGAGTGGAAGTGGGATTTATGAGCTTCAGACAGACATTAGTTATTAAAAAAGGACAATGAGACTAGGCAAGGAGTCTAGCAGAGAGGTTATGAGTCTTATAGAGCATCAGTGAGGTATAAATGGAATCCAGTTAGGATGAAGGAGTGCTAATTGACAAAAATAAAGTGGAGAGCCATGATGTTGACTAATGAGGAACAAAGGTACGTGCATGAAATCCTGACTTGGGAAGTGGTGGATGGGATTTATGA
>CM053622.1:192135028-192181755 GCA_028646595.1 Phalanger gymnotis
CTTGTAAAATGGAGAATATTATATTTGTACTCTCTGCCTTACAGGGCAGATTCAGGAAAGCTATTTATTAACCTTAAATCACTAAAGGCATGTGAGTTATTTATAAAGCACTCACTATTTTTACAGCCACAGATGGCTCATGTAAAATATAGTACCTTTAGAGATAACAGAGACTCTTGATATCAGTGCATTTAATTCCTGGGGCTTTCTAATGAGACATTTATAATTGAACCAATGTCATAACCTATAAAATAAATATAAGTAAAATACCTATGTCACCTAATTCATAAGGTTGATAGAAGGTGCTAATGAGATAATGTATATAAAATACTATACAAGCACATTAAGGCATTAGATAGAGGCCAACTATTATTATTAATAATATTATTGCTTTAACACAATATATGAAGTAGAACCTAGGGTATAAAAAAGTAGATTGTGAATTAATTGAAATAACATGTAAAATAAAATGGCCCAGTACTGCACTGTTGGTGGAGCTGCATATTGATCCAGTCATTCTGGAAAGCAATTTGGAAAAAGCCCCTAAAGTGACAAAACTATGCATATTCCTTCACCCAGCAATATCACTGTAGGCCTATGGGCTAAAGAAATTAAAGAAAAAGAAAAGAATACTTACATACAAAAATATGTATAGCAGTTCTTTAGGTGTTGGCAAAGTACAGGAAATTAACAGTGTTCATCAATTGCAGAATGTCTAAACAAATTGTTTATATGAAGATAATAGAATACTATTACACTGTGAGACATTAAAGGAGAGTTTCAGAGAAACCTGAGAAGACATTATGAACTGATACCCTTTTAGAGGAGCAGAACCGAGTGAAAACTGAAATTTTAATATCAACACTGTAACAAAGAAAATGAAATACTTTAGAACTCTGATCAAAACAGTGTCCAAAGATAATTCCAGAGGAATAATGAAGAATTCTATACATCTTACAGAGAATCAATAGACTCAATATGCAGAATAAGACACGGCCAGTGAGGAAAATTATTTTGCTTTGCTATGTATATTTGTTACAAGAGTTTTGTTTCCATTTTTTTCCTTTTCTTTTTCAGTGGGATTGACAATGGGAGGGAGAAAACTTAAATGTTATTTAATTGAAAACAAAATAAAATTTAACTTATAAAACACAGTGGGCTATCTTGGTACCAGACTTTCAGGCTATTTCATATTATTGATGACATTGTAAAGAGAATGTGAAAATTTTGCAAAACAGTAGATGTTTTATAGGTCAATAGATTTATAGGAACTATGTGCAAAGTTAAGCTAAATGTTTGCCCTTCTTCAGGACTTAAACAACTCTAGCTGATTGCTGGCTCTCATTCCCAAAGAGCTAGCTAAAGGAGATAACACAGTGTCATGCTTTGCTTTTCCAATCTCAAATGTGGTTTCAAGAAAGTATTATGGGAGTTGTACCTGTCATCTGTCATGGGGTTCGACAATTTTTAAATTTGAATTTAAAATTCATTGTGGAAAAACCCAGACTTTTACATTTTCATAACTTTCTGACTTTCATTACCTTGTCATAAGAATAAAAAGTCACATAAAATTCAGTTATATCATGCTTTAAGTTTTACAAAGTATTTTTCTTTGTCATTTTGTGAGGTAGGTAGCATAGGCATTATTATCCCCATTTTACAGATGAAGGAACTCTGAAGAGTTAAGTGACCCTGGGCCTGACCACAGAGCCAGTAAGTATGTGATGAGTAACATGAAGCCACTTAGTTTGATACTAAGTATAAAAAACTTTCCACTATCCTCTACTGCGGACTGCCTGCATCAAAACTAACACTTGTACTCACGGACAGTTGCTTGAAAGAAATTCTTTTTGAATCACCAGAATATGAGACTCACATAGGGTTTTTTTTAGTCTTTTGTTTTTTATTGTTCTGTTTACATGCTTGTCTAGTTTCAGGGCATAACATTTGACTGTTGAGGTTTAATTGTGAATGAAATGTCATTATTCTTTCACTATGACCTAGGGAAAGGAAACAGTCATCGCATCAACTGCCAAAGGATGGATAAGAAAGGACAATGTAATGGCCTCTATGAATGATTACTGTGTATATTGCAAATATGCCTCTAGTGTATAATTCCCTATTGGGATGAGATTTCACCTTGAATCAAACTTCCTTCATGAAATAAGGAAGAAAAAGCTTTCTACTATTTTAAGATGAATGCAGCCAACTGTATTATAGTCATTCTCCTATCTAGAGATCACTGTGGAATGACAGCTTTGCTAACAGGGTATTTCTGGGGAGGGCCATGGTCTGCTGAAACCAAGCTATTAGGAAAACAAATGATTCTCTTTACCTTCTGTCCGCTGACATAAGGTTTTATGAAGCTGTATTTTGCTATAATCATCACTGATCCAAAGTTCCCTTCTTGAGATTTTTTTAAAGAAAATCCAGTAGTAAATCTTGCATTTTTGAAATAATAAAGATCATTCTAGGTATAAAATCCTTGCCACTCATTTACAGGATAGAGGGCAATAGCTGGTACTACAAAGGACCTCTTTCCATTCATCCATTATAATGATCGAGCTGATGAATTTAGAGTCTGTCTTTCATTGAAACACAGGGAGCATCTCAAATGTTGGTGCTTAATAACAATTGAATTTTCTAATAATGTTTAGGAGCTAGTTCATCTGCCCCATCCCATGTCAAAGAAAATGAAAGAACATTTTCTAACATTCCACCAGATTTTAATGTGCCATATTTCTGAGTATGCATTTCTAAATGAAGAAAATAGGCAGTCTCCCTCCCCTCCCCACAACTAAAACATTTAATAGGAATAAAGAAGAGGAAAATTAGATTACAGTGGAGGCCAGAGCTGGTCAAATGGATCAGAAATTACTGGTTGACTATAAATATAAAGTGAAATTATTTTAATATAATTTTGTGTGTACATATTGTTTTCCCTGAAAGCATTTACAATTCTTAACGTAATGTACTGTTTCCTTTTTGTCTTTGTATCCTCAGTGCCTAGCATAGTGTTTTGAACATGGTAAGCAATTAATGAATACTTGTTAATTGATTGATTGTCTTTGCCCAGAATAGATTTCATTTATATCACTGAGGAGGTGACATGAAAATCCAGAGTCCAGAGAGAGATGAAAAAATAATCAGGCAGATCATAGACTCAGTGAAACACTTAGAGCTCAGAGGCCTACATTTCCCCTCCCTCAAAGGAGAAAACCACAGGGAGAGAATTCCAATTAGAGCCCACCTTACCTGATGGTGACATGAGTTAGTGAAGGATGCTGGGAAGGTATCCTGCCTAAGATGTGTGTCCTCCACCTCGGTGTAACAGTGTTCAAGTTGTCAAGAGACATGTGAGTCTAATCTTTTCCTTGTGTTATTCTTTTAAAATAAAAGTGGTAGGTTCCAGAACTTGAATGCATTGATCAAGTGAGTTTCTTTTATGCACAGGAAGCCTGGGGGCACCAGGACAGTAGGAGAATAAGAAAAAGAAACAGAAAAAGTCAAAAGTTAGAACGGGTCTAAGAAAAATGTATCTCTCTTCAAAGTTTTCTCAGCAATCAGCCTCATGAGAACATAATACAAAGAATGTGGTCTTGGTGTTAGGAGACATATATTTAAATCCTAGCTCTGGTTTTAAAGTCAATTACCCTCTCTGAGCTCCAGGTTCTTCATCTTTAAAGGAGGATAATCATACTTACGCTAATAACCTCACTGGATGGTTGCAAGAAAAGTGATTTTCAAACTTTAAAACACTTTTCTCAAATGTGTTACTATTATTAACTGGCTTCAGGTGTGTGCCTGTCAATATCACTATAACTGCAAGAGACAAGTATTATTCCTGCTGGTATGATTAGCAGGGGAACAGGCAAGTCATCATCTTACTGGCTAAGAAAGTTATAATACAACAGCCCTACTTTCCTACAAGCTCTCTACTGGTAGAGAGAGTTAATTCATTGCACAGTGCTCTCTGATGAAGAAGGGTCTCACATACACAACCGATTTTTTTTTTCTGCTTTTCAAAAGTAGATACCCATTTTAGAATATACCTAATTCAGTACTGATTCCATAACTAAGGCAAGAGGGTACATCAAGGAAACAAGAAAACTAATTCTTAATCTGGCAGTCCAAATAGAAAATTATTTTGCCAAAATTGAAGATTTAGGGTCACCATTTTCAACAATTATAACAAAAGTGAATTAGGATTTCCTTAGATTTGAGGGTAGATATATTCTACACAGAATATATTTAAGTAGTTTTTAGCCCACTTTATTTCCACTATCATTAGTAAATCTTAAATGATATCCATTTTTTCACCAAGCATTTCACAAATGCATCCATATAAATTAAATATGGAACAGACATTCTTGTTCTTTTCCAACTGCCAGGGCAGAATTATTTCACTAAACACATTTACTAATGCTCTGTCCAGTCAAGCATCTAAATGTCTTCAGGATCAATCATATAATTCTTTCTGAAGACTATTCCACAGCCTAATAAATCAGTGAATTTTTTTTTTACTTTTACTATCAGGAAAATATCTCTGCTTTATATGTGCATCTTTATGCTTCTCTTTGCTTTCAAATCATACATAATCAACTTCTTGCCTTCTTAATTTTTACATAAGTAGAGAGTTTTCACATCAATTTTATTTAGAAAATGGGACAAAATTGAACAGTTAAGTCTTATCTCTCAATTAATTTCCTAGTCCCTTAATTGGGATACTGTCCATATTTTTCTCAATTGGATCACTTACTCTTCTCAAATTTATCATATGTTTTAATCCTGGCCCTTCCTTGTTTTTATTTTTGTTCTCTACTTATTCTGATCTATCATAAAATCTCCTCTACTACATCTCTTCTCCACCCTCCATTCCTCCTCCCTACTGCCCCACCCTGCCCTACCCTGTCTATCAAGGTTGGTTTATCACTGAAGAACTCAGCTAAGGGGACAAAGATAAGGAAAGAAATAATAAAGAAGGGAGGAATAAGTTATGGAAAACAAAAACACATAGCATCTCACCTGTAATATCTGTCCATCTTCTCACTGGCTAGTTTCATATCCTGTTGTGTTTCTCCTAATTATACCTTGAGTTTGGCAGACAACAAGCACATCAGCCAGGTCCTGACATTCAGCAAATAATAAAATTATGTAATGGTATAAGCTCACTTCATCTTTCTACTTACTTCAAGTTTAAAGACACCCCCAACTGAATGTCCTGGTCCCATTGTAGCTTTAGAATTTGAAAGGCTGGAATTTGAAGCTTTTGATCTATATTCCAAAGACCTAGTCACAACTGTTGCCCTATTGAGAAAACATGAATATCACCCATTATCTTTGTTAAGCTATCTGCACACCCACAACTCAGATTTCCAGTTAGGTTCCTATAGACTACAGTGTGACAAACCACACAGTCATACCCATCTCTATTTGACAGCCAATATGTTTGTACGATACAGAAATACATACAATTTCACAAACTTAATTTTAGCATGTAACTCATGGGGCTCTTTCCCAAACCCCTCAGCAGAGCATCTGTTCAGTGCTGGTCCATATGACATAGTCTGACAGCTTTTACTGGTTGCCCAAGAGGCTCTCTTGATGACATCAACTTCCTAATTGTCTACCGAACTGATAGGTATTATCTTTGATGCTAAGCCTCCAAACACATGTGTGTTTGTTTTCCTATGAAAATTTATAATTAGTTACTTTTTCTAAGTTAACAGAATACTCTACATTTCTGAGCAGGAAGTTATCATTTCATCTATCCCTTCATTTGTAGATACAGAAATTGAGACGGTCAGATTAAACCACCTGCCCAAGGTCAACGAAAAAGTCAATCAACTTGAAGAGCTGAGACAACATCATTCCATAGACTACCACAGAATTTCAGATATGTAAGAAACTTTAGTAAATAACTAGTCCATATCTTTCCTTTCACAGACAACCAGCAAAACAAAGTGATTCAATCTGGATAACTTAAGTAACAATTTCAAAGCTGAGCGGAAAAACAATAACAAAGACAGCAACTCAGGTCCCGTAACTCTTAGCCCATTGCTTTCACTCTACATAAAGCAGCTATAAAAGTTTCCTAAACTACCTACTGTTTGATAGTTTTAGTCAATATTTATTCGTATTTATTAAAGACCCAAAGATGTCACACCTGCAATTGAAAATTGTGTATGATAAAAGAAAGCTAAAAGCCAGATAATGCTTCACTTACCACAAATATGTAACAAATGTTACTCCTTTTTAATTTTCTTTTTAAAGTTTATTTAGCATTTCATTTTCCCCAATCACATGTAAAAACAAATTTTAACATTAATTTTTAAAACTTTGAGTCCCAAATTCTGTCCCTTCTTCCTTCCCCACTTGCCTCATTGAGCAGGCAAGCAATTTGACATAGGTTATACATGTGTAGTCATACAAAATGTATTTCCATATTAGTCATGTTGTGAAAGAAAACAAGACCAAAAAGAATAAACTCAAGAAAAAAATAGTTTTTATTAATTTATTTTTAGTTTTCAACATTCGCTTCCACAAAATTTTGAGTTCCAAATTTTCTCCCCATCCCCCTCCTTCTCTCTCCAAAATGTTGTGCATTCTGATTACCCCTTCCCCCAATCTGCCCTTCCTTCTAATACCCCTTCTCCTTCTCTTATCTTTTTCCCTTCTATTTTCCTGTAGGGCGAAATAGATGACTATATCCCATTGCCAGTATATCTTATTCCCCAGTTGCATGTAAAATAATTTTTAACATTTTTTAAAATTTTGAGTTCCATATTCTCTCCCTTCTTCCCTCCCCACCCACCCTCACTGAGAAACAAGCATTTCAATAAAGGCCATACATGTGCAGTCATGCAAAACACCTCCCCAATAGTCATGCTGTAAAAGATTAACTATATTTCCCTCCATCCTGTCCTGTCCCTCATTTGTTCAATTCTTCCTTTTGATCCTGTCCCTGCTAAAAAGTGTTCACCTCTGATTACTCCCTCCCCCCATTTGCCCTCCCTTCCATCATCCCCTCCTCTCTTATCCACTTCCCCATACTTTCCTGTAGGATAAGAGAGATAAGAAAAAATAAAATTAAAAAAGTTATGTTTCAGTCTGTATTCAGACACCATCAGTTCTCTGGGGATGGATAGCATTTTTCATCGTAAGTCCTTCAGAGTTGTCTTGGATCATTGTGTTGCTAAGAATAACTAAACCATTCACGGTGGATCATCTTACAGTATTGCTGTTACTTTGTCCAAAGTACATTGCACTTTGCATCAGCCCATGTAAGTCTTTCCAGGTTTTTCTGAGAACCTCCTGCTCATCATTTCTTATAGAACAATAGTATTCCATCATAATCCCATAGCAGAATTTGTTAAGCCATTAACCAATTGATGGGCATCCTCACAATTTCCAACACCTTGCCACCCAAAAAGAGCTGTTACAAATATTTCGGTACATATATGTCAATTTTGCTTTTTTTAAATCTATTTTTGGATACAAATCTAGTACTGGCACTGCTAGGTCAAAGAGTATTGCAAGATTTTAGAGCCTTTGGACATAGTTCCAAATTACTCCAAACAATGGTTGAATCAGTTCACAACTCCACCAACAATGCATTAATGCCTCATTTTTCCCACATCACCTCCAACATTAGTCATTTAACTTTGCTGTCCTATTAGCCAATCTAATAGGTATCTCAGAATTGTTTCAATTTGCTATCCTCCAATCAATAACAATTTAGAGCACCTTCTCATATGGCTACAGATAGCTTTGATTACATCACCTGAAAACTGTTCATATCTCTTGATCATTTATCAATTGGGGAATGGTTCTTGTTTTAATAAATTTGATACAATTCTCTATATATTTGAGAAATGACACCTTTGTCAGAGAAACTTGATTCAAAAATTTTTTCCACAGGATTGCTAAATGTACTTTCTTCTATCCTATTTCCCCCCTATTTGTTGTATTCTTTCTCTCCTTTCATGCTCCCCCCTCCAAAGTGTTTTAATTCTGACTACTACCTCCCCCAATCTTCCCTTCATTCTGTCACACATATCCCTTCTCATATCCTCTTCATCTCCTACTTTCCTATAGGTTAACATAGATTTCTATACCTAATTGATTGTGCATGTTATTCCCTCTTTGAGTAAGTTCTGATTAAAGTAAGGTTCACTCATTTTCTCCACTCTCCCATCTTCCTCTCCCCCATAAAAGCTCTTTTTCTTGCCTTTTTTATGTAAGATAATTTCCCCATTCTACCCCCTCCCTTTTCCTTTCTCTCAGGGCATTCCTCTGTCATATATATATATATATATGTACTTCTGCTTGCCCTAATAATGTGAACTGGGACTGCCAACCAGGACTGACTCAGATTCAATTATGAGTGAAGCAACAGAGTCCTGCACCAGCAATGAAGTCCATGTCATCTTCATATAAGTTATAATTATCATATTTCCATTTAGGGATGTAAAAAATTTAACCTTATCAAGTCCTTTATTATTTGCCTTTCATGTTTACCTTTTTAGCCTTCTCTTGAGTTTTATATTTGAAAGTCAAATTTTCTAGTTAATTATGGTCTTTTCATCAAAAATGCTTGAAAGTTCCCTATTTAACTGAACATCCATTTTTCCTCTGAAAGATCATACTCAATTTTCCAGGGTAGGTGATTTTTGGCTGTAAACCTAACTCCTTTGCCCTCTGGAATATGATATTCCAAGTCCTCCAGTATTTTAGTGTAGAAGTTGTTAAATCTTGTGTTATCCTGATTGTGGCTACTTGAACACTTGAATTGTTTTTCTTTTTTCTGGACTGCTTACAATATCATCTCCTTGAACTGAAAATACTGGAATTTGGCTATGATATTCCTGGAAGTTTTCATTTTGGGATCTTTTTCAGGAAATTATCAGTAGATTCTTTCAATTTCTAATTTGTCCTGTTTCTTGAAGATTAGTTCAGTTTTCCTTGATAATTTCTTGAAAGATGATATCTACATTCTTTTTGTGATCATGGCTTTCAGATATTCCAATAATTTTTAAATTATCTCTCCTGGATCTATTTTCAAAGTTAGTTGTTTTTCCAAAGAGATATTTCACATTGTCTTCTTTTTTCATTCTTTGGTTTTCTTTTATTGTTTCTTGATTTCTTATAAAGTCATTAGCTTCCATTTATCCAATTCTAATTTTTAAGGAGTTTTTTTTTTTTCTTCAGTGAGCTTTTGTACTTCTTTTTCCACTTGGCCAGTTCTACTTTTTAATTTTCTCTTTTTTCCTTAGTGAATTTTGTGCCTCTTTTTTCATTTGGCAAATTATATTTCTAAAGGCATTCTTCTCCTCAATGGCTTTTTGTACCTCTTTTAGCATTTGGCCTATTCTATTGTTTAAGTAATTTTTGTGTCTCCTTCAACCGAACTGTTGACTTATTTTTCATAATTTTCTTGCATTACTCTCATTTCTCTTCCCAACTTTTCTTCTGCCTCTCTTATTTGATTTTCAAAATCCTTTTCAAGCTCTTTCATAGCCTGAGACCAATTCATATTTTTTCTAGAGGCTTTGGATGTAGCAACATTGACTTTGTTATGTTCTGAATATGTGTTTTGATCTTCCTCACCATTATTGTAACTTTCTATGGTCAGAATTTTTGTTGCTTGCTCATTTTTCCAGTCTATTTCTTGACTTTTTTGCTGTTGTTTTTGTTTGTTTTTTGGACGGGACAACACATGGCAATTGGGGTTAAGTGACTTGCCCAAGGTCACACAGCTAGTAAGTGTGCCAAATGTCTGAGGCCGAATTTGAACTCAGGTCCTCCTGACTCCAAGGCCAGTGCTCTATTCACTGTGCCACCTAGTTGCCCTTATTTCTTGACTTTTCACTCTCTTTATACTGGGGCTCTGCTTCCAGTGTGGAGGGTGCTCTGTCCCAAGCTTTAGAGGTTTTGTTCAGCTGTTTTCAGAGATACTTCTAGGGTCCTCTAAGTTTTCAGTGCTTCCAAGGTTCTATTCCATAGGATCTATCTTTACTATTCTCTTGACCTTGTGCACTGGTTTGTGAGGGACCACAAGCACTCTTTTTTGCCCTGGAACTGTGACAAGGTTCCCCATTCCACTGAAGCTACAAGCTCTGCTGTGCTAATGCCCCTCTTCACCCTGCCACCCAGTACTGTTACTGGCATCCAAGTATGGGTGAAGCAAGAGTCCTGCCTCCATTACCAGCAATGAAGTCCATGTCATCTCCTTCTAATCAGTTGTTCAACCTCTTTACCATCTGTGGGCTGGGAGCTCTGGAAGCAGCTGGTGCCACTGCTGATCCAGTGGCTCCCCAGGCCTGTTACTGGGGACTTGCTGGGGCACAGTCTGCATCCACTCTCACCCAGATGCAATAGACCTTTCCTGCCACCTTTCTAAGTTGTCTTTGGCTGGAACATTATTTCTCCCCATCCTTTTGTGAGTTCTTCCACTTCAAGAATTGTTTTATGACATTATTTAAAGGTGTTCATAGGGATTTGGGGGAGAGCTCAGGTTAGATGCTGCTTTTTCTCTGTCATCTTGGTTCCTCCTACAAGCTTTCATTATTAATAAAATTGCTATAATACATTTCTTCTATTAAGTCAAAACTTTTTTCAGGTATTCATTTTTCTCTATATATAACTGAGATACATTATTATGATGTCACATTTCTCAATCTGCCATCTATCTATCTCCATGTTTTCTGTCTACCTATCTATCTGTTTGCCTGCTTACCTGTCTGATTGTCTGTCTTTCTGTATGTCTGTCTCTTTTTCTTTCTCCTTAATCTTCTCAGTCCTTCATGGTATAGTATAAAATCAAACATAAAATAAAATTTCATAGCCCTCTCTGACTGTAGCCTGGTTGCATTTTTTAAGAGAAGACAAACATATTCCACTTGAAAAACCAAATTATAGAAAGACCAATTTCTGATGATAGTTATTGAAAAATTTTAAAAAAAGCTATAAAAGTTTTCTCTATTCAACCCCCTAGAGCAGTAGACCTTCCAAGAATATATCCTTACACCTGAGCTGTCTGCCACTGTGTAAATAAAAGTAAGGTGTGAGATAAGACAAAAAGGTAAAAAGGGAGACATAGTATAATGAAATGGAAGTTATTGGCTTTTGGTCAAAGAGAAGGGAGGAAAAGTTCCTTTTCTTTTGTCAATTTTTTCATGTCAATACTGATTTTGTTTCTAAAGGAAGTAAACTAAGAAATGAAGGAGAATCTGAAAAACAAAAAAGGCATAAAGGACAAGGAAGATTAGATATAGACATGTTGCTAATAGTTCTCCTAGAACTCACTCTTCCCTCCTGCTCCTGGTTAAAACGCAGGGAAAAGAATCCAGTGGACAGACAAAGAAACAGATTCTACCCTCACTTTATATTTGGGGTAATTGAAATGGCAAAACCTTAAGGGACTTGCCCCAAATCTCACAGAAAGCTGAGGTGGAATTAATACAAAAAGCAAGCCAGTTCTCATTATTTCCAGTTCTGTGCTCTCTCCACTAGACCAGATGATTTACAAATTAACTCTCAGGTGTCCTGCTTTTGCCTCTGCCCATCATAGGAATCTGGACTAACAAAAAACCTTTTTTTAAGTTTCATAGCTCCCAGAGATTACCAAATACAGCTGCTATCATAGGGCCATTGCAAATGTTAGCTCCTGCTCCTGCCACATTACTCTGGAACTTACCATCCTGCAGAGAAAGGTAATGAACTATTGCATCCATCTTCCACAGAACCAAACCAATTAGCATTCAGTGCATCTCAGTAATTTATTATAAAGTTAGGACGTGTGGATCTTATGGCATTGTTGTTTAATTCATTTTCAAGTCGGTGGGTTGTTTTGAGGATTAAAAAAAAATAATGCAAAAAGGTTAAGTATTAACTCCTTTTGTTCCAACTTTCCAGAAGATTTCATAATAGAACATGGTCCTGTGGTTAGCATTGGGGAGCCACTTCTAACCTTTATCCTGAAGACATTTCCCTTTTGAGAAAAAAAATAAATACTAGCCTTCCCATTTCTGAGTAACACCACCATGATATCTCAGTTTGAAGAGAAATATTATTTGCAGAAATTATCACCCCCAGACACCCTGAAGGGAAATCTCTATTCATTAAAAGTATGACCCTATCAAGCTGAGGTTGGAAATGATTCACCAAGAATCTGTGTAAGGATGATCAGTCTCTGACTCACTTGAGAGCTGGCCACTTACATTACCCGAAATCATATTCCTGCTCCTATTCATTTCACCAGTCCCAGGAGGAGAAAGAGAATGCCCAGAAGCAAATTGATAGGTAGCCATGAAGTCATTTTAAGATATAATAATAAGATGAGATCTGAAAAAGTCAGCAGGTATTGACATAAGGATTACTCCATGAAAAACAACAACAACTTGATAACAAACTCTGTGGAGTTTTTGCAGGGATTTGTATACAAGACATATTGATGGCAGCTAGACGACACAGTGGGTAGAACACTAGGGGCTTGGAGATGGGAAGACCTGACTTTAAATCCTGACTCAAGACTCTTAATAGCTATATGACTTTAACCTCTGTCTACTTCAGTTTCTGCATATGTGAAATAGCAATAAGTATTATTAATAATTAATAACTATCAATGATATTGTACTTTAAGTCTCATGAAGTTCTTTGCACATGTTAACTCATCAACTCTCAACAATGCTGTGAGGTGGATGCTTTTATTATTCCCATTTTACAGATCAGGAGGCTGAGACACAGAAAGGTTAATGGGCATACTCAGAGTCATTCAACTAATAAGTTTCTGAAGGAAAATTTTAACTCTGGTCTTCTTGACTCCAAGTCCTGCACTCCATCCATTATGTCACCTACCTACGATTGCAGCAAATAATAGCACCTATTTCTCAGGTTGTTGTAAGGGTGAAGTTAGATAATATTTGTGAAGTATTTTGTAAACCATAAAACACTATACAAATGCTAGTAGTAGCAGCAGCAGCAGCAGCAGCAGTAGTAGTAGTTGTTGTTGTTGTTGTTGTAATTGTTGCTTTTGTTGTTGTAAGACATTTCAGAAATCATCTAGTTCATCCCCACCACCACTCCCATTCCGAGAAGGTTAATTTACATATCCAAGGGGTGAGTAATATAAACTTTTAACAGAAAAAAAAACCTGTATCATAAATTTAAGGGAAAAAATCTAGACAAAAAATTAAGTGAATGGCTGGCTAACTCGATAGTAATACTTGCTCCCCAAAATGAAGGATGCTTACACATTACTTAGAAATAAAGTGAAACATTAGAGATATTCTATTGGACTAGTTAAATACATATGGAACTCTTAAAAGGAAGTCATAGAATATATAAAATAGGTTTGGTTTGCTATTAAGGGGACTAAATTATAATTGAAACATGGAGAACGTGGAATAAGCCATCTGATCGAGTCAGTCTATTTGCCTAGAGTGCCTTCTATAGAAAGATTATCAACAGAGATAGATAATTCATAGATGGATGGGTAGATAGATAGATACTTTCCAAAAGGTACATTAAACACCACACTTTCCAAAAATATGTATTAGGGAGCACATAAGTACCACTCTCAAAGAATAGGAAAACAATGATAGCTAATAAAGGGGTGACCTTCGGGGTAAGTACATAACAAGGAAAATTACATTTGTTTCATATATACAGTTCCTAACAATGAGAGGTAAAGAAAGGGAGAGAGGTATTGTGGGGACACCTAAGCTGGATCTAGCCAAGAATTTTTAAGGGATCAAAAGCCTGAAAACTCCAAAGTAAAATGACTCAGTCAGTTCAGAATGAAGATATAAATAAATGAACACATTGGCTATTTGAATGTAATTAATGGAGAGGGAAAACTAAACATAAAAGTAAAATAAAAGGAAGAAGAAAAGTGAAAATGACAGGAGGATGAGAGAAAAATGAAAAGAAAACAGCTATATTTTTCCTTCAAGAGTAAAAGACAGAGATGGCTCACTCTGGCTGAGATGATTACCATAGAATAGGGGAAAAGTAATAGATTCATTAGTGACTACATTATTTCCACCATTTTATTCCCAGTAGACATTAAATAAAACTCTGCTGAACCGAATTTCCAACATATTCTAGTGTGCCTGGATAAGAGCAAAGTTGGAAGTGGGGGCAGGACCTCAAATGTGCTTTCAAATATTTGAAGGATTGTTTTCATGAAGAAATACTAGATTTTGTTCATTTTGGTCTCAAAGGACAAAATTTGAACAACGTGTGGAAGTTGTAAAAACACAAGTTTTGTTTTGATGTAAGGAAAATGTTCCTATGATTTAAAGATGTCCAAAAGTGAAGTGGGCTCCCATTCTCTGGAAGTCTTCAAGTGAAAACTATATCACCACTTTTTGAGGATGTTGGAAAATAAATTCCTACTAGATTACAGGATCAAACCTCTTGGGTTCCTTCCAACTCAGATATTCTCAAATGATAAGGACAGGAAGATGGACTGGACTTGGGATTCCATTAGTGCAAGGAACTCCTAGGTAAAAAAGTTTCTTCTGCCAGGGCAGATCTCCAACTTCTTTGCAATTTATGGGCTTTAGAAAGTTCCCTAGAACCTTGAGAGGTTAAGTGACCAGGATCACTCAGTAAGTACATTTCAGACAGAGGAAGTTAACTGACGTCTAACAGACTAGGAAGACATCTGCCTATCCTCTACTGTCACACTGCCTCCTACTATAAAGAGAAGGAGAAGGGGGGGGGGAGAAAGAACAGTTAAAATAAACCCTGTAGCTAAGCATTGATTAGCTATTATGGAAACCAGAGCAGATACCAAAAGAGTTATTTAATGCTAGAAGAAATTGAATTTGTAGGGATTAGCTTTGGTCTCTTGTAAAAGAAAGTTAAAAAAATAATCCAAGTCCTTTCTTTTTCTCATATAGCTCAGGGGTGTATATATGGTGACTAGAAAACCTGAATTAGGGGAATTGTCCTGGATTTTGATTTTCTACTCTGCCTGGAGACATTCATCAAAAATGTCTTGATTTGAACAATTCTGTCTCATTATGTCCTGTGTTTTTCATTTTTCCTCTTTCTCTGTATAAAGATTCACTGTTCATGATGATGGCAACTGTATTTTTTATATCTCTGCATCTCCCAGAGCCTAGGATAGTACTTTGTACACACTAGGTATTTAATAAATGATTGTTGATTAAATTGCTTTAATTTTTATTTCTTCCTGCTTTTCTATTTCTCTTGGATATTTTAGTTACTACAAAGATCACAAAATGTTAGTGAAAAAAATGTTTCTTGGTTGGTCCTTCTTTGCATAGCTGTTAGTGCCTTTCTCTCCTCTCCTTCACCATATCACTGGTTACTTTGTATCTAGTTTGTATATGTTTTGTGTCTCTCTCTCTCTCTCTCTCTTTCTCTCTCTCTCTCTCTCTCTCTCTCTGTCTCTCTGTCTCTCTCTCTCTCTGTCTCTCTCTCACTCACTCTCTCATATGTGTATGCATATACACATGTTAGCAACTACATTAAAATGTAAGCTCCTTAAGAGCAAGGGCTGATTTGTCTTTGTATGCCTAGAATATAGTGCTTGTTACTTAATAAATGCTTATTTATTAACTCTTTTATCTAGTCAAACCCCTTCACTTTGCAGACTAGGACACTAAAGCCTATAGACATCAAATGTCTTACTCAGTATCACACAGCAAGCTAATCCTTCTTGAAAGCCAAAACTTGCATAGACAATTCACTTACAATGAGTGAAAAGAATGGAAGCTGAATGGATAAAGTTGGTTTAGCTTCAGTATTTCAGATACAAATAAATACGAGGGTGTTTCCCCCCCCCTTGGAGGCATCCAAAAACTCCAGAATATCAGAAAAATTAAGCTAATAGGGATAAGGAACTGAAAATGATAATATGAATGCATCACACAGATAAGATTATATATTAATATATATATATATGTATATACTAAAACGATGTTGATGTAGTACGAAATTAAAACAATGGTCTTTACAACAAAGCCATAAATAATATTATTAAACCAAGGTTTTGCCCTAAAGAACCAAAATTTAAAGGCTAATGAATTATCAAGATAATCAGTTAAAAGAAGACATTATCAGATAGCAAATTGCTACCCCAAACTTCAGGGACTGTTCACCAGGTGTGCTTGTGCCCGGCCTACTCCCCCACTCCTAATGCAGCCTCACTCTCTAGGTTCTCTTTCCATGGGCAAAATTGTCCTAGGTTCATTTCCTACCCACTGAATTTGTCTTAAAATGGATTTGATGGTGCATTTTGTGGTATTTGCCCTAGGCAACAGAATTGCTAGTTGCAAATTTGCTTTTTCAGGATGGAGAAATGAAGTCACCTGCTACATGACTTCATTAATGCTAGTATTTAGGCAGTTTTTCAAAGGTAAAAGCAATATTCACTTCAAGGAGACCTTTTCCCTTCAACTGACAATCCAAGAAAAAGAAAACTGTGTGGTTGCTAGCCAGATCCTTATAACATCTTTATCTACAATGGAAAATATCAAAGAAAAGAGCAGAGAGACATAGAGACCTTTGCCTTCAGACAAAATATATTTTATATTATCCTGAGATCAAAATGGGAAAATAAAGCCAATTAACTAGTACTCAAACATTTTGAGGCTTTTATGCTTTGGTTTGGTTTTTGCTTGTTTTATTTTTTTGGTAATTTTTCATAACCATTAACAACTCCACCTTAGACAAACCAATGTAAGGCAAGTGAGGTCTTTATGGCCACTGAATGTTTAGTAACTAAAGGAATGACATGGAAAGTAATGAAAAAGAACATAGGGTGAAAGCTAGACCAAACAACCTATTCAGTGAAGATAATATGATAACTTTAGACACTGATGCCACTTAACAAATCTATCATGTTTGCAAAACTGAGTATTATCTATTCCATGAGATATTATAAGCATGAGCTATCTATTTGTATGTAATTTTCTTATGGAATTCTTTTCCATAAGGGCAGCTAGGTGGCACAGTAGATAGAGCACCAGTCCTGGAGTAAGGAAGACTCATCTTGCTGAGTTCAAAATCTGGCCTCAGACACTTACTACCAATGTGACCCTGGATAAGTCACTTAACCCAGTTTGCCTCAGTTTTTCTTCTATAAAATAAGCTGGATGAGGAAGTGGCAAACCATTCCAGTGTCTTTGCCAAAAAATCCCTGAATGGTGTCACAAAGAGTCAGACATAACAAAAACAACTGGACAATAACAACAAATGAATTTACCAGATGGCTTTCATTTTATTAACTGAAAATTAAAAAATGAAAAGGCTGAGGGCACTTTCAGCTACCTACACCTCAGTATGTTCATGATGGTTTGGGGCAATATAACAATGAGAGGATGATCTATGAAAATGAAAGGACATTCAAAATGTCTATTTAAACTCATTGCAAAAAAAATGCAAAGGAAGCCCAAGACTTATAGAATTTTAACCCTTACCTTGTGACACATTTTCCTGAAGTGAATTTGCAGAAGTCTCGTTAATATATTATTGACTAGTTATAGCTATAGTACACATACACTCTTTAAATGATGAGAGAAAATGTCTCTTTTTTTAAGTTATTGTATCTGTAAGGCTTGAACAAAGAGGAAAAGAAAAAGGTCCATCCTGATTCTCACTTAAAACTTCCTTAGTAGATAAAAATTATTTCTGTGGGCCATAAAAATTGGTGTTGGGATAATAACAGAGATTAGCTATGGGAATGCAGGAAGCCATAGTATTGTCTCCTGATGGTAAATTTTGCCTCTTACTGACAAGAGACAGACAGTATTCAGGAAACTGGAAGATATAATATTATTATAAACTATTAACCATGTGTTTCTCAGCTAAATTTAATTAAAATATCCAAGACTATTTTTCTTCTTTTCCTACCTTTTACTGCTAACTGTGCAATTGCCTTTGTTTTTTTTTTTTAAAGGAAAACTGAGAGTACTTTGAATTATACTTAAAAGACGTTTTTTACTTCACAAAATATATCCTTTTATGGGCTTATGAGTAAATTAGAGAAAAAATTGCTTCTAATAAAATATCTTCTCTTGATTTTCTTATTGCCCAGACTCTCACTAAAACCAGTAGGAATATACCATAGCTTTTCTAGGCCAATCAATTCCTCTGAGGTTCTGATTCAAGTACTAAGTTATTCTAAGATATATGATCTCCTGATTCTACCTAACCAAATAGCATATTATGTCTAAGAACAGAAAGGGCTAATAATGAGGGATAACTGAATTCAATGCTAAAATTATTTATTAAGCATGTACTATGTGCCTACCACTATTCTTAGGAACTGGGAAAATTAAAGTAGAATCAAAATAGGTCCTGCTTTCAAGAAACATAGCACCGGAGAGAAATAGTATATTCCCAAATAATTAAAAATATATCCGACATTTAAAAATTAGTTTCTTGGGATGAGAGGAGACGTTCTAAATAAAAGAATCAGGAAGACTTTTAGACAAGGTAGCATCTGAGAAGAGTTTTGAAGGGATGCAGGGGTTCTAAGAGGCAGAGGTGAGTATAGAGAATCAACTTGTACAAAAGAATGGAGATGGGAGATTGAATTTAGAATTTGAAGAGAGCTTAGAGATCTGCCTTGGTATATACATACATAAAAGGTATTCCTAATGTCACATTTCCCACTTCCTCTTTGATTTTCTGTCACAAGAGGGAGAAGATATGCACAGTTTCGTGTTCAATACAAGAAGGTGCCAAATTGTGTAGAAAGGCATGTTTCTGACTGGGAGGATTTATTACTGTTCATAGAATCATGGGACGATACATATTTTAGCTGAAAGGAACTTTTGAGGACATATAATCCGATTCCTTTATTTTCAAGATGAAGATATGAAGTATTGCAGAGGTTAAATGACTTGCCCAGGACATACAGATAGTAAATGTCAGAATCAGGATTCTAATTCTGTGTCAGAATCATTCTGAGTCCCATTTCCCTCCTTCATTTACTGTACTTACTGCCTATCTATGACAGTTGTTAGCTTTCTAGATACAAAAATTGGAAGTCTGACGATTTGTTTTGGATCTCAGCTCTGCTATGTCCTATTAAAGTGATTTGGAACTAAGTTACTTGAC
Organism: Phalanger gymnotis; assembly: GCA_028646595.1. Taxonomy (NCBI): domain Eukaryota; kingdom Metazoa; phylum Chordata; class Mammalia; order Diprotodontia; family Phalangeridae; genus Phalanger; species Phalanger gymnotis. The sequence goes on from CM053622.1 coordinate 192,154,130, forward strand.
TTCATTGAGCCTCAGTGTTCTTATCTGTAAAACAGGGACTAATCTAGATAAGGATGGAAAGCCCCTTCAAACTTTACATATTATGATACTATGACTCTCTATCTACCATATAAATCTACTAGATTGTTGCAAAAGACTGTCATGCATTTGATACATTTATGGTCTTGTGATTTAATGGGCATGAATGCAACTTTTTTGACTCAGGTCATAGCCCGTCCAGGACTTCATGGCTTGCTATGGCCAAAGGAATTCATCACCTTGTGGCCAACCTTCTGGTGATGAACTTCTCTGAATTGGGTTAGACATGTCCTCAGATATGAACACGAAGCATATCACTGGACTAGTACTTGAAGTTTTTCTAGCTTAGCTTGACCTCCCAGAGTTTGTGCTTCACCAGCTTAGCTTATAGGGTCACCTCCCACACTCTCTAAATGCTCTTTAGTAGAAGCCATATGCCTGTGGGTTATGAATAAATGTTTATCCAAGTATATAGAATGGGGTCATGAAGACATGTATATGAGTGGGTAACCTCATACTTATCAAGGGTATATTTGAAGAACTGTGTCAAATAATACTAGGTAAGCTCAAAATCAAAGTACAAAAAGTAAGGATGCAAGCCAAACCACTGTGTCATGAAAAATAAACTTATCACTCTCTTAAAGCCTTTTATCCAAATATAACATGACAGTATCCCTTGGGTTATTATCCATTACAAGAAATTGAAATCAGTGATAAGTCTTTTTTTCTAATTTAAATTGTAATTGTTGTTCTGTCTTCATTTTGCATAGTACACATAAAATTTCATTTAAGTGAACAATCTAGAGTTACAGCTGAAGTATCTTCAAAGATCCAGCTTCCAAGAGGCTCCCTAAGCTCCAATCCCCCCATCCACAGTAATACTGTTCTTATGTTCCTCTAGTCCTGAGCTACAAAGAACAAGTATACAGCTTCAGAATCCATGAAGCTAAAACTGGAGGGTTTATGAGAAGCACACAAATTATTTAGAATTATTTAGTGGAAGCGCTGACTCACATGGGAATGGTGAATTTCACATGGATTTTATTGTCACTTTCTGAATATCTGTCTCTAAGAGAAAATAAGTCACACATGCATAACTAGAAAGTCAGTACTTAGATAGAATGACCATGGGATGGCAGACTTAAGGTAGTCATTATAAAGGAGACTAAATTTGAAATCTGGATTCACCTATTGCCAATGGCCTAATTACATAGTCTGTGGTTTATCCTGATGACTTCTTATACCTAATCTTTCTCCCTTGCATCCTTCTCAGTTTTCACAAATACATTTCTAGTAGAAAGGCAAAGATAGTAAGATGAAAGTGAGCTTCCAATCCCTCTAGTAATCATGATTATGATAATAATAGCTTTACAATTATTATTTCATTTAATCTTTATGCTTACAACAACCTTTGGAGGTAGGTGCTATCATTATTTCCATTTTACAGTAATTAAACGGAAGCAAACAGGGCTTAAATGATTTAGCCAGGGCTAAACAGGTAGTAAATGAGATCAGATTTGAATGAAGATCTTCTTGACTCCAGACCTAGTATTCTATCCACTGTGCCACCTAATTGTCCCTCTGTCACTTGTTTCCAGTTCCAGCTAGATTCAAGTAAGTATGAACTAATTACTAGCATGAGGACTAGGAATTATATGTAGACTCCCATTATCCAGGCTTTTCTGGTATTTCCCATGTCATAAGTAGAGTTTATTCTTATAGAATCTCGGAGTTGGAATGACAACACTGAGGTCATTTAATGTAAAACACACCTGAATAGGAATCCCCTCTACAATTACTTTCCACAAATGGCTATTAAGCCTATTCTTCTACAGGGTGTTCCTAAAGTCTGGACACATAGGCAAAAATGCATATTTTCAAGAAATGAAATGATTCAAATTTTCAACAACATTTTATTTAATTTAGAATATTAACAAATAACATCTTCGATTTCAAATAACATCATATGATTTCATATTCATATTCCAAGAGTGAATTGCTAAAATTGACAGCAATGCAGAGTTATGGAGTTATTGCGTTGAGTTCACATGAATCTTGCAAAGCACATCAACTTTTCCATCACAAATGATGGAAATCATATTGAAGAAGTTATTCATTAATATTTCCAATTAAATAAAATGTTGTTGAAAATTTGAATCATTTCATTTCTTGAAAATATGCACTTTTGCCTATGTGTCTAGACTTAAGGAACACCTTGTATTCCTCCTGTGCTGGTAAGCCAACAACCATTTAAGACAGGCCATTCTGCTTTTGGACTAATCCATCTTGTTAGCAAGTTCTTGCCTATGTTGAGCAAAAATATTCCTTTCTGCAGGCTCTACTCACTGCTATTTGCTGTTTTCTGGATCGGCAGACTTCTAATCACTCTTCCACATGACAGTCTTTCAAAGTCTTCAAGGTAGCTATCATATCTGTCTTAAATCTTCTCTTGCCTAGTTAAACATACATATTTCCTTCAAATGATCCTTATGTGATTTTTTTTTAGTCTGCTCACTATCGTTGTCTCTTGCTTTTGGACAAACAGCTTTTCAATGTCATTTCAAAAACCTGACCTATGAAACTATGTATAATACTATAGATGTAACCTAACCAGGGCCTTTTCATTCCTGTGTTTTTTACCTCTATCATTGCAAACTCATTCTCATTAGCTTTTTGGACTGGTATTTTACATTGTTGATGCATATGACTCATAATAAATTTGCTTTTAGGCCATAAAATTCTGAGATCATTTTAAGTGAATTGTTATGCAGCCGACTCCTTCATTCTGTATTTGTACAGTTGATTTTTCAACTCAATTATAATGATTTCCATTTATTCCTATTTGCTTTATGAGATTCTGCTTTTCATTTTAACCTATGAAAAACTGTATGTATCACAGTTCTATTACCCACTGTCTTGTGTTAGCTAGTCTTCCTTATAACCATATAGTCACTCAAGTATGAAATCTCAGAGGCATTGACTATTCCTTCTCCCTCAACCACAGAATACAATCAGTTGTTAAACACTATTGCTTGAACATTCAGAATCTCTTAGCATTTCATCCTCTTTACTCACATTGCCATGACCCTAGTTCAAACTCTTACAACACATTGTCTGAAGTACTGTAATCATCTCCCCCACCCTCCAATTTCTCCACTTCCAAATTTTCACAAAGCTACTTAATGAGTAGGTCTGCCCATTTAATCTATTGCCCAAAAAGCTCATATAGCTCCCAACAGGCTATATGGTATTCAATTTAAAAAGTGTCAGGCTAGCAATTAAGGCTCTTTGTTACCTGGCTCCAACTTACCTTTCTAGTCCGATTCTGCATCGCCTTTCACCATGAGCTCTATTTTCTAGCCAAAATGGAGTGTCTACTGGTCCCCAAGATCACTTTTTTTCTCTCTCACGTCCTTGAATTTGTAAAAGCTTCTTTGGTGTATTCAAAAAGCACTGTCTACACATCTCTGCCCATTGAATATCTACTTTCTTCAGGCCTCAACTCAGGTGCCATTTCAGTAAAACTTCTCCAAGCTATTTCCATTTAAAGTGATCTAATATTTATCCTTCCTCAAACTGTCTTATTCTATGTCTGGATTTCTCCTTTGGCTCCATCATACTCTTTTTTTAATTTTAAACTAAGCTAAATCAAATACTTCTTTCTCATCAAGCCTTTTCTGATCCTTCAATTACTACTGTCCTGAATTCTCTTTTATTTATTTTCTGTACACTTAATATATACATGTTTTCTCCCTAGGTAAAATGTGAGATCCTCAAAAAACAAGAAGAATTTCATTTTTGTCTTTGTATCCAAAATGTCTAACATAGTGCCTTGCACATAGCAAGAAGTTTTAGTTAATATAATAACTTCTCAGTTAGCTTTTGAATGAACCGGAAGCTCGCTGAAGGTAAGGACGTTGTCTCTTTCAAATGTGTATTCTGTATGTATGGTAGCACAGTAGATGCTTTTAAAAGATTTAAATGGTTGTTCAACTACCATGAGATATTTTGAATTCCTCCTCCCCACACTCCCCATTATCTGACATGAGGTTGGCACGGGATGGGCAAGAGGCTGTTACGTAAACTGAAATATCATGGTCACACTTTAAGCATGCTTAAAAATATTCCCTGTTTAGAGTTATTATAATCTCTAGGGAAAGCAAAGCATTTTAGTTTAATTCAAACCATCACATTGAGTTAGAGGGCAGAATTCAATGTTCCATGAAATGCTAGAACTTGGAGTGAAGGTAAGGTAAGCCATGATTAGAAATCTTTGTCAAACACTAACTTTGAACACGCTGGGGTTCTCATTTTTTTAATTCAACTGTGAGCAGAAAATAGCATTTTCTCACTCCATGAAGTCACACCTCTCTTTGTCAATGGAATAGCTGATAAATCAGTGAAAATAAAATTAAATGTAAATTGAGCTTTCCATCTGGCCACTGTGACACCTAGTAATTCAAGCCAAACAAGTTGTCTTTGAGGAAGTCTTTCCCTGAATTGTACGATACTGGCAAAATTAAGAAGTGGCATCTACCATTTCTCAATAAGGATTTTTAGGGTTATTGAGCAAAAATACTTGAGGCAAGAAAGGCAAGAAAGATGCCCTGCCAACTAGGATATGTATTTCCCCCTTGCTTTGATCCATTTTCTTCAAAGGACGAAATATTCAAAGTGAAATACAGCCAGCTTCCTATTGCTCATGGCATGATTATGCCCCCTTTGGGATTTTCTGACCCCTTTCCTTTCGATCTCTTTGGGCCGCAGAGCCCTGTTATTCCTCCCATATACTTGAGCAGGATGAAGGAGAAAGAGAAGATTCAAAGGAATTTGGAAAAAATTTAAATTGGGAAAGTCTTTGAAAGCAATAGCTAATGAGATCAGCAGAGATATATGTGAATTTCAGTTGTTCATAATTGACATGATCACACATACAAGTGAATCCCCTCAATGACCAGCACTATCCTAATGTTATCATTAAATGTTTTAACTACTATGGATCTCAGTTTCCTCATCTGTAACATAAGGAATTGCGCTAGATAGCCTTGAACCTAGTTCCAAATGTGTAACTCTAGGATCTTTAAAGCAAAAATACTTAAATGCTAAGGGAGAGGCATGACTATTTAAAGTGAGATTGCAGATTTGAGTGATTTAAGAGGTCATCTAATACAATCCTTATTCCAAGCAAGAATACTGTCTACAACTTGCCAGCAAATGTTCATCCATACCATCTACTTGAAGGCTTCAAGTGATGGAGAACTCATTACCCTCCCAAAGCAGATAAAAATGGTCCCTAGATATTTCTAGCAATACTCCAGCTGGAGAATAGGTAAGTAAAGACAGCACAATGCCTCTACTCCAAAGGTTCTGTGACACTTTAAAAAAAAAGAAAGAAAGAAAGAAAGAAAGAAAGAAAGAAAGAAAGAAAGAAAGAAAGAAAGAAAGAAAGAAAGAAAGAAAGGAAGGAAGGAAGAAAGGAAGAAAGAAAGAAAGAAAGGAGGAAAGAAAGAAAAGAAAATGATGATTTTTTAATAAAGGAATAACACTGTGTGCCCTTGCCCTTCTCCTTTGTCCAAACTATTCAGTTTCGAAATGATGATAAGATTTGAATAAAAATAATCTGAAGATCTTAACATTTCAAATGAGGGACCAACATAAATACATAAATGCATGCATGTATATGTATATATGTAGATATATATTCACGCATAAATACAAATATTTATGTACATATACCTTTATAAAAACCATGCTTATCCCCAAAGAATAATAATTCTTGATTCTATAAATGAATTCTAAATTAAATGAAATCCAAAGAGATAAGCTTGTCATCTTTGGTATAAAAATCACAACAAATCATGCAATTTTCATTATAACTCTATAGAGCCTTCTTTTTTAATCAAAAAAAAAAAATCCAGTCATAAATATAGCATCAAATCCCCCATTCTGTCACCTAATGTTATCAATAATGTTTCTCTTAATTTCACAAATTCTGTATAACATTTGCTCCATCTTTCAGTGTCATTCTTATACTAGAAATGACTATGAATCTCTTCCAGCACATTTTGATGGACAAGGTAATCCATGTTGTTGTCTATCCTCTATATCAAAATGATAGAGGACTCACTTGTTTAACAGATGGAGACATTTTTATTTCGTGAATGAGATTTAGATAATACTTCCATTAACAGTACTTAAGATCAATGTCCCTAAAATGTGCCATTCTGAAAGAAAAAGTTTGCTCTCTTTGTGTTAACACTTTAGAGCCACGACATTCTCTTTATTCAAATTACTTATGGCACAATACTGAGTAAAAGCAATTGAAATAAATGTTCATATTGGAGTAGGCAAATCCCACTATTGGTACTCAAAAAAACATTCTGTGACAATCATGCTCCTTCCTCCCCCTACTACCTATGACAGCCACTACTGAATGTAGACCTCTTATATATGCCCTACTACTTTGTAAGTGCCTTAATTCAGGGCTACACTACCTTAATTCCTTTTTCTCACAAACAACAGTCTATCTTCCATCTCCATGCCTACATAAGGACTGGCTACTAGGCCTGAAATGTTTTCCTTACCCATCTCTTCCTCAGCTCATATCAAGCACCACTTTCTGCATGAGACTTTCATTGGTTCCCTCAGCTTCTAGGGAATTGCCCTCAGGTTACCTTGTAAATTCTGTATTATTATATTTTGCATTGCAATTTATATTATGCCTAAACACACAGAGAGGTACTGTAACATCATACAGAGAAAAGAAGACCTGGTCTTACCTCTGACTAGAGATGTTATCCTGAGCAATCTCTTAGGGTTTTAGGTAGCTCTCTAAGATTATAAGTTGCAGAGAAAATATTGATCTGTATTGTAGAAAGAGTGTCCTTCCCTAATAGTTCCCTAAAATAATGACATCACAAATCCTTTCTCTATACATGGACATGTCTTACCCGTTAGAAGTGACCTTACAGACATGAATTATTTTGCTTTTATCTACAAAGTTTCTTTGACTAGCTGTATCAGGTGATTAATAAATATTTGACTGATTGATTTAAATTAGCAGAGGACAGAATATAGGATTTGGCTTCAGGAACACCTGAGTTGGAAGTCTGCCTCAGAAATGAGCTTTATGATCCTTGGCAAAAAAAAAACAAAAAAACTTAGCCTCCATCAGCTATAGTTTACTCTTTGGGATTCCTAATTCCTCATTACATTCTTCATGTAAAAGAGGAATAATAATAGGATCTATGGCACTAGATTAGTGGGAGGATCAAGTAAGTTAACATATGTAAAGGGCTTTGCAAATCTCAAAGCACTGTATAAATGATAGCTATAGTATTAATATTAATAATAGTATCTCTCTCAGGACCGTTCACAGTGCTTTGCACATAACAGAGGTTTGATAAATAATGTGCCATCTAAATCTAAAAGAATATTCACTCTACATATTTTTCCTTTCCTTAGTCAGCCACTGACATCAGATAACTCTCAGTACCTCTATCCTCGCCACATACACTCAGCAAAAGTCTATATTCTTTAGTGTCCACACCCAACTGGAAGTGGATGATAATGTTAACATACCAATTGTTGCTTCAGTATTTAAGAGGAAGGAAAAAGGGAGAGAGAGAAGGAAGAAAGGGAAGGAAGGGAAAAAGGAAGGAAGGAAGGAAGGGAGGAAGGGAGGAAGGAAGGAAGGAAGGAAGGAAGGAAGGAAGGAAGGAAGGAAGGAAGGAAGGAAGGAAGGAAGGAGAAAAGAGGGAGGTCTCAAAAACCAAACATCATATCAAAAATGTCTGATGTTATAAGCAGTATTTCTCACTTCTAATCCTTCCTACCCTTTTTACAACAAAATAGGGTGATTTCTTTTCACATCTCTTCTTTAGAGCTAAGCTTGATCATTATAACCTTTGTCCCGATAATTCCATTTAGATTATTGGGTGATGACTTTTCTTTCAATTTGACTTATTGTTTTTACTGTGTATACTTTTATTCCATTTTTAAAAAATTTACTCCACTTCATAAAAATGTTCCCATGATTCTTTATATTCATTGCATTTATTATCCCTTTAAACACAATAATATTCCATTATATTTTTTATGCTACAATATGTTTATTTAGTTCCAACTTCTTGGGCTTCTACTTTGTTTCTAGTTTTCTTTATTTTGTTTTTTGCTAACAGAAAGAGTGCTGCTATAAATACATTTAGACAAAAGTTCTTTTAATGTTCTTCTCCTTCTCACTCAGATATATCAGTGCTTTACCCATAGAATCTGTCCATTTAGGCCTGGTTCCTAGGAGCAGCTGCTCATAACTTTGCCCTCTGAGACAGCAGGTCATCTGTGTCTTCCTGTGAGTGCTTAGAGGCAGTGAAGATATCTTCTTTAGCCACATTAGAAGGAAACATCCCCACTGGTGGATTTGACTCTTCTTTGAGAATGCAGCTTTGGACTTACACTTCTGGGAGCCAAGATAGAGCAAGAAGTAAGTTGCTCTCACCCTCCATAATGGACCTCTGAAAGCTCAGAAAATATCATCCCAGGAAAAACTCTGGAATAGCTGAGCCAAGAAAAAGATGGGGTGCAGCAGTCTTGTAGCCCACAAAGCTTGGGGAATAAATGGGAAAGGTTCCTCTCACTCTGGGAGAGGGGGAGCAGTACAAAGGTGGGAAGCATCCCAGCAAGCCAGCAGCAAATCCCACCTCAGAAAACCAGGGGGAGATCCTGAGCCCCAGGGTGGTAGAACAGGCAAGCACCAACACCAGGATATTCAAATGCCTCAGCACAGGCAGGGGAAACCAGTAGATACCAGCTTGGAAACCACCATGTGTGCTGGCATTCTCCAGCAGCCAAATCTCCCAATGCTTCAGCACCACTCCAGGAAGCACAACTCCAGAAGGCACAGCTACAGGCTGGCAGACATCCCCCAGCTGCCAAACATTCAAGTGCAAGGCTGGGTGAGCATTAGTCAAATACTCAAGTGCAAGGCCTGGGTGAGCAATACCCAAACATACATGTGCAAGGCCCAGGTGAGCAAGCATCTCCCAGGGACCAGACTCCCCAACCCCATGCCAAGAGCTCTTAGTGTTGCTGACCCCAGCAAAACCAGCTCGGCACCAGGTAAGCTGGCAAACACCTGCAGCCTCCAGCTTCCAGCACCTGTGGCCCCAGCATAGAAAGCCAGTGACCAGGTACCTGGCCCCCAGCACAAGAAGCTTGGGTCAGTGCCCCTTGTACTCCAGCAGAAGAGCTCAACTCTAAAGCTAGAAATTAGGCAAACATCATGAGCAAAAAGCAGAAACAGAATTGACTATAGATTCTTATTATGGGGTCAGGGAAGATCAAGGCACAAATTCAGAACAGGATGATATTATCAATACACATACATGCAAAACCTCAAAGGGGAATATGAATTGGCCTCAAGCCCAAAATGCCTTCTTGGAAGAGCTCAAGAAGGATTCTAAAAGTCAAATAAGAGGCAAAAGAAAAATTGGGAAAAGAAATGAGAGGTATGCAAGAGAGTCAATAGCTTGGAAAAGGAAGGACAAATACTAACTACAGAAAATGAGTCCTTGAAAAGCAGAATTGACCAAATGGAAAAGAAGGCACAAAAGCTCACTGAAGAAAATAATTCCTTAAAAAGTAAAATGAGCCAAATGGAAAAGGAGGTAAAACATCTAACAGAAAAAAAAACATTTTTTTTTTAAAAATTACAACTGGGCAAGTGGAAGTAATGACTCTATGAGATATCAGTCAAACAGAATCAGTCAAACAGAAGCAAAAGAATGAAAAAAATAGAAGAAAACATAAAATACCTCATTGGTAAAACAACTGACCTGAAAAATAAATCCAGGGGACACAATTTAAAAGTCATTAGTGTACCTGAAAGGCAGGATAAAAAAGGAGTCTGGGCAGCATCTTTCAGGAAATCATCAAGGAAAACTGCCCTGAGGTTCTGTAACCAGAAGATAAAATAGTCATTGAAAGAATACACTGATCACCTCCTGAAAGAGATCCCAAACTGAAAACATCAAGGAATATTGTAGCCAAATTCCAAAATTACCATGTCAAAGAGAAAATACTTCAAGCAGCCAGAAAGAAACAATTTAAATATCATGGAACCACGGTCAGGATTATTCAGGACCTTGCAGATACTACATCGAAAGATCAGAGAGAGCAGAATACAATACTCCATAAGGCAAAAGAGCTTGAATTACTACCCAGAGAAATTGAGCATAATTTTTCAGGAGAGGAGACTTCCAAGCCTTCCTGTTGAAAAGACCAGAGCTCAACAGAAAATTTGATCTTCAAATATAAGACTCAAGGGAGGCATAAAAAGATAAACAGGAAAGAAAAAAAAACAAACATGTTATTGATAAGGTCAAACTGTTTACATCGCTATAAGGAAGATGACCCTTGTAACCTTTGTGAACTGTATTGTTATTATGCCTTTTAAAGGTAGTATACATAGAGAGAGGGCATGGATATAAATTAACTTTGATGTGATGATAAAAAATTTAATTGAGTGGTGAAAAGGGACTGTACTGGAAGAAGAGGAAAGGGGAAGGCAGACAAGGGTAAATTACATCACATGAAAAGGCACAAGGACCTAGTAAAGTAGAGGGAAAGAAGGGAGGGACATGAGCATTGTTTGAACCTTAACTTCCATCAGATTTGGTTCAAAGAGGGAATAAATGTAAACAGTTAGGTATAGAAATCTAAATTACCCTATAGATAAGAGGGGAAAGGGGCAAGTAAAAGGAGTGAACTGTAGATGGGAGGGCAGACTGAAGTAGGCAGTGGTCAAAAGCAAAATTCTAGTGAGGAGGGAAAGGGGAAAAGGAGTGAGAAAAGCATAAACGGGGAGGGAAATAGGATGGAGAGAAAGACACAGATAATAATCATAACTGTGAACATGAATTGGATGAAATCTGCCATCATAAAATGTAAATGGATAGCAGAGTGGATTAAGAATCATAATCCTACAATATGTTGCTTACAAGAAACATCTGAAAAGGATACACATTGAGTAAAGGTAAAAATTTGGAATAGAATATATTATGCCACAGCTGAAGTAAAAAGAAAAAACAGGGGTAGTCCTGATCTCAGACAAAGCAAAAGCAAAAACAGATCTAATTAAAAGAGATAAGGAAGGAAACTAAATCCTGCTAAAAGGTACCATAGACAATGAAATAATATCATTACTAAACACATACGCACCAAGTGGGATAGCACCCAAATTCTTAGAAGAGAAGTTAAGGGAATTACAGGAAGAATAGATAACAAAACTATACTAGTGGGGGACCTCAATCTCCCCCTCTCAGAACAAGATAAATCTAACCACAGAATAAACAAGAAAGATGTCAAGAAGATGAATAGAATTTTAGAAATTTCGATATAGCTGACCTCTGAAGAAAATTGAATGGGGAAAGAAAGTAATATAATTTTCTCAGCAGTACATGGCACCTACACAAAAATTGACCATGTATTAGGGCACAGAATGCTCACAATCCAATGCAGAAATCAGAAATGTTAAATGCATCCTTTTCAGATCATGATGTAATAAAAATTATATGCAATAAAAGGCCATGGAAAGATAGACTGAAAATTATTTTGAAACAAACAATTTAATCCTAAAGAATGAATTGGTTAAACAACAAATTAGAGGAATAATCAATAATTTCATCCAAGAGAATTCCAATAATGAGAGAACATACCAGAACTTATGGGATGCAGTAAAAGTGGTTCTTAGTGGAAATTTTCTATCTCTAAATGCTTACTTGAATAGAAAGGAGAAAAAGCAATTAATGAATTGGGCATGAAATTTAAAAAGCTAGGAAAAGAACAAATTAAAAATCCCCAATTATAGACCAAATTAGAAATTCTGAAAACCAAAGGAGAAATTAATAAAATTGAAATAAAAAACTATTGAACTAATAAATAAAACTAAGAGCTGGTTTTTATAAAAACAATAGATAAACCTTTGGTTAATTTTATTAAAAAAAAAAGAAAGAAGAAAACCAAATTACCAGAATCAAAAATGAAATTTTTGGTAGTGAATTCACCACAAATGAAGAGGAAACCAAAAGAGTAATTAGGAGCTCTTTTACCCAACTGTATGCCAATAAATTTGGCAATCTTAGTAAAATGGATGAATATTTACAAAATTATAAATTGCTCAGATTAACAGAAAAGGAAATAAAATACCTAAACCCATTTCAGAAAAAGAAATTGAACAAGCCATTAACAAACTCCCTAGGAAAAAAATCTCCAGGGACAGATGGATTTACAAGTGAATTCTATCAAACATTTAAAGAACAAGGTATTCCAATACTATATAATCTATTTGGGAAAAATGGAGAGGAAGGAGTCCTACCAAATGTTTTTTTTAATGATATGAATATGGTGCTGATACCTAAACCAGGAAGAGCCAAAACAGAGAAAGAAAACTATAGACCAATCTTTCTAATGAATACAGATGCAAAAAAAATTAAATAAAATATTAGCAAATAGATTATAGCAACTTTTCTCAAGGATAATACACTATGACCAGGTAGGATTTATTTCAGAAATGAAGGGCTGTTTCAATATTAGGAAAATTGTCAGCATAATTGACCATATCAACAACAAAACTAACAGAAATAATATGATTATCTCAATAGATGCAGAAAAAGCTTTTAAAAATACAACACCCATTCCCATCAAAAACACTAGAAAGCATAGGAATAAATGGAGTCTTCTTTAAAATGATAGGTAGCATCTATCTAAAACTATCAGCAAGCATTGTATGTAATGTGGATAAGCAAAAGGTTCCAATAAGATCAGGGGTGAAACAACGATGACCACTATCGCCACTGTTATTCAATATTGTACTAGAAATGTTAGCTTTAGCAGTAAGAGAAGAAAAAGAAATTGAAGGAATTAGAATAGGCAAAGAAGAAACAATCCCTCTTTGTGGATGATATCATGGTGTACTTAGAGAATCCTAGAGAATCAAGTAAAAAATTCCTTGAAATCATTAACAACTTTAGCAAAGTTGCAGGACATAATAATAAACCTACATAGATCATCAATGTTTCTATATATTGCTAATGAAGCCCAACAGCAAGAGATAGAAAGAGAAATTCCATTTAAAGTTACCGGATACATTATAAAATATTTGGGAGTCTACCTGCCAAAATAAGCCCAGGAACTATGTGAATACAATTATAAAACATTTTTCATACAAATAAAGTCAGATCCAAATAATTGGAAAAATATCAGTTGCTCATGGGTAGGCCAAGCTAATAAAATAAAATTGGTAATTCTACCTAAATTCAATTGCTTCTTCAGTGCCATACCAATCAAGCTGCCAAAAAATTATTTTATGGAGCTAGAAAAAAAATAACGCAATTCATTGGGAAGTACAAAAGGTCCAGAATATCAAGGGAATTAATGAAAAGAAATGCAAGGGAAGGTGGCCTAGCTGTACCAGATCTTAATCTATATTATAAAGCAGCAATCATCAAAATTACTTGGTACTGGCTAAGAAATAGAGTAGTGGATCAGTGGAATAGGTTAGGTATGTAAGACACAAAAGTCAATGACTACAGTTATCTACTATTTGATAAATCTAAAGACTCTAGTTTCTGGAATAAGAACTCACTATTTAACAAAAATTGCTGGGAAAACTGGAAAATAGTATGGCAGAAACTAGGCATAAACCAACATCTTACCCTCTATACCAAGATAAAGTCAAAATGGAAATATGGTTTAAGTATAAACGCTGATACTATAAGCAAACTAAAAGAGCAAGGAATAGTTTACCTGTCAGATCTATGGGGAAGGAAAGAATTTATGACCAAACAAGAGATAGAGAACATTATTAAACACAAAATTGATGAATCTGATTACATTAAATCTAAACGTTTTTGTACAGATAAAGCCAATGCAACCAAGATTAAAAGGGAAGTTGAAATCTGAGAAACAATTTTTACAATCATTGCCTCTGATGAAGGCCTCATTTCTAAAATATATAGAGAACTGAGTTGAATTGATAAGAATACAAGTCATTCCTCAATTGATAAATGGTCAAAGGATATGAACAGGCAGTTTTCAGAGGAAGAAATTAAAGCAATCTATAGTCATATGAAAAAATGCTCTTAATCACTGTTAATAAGGGAAATGTAAATCAAAACAACTCTGAGGTACTACATCATGCCTATCAGATTCGCTAACATGACAAAACAGGAAAAAGGTAAATACTGGAGATTGGGGAAAATTGGAATACTAATGCATTGTTGGTAGAGTTGTGAACCGATCCAACTGTTCTGAAGATCACTTCTGAGCTATGCACAAAGGGCTATAAAATTTAGCATACCCTTGGACCCAGCAACACCACTTCTAGGTCTGCATCCCAAAGAGATCATAAAAATGGGAAAAGGACCCATATATACAAAAAACATTTCTAACAGCTCTTTTTGTGGTAGCCAAGAATTGGAAATTGAGGGGATATCTATCAATTGAGTCAAGTTGTGGTATATGAATGTAATGGAATACCATTGTACAATTAAAAATGTTGAGAAATGCTATAAGAAATGATCAGAAAAACCTGGAGACTTAAATGAACTGATCCTGAGTGAAATGAGCAGAACCAGGACAACATTGTACACAGTAACAGCCACATTGTGCAATGACTGACCATAATAGATTTAGCTCTTAGCGGTTCAAGGATCCAAGATATCTCCAATAGACCCGCAATGAAAAATGCTATCCACGTCCAGAGAAAAAAATCTTTGGAGTCTAAATGTAGATGGAAGGATACTATTTGTTCTCCTTTTCTTTTGTTGTTTTGTTTTATTTCTTCTTCTTCATGTTTCCTCCCATTAGTTCTAATTCTTCTTTACATCATGACTAATGTGAAAATAGGTTTAATATGAATGTATAAGTAGAGCCTATATCAGATTGCATGCCATCTTGGGGAAGGAGGAGGAGAGTGTAGGGGAGAAAATTTAAAACTCAAAATCTTACGGAAATGAATGTGAAAAGTAAAAATAAATTAATTATAATAAATTAAAAGAGAATGTAGCTTTGATTGTCCTCCCCCTGTATGATTTGTCATTATTATACTATGAAAGAAGACCCTTTATATAAAAGTATGACATTTCCTTCACTCAAATGAGCATGACTTTCTAAGAGATTAAAAATAAAGTCCTCTAGCAAGATACTAAGAAAATAGTATAGTGGCAAGGGAACAGAGAGAAATTTTGCTGGACTATGAGATGTTTATTGGAAGCCCATCTCAGTGGTCACTCTATTAGTAAAGAAGTAGAAAGAGGCTCCCAGATGCTAATGAAAAGGGCATAGGAAAGAGCAAAAAATAGAAAACTATGCATATTTTTGGTTGCCAAATTTTGATTTAATTCATATATGGAACTTCCAATATGAAAACGCCCTCTGCCAATGCTGAGTGGTGATTCATCCAATACTTACAGTCTAAGAGCTGCCTGAAGTAGTAAGAGTTTAAGTGATTTGCCCATTTATACATGAGTGTTATGTATCTATGGTAAGATATGAAACTAAGTCTTCCTGACTCCAAGGCCAGCTCTCTATTCGATGAACCATGCTTCCTGTCATAACAGCCACTTAATAAATGTTCACTGAATTTAACTGAGAGAGATGAGAAGACATAAAAGACAAACTGAATCTCAGACAATTTTGGTTCCTGCGAGCTCTTATAAAAATGATTAAGAGAAACAATTCACTCAAAGGCTTTTGAAAGCAATTCCTTGAATTACTATGTCTTTGAAACCCATTCAAAATATTTTAGCCCTTAAGACGTCACAACTGTCTACTGCAACACTGTTCTCAAACAGGCACTTAGATTTGATTTTTGCAGAATTTGCTCCTAAGAGGAACAAAAAGATTTCTTGTTCTTTTGAGCTATTTGAAATTCATTGAACAGGGAACCAGGAATGTCTCCAGTCCCATTTTCTCCATTACCTCACTTTGAATCTTTGGAGAAGATAATACCACATTTTTGGCCTCGATTTTAAAACCTTGAAAGCAAGGTGACAGGACTAAATGATCTCCAATGTACAATACTATTCAATTCTAGTTTCCTGTAGTTCAGCAAGCTGAGTGCTATTTTAAAGAAGGAAACACAATTTTTGTTTTGACAGATAGTTTTTAAAGATGGTGGGGAGGTGTTTTTGACAAAACCAATGCTGGGAAAAGGAGCCAAAAAACAAACAAAATAAAAACAAGAACAAAACCTCCCAATTTTGGAGAATGAAGAAGCCAATGACATAGATGTATTTGAACAGTAAATTCTGGCATCAAAAGTCTATTGGGTACTGGGTAGAAAAGTCAGAAGCACAGCTTGCAGAAAAATTGCTAACATACCTGGCTGTTAATGATAGAACAATAAGTATTTATTTACCCAGTACCATATCACCTTATTCATTGGATGAATTACACAGTCTTATTTTTATATCATGATGATCATGGTGGAAATTAATATAATGGAAAAGCATGAAGGTCTTAAAAGAATGCTGGACCAGTGGGAAGAAAAATCTGGGTTCAAGTCAGATTTAGTCAAACCACTTAACCTATCTCTGCACAAGATTTCTCCTGTGTAAAGAGGACTTTGATTTGTTTTGAGGATCCAATGTGAAAATGCATGTGGACTTTTTGGAAACAATAAACATGTACAAAGATGTGAGGTATCATCCAACCTGAGTTTAATTATAGTGCTGTTTGGTAGAACTTAGTAGTGATTTGTTCTCTGGTAAACCAGTAGATATTTTCCATTGGTCTTGGAATATTAAGTATTGTAGCAGCGAGAGGTGTCGATATTTCATTAATACCAAAGGAGCATTTTAAAAAATAAATACAACTGTGACAGGGGGTCATTCCCTAGTATGGAAGGAAAAACTGCTAGGTGGGGGGGGGCAGGGGAGAGGGTCAGGTAACCTGGGTGATTCTAAGCAAGCTACTTCTCCCTGAGTCTCATTTTCCTAATCTGTAAAATAAGAGAGTTTAATTAGATGACCTCTAAAGTCCCTTCCAGTTTTAACATCCTATGATTCCATGAAAAATTCTTATATTCTGTTTATTGCCAGGACCAGTGGTAGTAAAGAGCACCAAGGGAAGAGACCTTGAGAACAACATCTTCCTCCGAATGAAGGGGTAATAAAGTAATAGAAACAAGGATAAATAGTCCTGCCTATACCTTGGAGAGTAGAAAATCTCCAGGAATATCCTTCCCTTTATCTTTTCAAAGAAATAGCCTAATATTGTTTGTGCTGAGAAGTTTCTCTAAAGCAGGTTCTTGAACAGGGAGAATAATCAATGGAGAATCAAGAAGCAGGCATTTTTTAAGTTTCTACTGTAGACCATGCACTGGAGATATGAAGGCAGCAATAAATAGCCCCTTCTTTCTAGGAGCTTGCATTCTATAAGGAGAGATAGTATGTATATGCATGTTCACACACATGTGCATGCTTGAACATATATATGTTAACATATGCAAACATTTTTATGCAACCAAACATGTATTAAATACAAAGCAATTTCAATGAGTTGAAACAATAGCAGCCATAGGAATTAGGAAAAGCATCATGTAGAAAAAGGCAGCCAGGTGGCTCTGTGGATAGACTACTAGGCTTAAAGTCAGGAAGACCTGAGTTCATATCCAGTATCAGACATTTACTACCTGTGTGACCCTGGGCAAGTCGCTGAACCTCTGTTTGCTTTAATCTAGCGGAGAATGGAATGGCAAACCACTCCAATATCTTTGCCAAGAAAATCCCATGGACAGCATTGACATGCTATGGTCCATGGGGTCACAAAATGTTGGACAAGTTGAGTGACTGAACAAAAAGAAAAGAAAATGGTAGTTGAGCTGAGATTTGAAGTAACTTAGGATTTCTAAGAGGCAGAAGTGAGGAGGAAATGCATTCTAGGCAGGAGACACTATACAAAGGCAGGGAGCAAGAAAATGAACTATTGTGTACTGGGAACTGTAAGAATGCCAGTTCAGGCAGACGGCTGAATCAATGAAAGAGAGTCATATGTAATAACCCTAGAAAAGTACTAGGTTTGAGCCAGATTCTGAAGGGTACTAAACACATAGAAAAGTGTGCATCAGAAGTAACCAAATGAAACAACTCTGCTTCTGTGTCAAATTTACTCCCTGAAGCACCCAAAGCCCTATTATCCAACAGGTTCTACTAAACTGCGTAAAGAAAGAAGTCATGTATCCACACACACGGGGTATGTATATCTTATTTGCAAAAACAAAACAAAACAAAACAAAAAGATCTTTAAATGTTTTTGGTTTTGGCGTTTTTTTTTTCTTTTCCTGTGACAGGTTTTGATTTAGGGTAAGAGTTGCAATGGGTTGATTTATACTCATTTTCTTCTTTTATTTGGATTAATAGGATAGCTGAGAGTAGGGTGGATCATGTTGCTAGGTAGATACAAGAAACCCATTCTTTCCTAATTAGGTGTTAATTTCAGTAAAATTCCTAGGCATATAGTATCCAATTGTGTGCTCTGCTCAAGTGGCTATATTGTGGGTGGGGAATAATTAGCTAGCATGAAATTAATTGATTAATTAGATCAGCATAGATAATCAATCTAGAAATTTTTGGCCTAAGGTTACTTTTTTGCTTCAGTTTTCAAAGACATAGAGATTTGGCTCTGATCCCATCAATTTTAAATTTGTAGGTAGTTAAATCTGATAACTGGAGCACAATCTGCATTTTTGGTCTTCCTTGAATGTTGCTAATGAAATTCATAGCTTTATTGCCAAGTCTCTGTCCCTCCCCTTGCTGTATAAAATACAGAGTTAGTATCAACTTCCATTTTCCTATGCTAGGTAAACATTGTATTTAGCGCATAAAATAAATTTTTATTCAACTACTGATCACAGGTACAAACCTCATCAAATCTTCTGCCCATCCCAAAAAAGGCAACCCAAAAGAGTCTCATTTCCCTACCCTTCTAATTTTTCCAGCTAAACTCAATGTCAAACCCTTATTACAAAACGTATTTAACTGGGACTAATTATTTTGAGGGGCTGTTATTAAACACTCATATAGATGGTGGAGCCAAAGAAAGCTGCCTTTCACTCAGTGTTACATGAAGTTTGTACCAAATTAGACCAGTGAAACTTGGCAGCTTGAGCTCTCCTACATGGCTCTGAGCTGTCAAATTCCACCTCTTTCCTGTAACCATCAAGTGAGAACTGAAAATTAGCAGCCTGAAATGAGACCATAATGGCAATTATTCAGTAGGATGATTTTTATTCATGGAAAGTGCTTTAGAGAAAAATGAAGTAAATAAATAATGGGGCAGGAAGATACCTCCAGGAGTTGCCAGGCTCAGCAGGTGACAGTAACACAATATCTTATCAAACTCATAAACAAGAATCATGCTTATTTTTTTCTCACCTTCCTTAGAGCCTCCCCCTGCCTTAACTAGTCACTCAGATCTCATAACACTCATCAATCTCACAGGAGCTAATTTCTCACTTTTTTCTGCAATGAAGAAAATAAGGGCAAAACATATGTTTTCATCTTCCTGGCATGGAGAGGTGATGCTGGAGAGCTTGAGTTTTCAGTCATTTTCTAACAATTCCCATCTCAATCTGCATGTTTCCAGTCTGTGTAGTCCCCTGGTGGGAAATTGATTAGATGCAGCACGGATCTGTTACTGAGAATTGTCATGATTAGGATTTGGGAGGAACCTTGTGCCAATATGTGCAGATGTCATACCATACAGACAGGTCCTCCATACCTCCAAAATATGATTTTCTGACTTGGGGTGAGAAATGACATTGTTCTTTTTGTCCAGGTTCTTGGGGACAAAAATGTGCATCTCAATAGGAGTCTCATATATAAACAACTTGAAATGAAGATGGATACATCTCATGTGCCAGCCCTGTGCTAAATGCTAAGAACACAAGAAAACAAACAAATAAACAGCAGCAACAACAACAAAAAACAGTCCCTGTTCTCAAGTAGCTTATGTTCTAATAAGGGAGACAACATACATAAATCAGAACATGCAAGGTAAGTGTAGAAAAGATAGGCACTAGCATCTGGGGATTCCTAAGCAGTGTTAGAACACAAATGAGCAAATAAAGAGAAAGTGGTATTGATTATTAACCTTCAATGCTTTGATTGTAAGGCAGCTTAGTGATGCAGCAGATAAATTGCTAGCCTTGGATTCAAGAAGATGAGTTAATCCAACCTCAAGTATTTACTATCTGTGTGATCCTTGGCAATTCACTTAACCTCTGTCTGCTTCAGTTTCCTTATCTGTAAAAATTGGGGAAATAATATCACCTACCCACAAGATTGTTGAGAGGATAAAATGACATAGTATCTGTAAAGTGCTTTGCAAATCCTGGGGCAGCTAGGTGGCACAGTGCATGGAGGACTAGGCCAAGAGTCAGAAAAACCTGAATTCAAATCCAGTCTCAGAAACTTACTAGATGTGTGACCCTGAGCAAGTCACTTAACCTTGTTTACCTCAATTTCTCATCTGTAAAATGAGCTGCCAAAGGAAATGGCAAACCACACCAGTATCTTTGTCCAGAAAATCCCAAGTGAGGTCACAAAGAGTTACACTTGACTGAAAAATGATTGCACATAATTGCAAACCCTAAGTCACTATATAAATGCTAGCAATTGTTATTAGCTTTCAATATTTGAATAATAGCTATAACAACATGAATAAAAACTACCACTTGTGTAGTACTTCATACTTTTTTGTATGACTTTCAAAAGATATCTCCATTTTCTTGACTCTCCAGGATGCTAAAATGTTTATCATAACATCATATATTTAATATCTATTTAGAAAATATCATTTGCCTATAAAATCTGGATTATGATAGCATTTAAATATATTGATGAATTTATGGTAAGCACACATACCAGCTTATACTGCCACTCAAGAAAAATGTCATCACCAAATCATAGATTAGAGTTGGGCCAGATTTTAGAAACCAGTGGGACTAGACTTTACAGAGGAAAAAACTGAAGCCCAGAGAATTAATATGACTTGCCAAGAGTAACACAGCTAGTGTGTGTTTGAGAAAATATTCATATATTCACGCACCCTTGATACATGACTGGTCATATCTTAACTTCCTTGATGATATCTGATTCCTGTTCTTATTTGAAAGTTTGCATTGATTATAGACTAATCACATCCTCCATACACAGACATATACATATATACACATATACATGCACATATATAATATATACACAAACATACATATGCACATGTGTAAGTATGCACATGTATATACTCAAACACGTGTATGTATGTTTATATTATATATGCACATATAGATATGTACATTATATACATGCATACATACACACCTATAAACACATACGTATATATAATTCTTAGAATGAAATCACAGATATATATATATATATATGTATATACATTTCTGTGATTTCATTCTAAGAAAGAAAATTTATTCATTAATGCGATGCAGATCAGCCACTCCTTGTAACATAGACTTAGAGAATTGCTTAGGGCCTAAGTATGAGTGATATCTAGATCGTCTAAGTCCTCAAGTGTGGCCCTTTGACTGAATCCAAACTTCATAGAACAAATCCCCCTAATAAAAGGATCTGTTCCGTGAAATTTGGATTCAGTCAAAGGGCCACACTTGAGGATCTAGAGGGCCATATGTGGCCTTGAGGCCGCAGGTTCTCCACCTCTGGCTTAGACGCCACCCTTTAAACCATGATTCCAGTCTACCTTTCTAGTCTACTTATACATATTTCCAAGGCACATACTTTATGGTTCAGCCTATCTGGCTTTCTTATTGTTCCTCACATATAATATTCCATCTCCCAGTGTCAAGCCTTCTCACAAACTATTCCCTATACCTGGAATGAACTCCCTGCATACCTCCATCCAGTACGAAATAAATTCATAGGATCCTTGGATTTCTTAAAAGCTCAACATAAGTGTCATTTTGGCCATGAGGCCTTTCTTGATCATCCTAGCTGCTGATACAGCTAGCAGCTAGGTTGGCACAATACTAGGCTTAGGGTCAGGGAGACCATGTGTTCAAATTCAGCTTCAGATAGTTACTAGCTGTGTGACTCTGGAAAAAAAAAACACTTAACTTCTGTTTGCCTCAGCTTCCTCAACTGTAAATTCAAGATAATAATAGCACCTACCTCCCAGGGTTGTTGTGAGAATCAAATGAAATAATAAGGTGTTTACCACAGTGCTTGGCACATAATAGGCGCTTAATAATTGCTAGCTATTATTATTAATGTCCCCACCCTCCAAAATGATTCCATTGTTTTTATTTTATACTAGAGGCAGTATGGTATACTGTTAGAGAGAAAACACGAGTTCAAATCTCACCCCTGATATCTACTGGCTGTGCAACCTTATAGATTACACTTGACTCCTGATGTACCCAGACAACTCTAAAACTAAAACTCGAAGAGACAATAGGATCTGTATTGGTAAAGTATTCTTTACCAAGAGCTCCATATACCAATAAAACCAATGTCTGGCAAAAAAGAAGAAATTTAGGTATGTGCATGTAACTTTATTAATTATAACATCTTTATATTCATAATATATACTATTATATCACAATATTCTTATATTGAGTGTGCCCAGCACTCTATTAGGCCACCTAACTGTCCTCTAGTCAAAGAAACCAGGATATATTTTTTAATACTAAATAGAGAGAAAAGGCAGTATGATCTAATGGATAGAGGGCCAACACTCCAGGGGTGGAGAACCTTTGGCCTCGAGGTCACACGTGGCCTTCTTAGTCCTTAGGTGCAGCCTTTTGACTCAGTCCAAGTTTTACAGAACAAATACTTTTGTTAAGGGGATTTGTTTTGTGAAGTTTGGATTCACTCAAAGGGCCATATCTGAGAACCTAGAGGGCCACATGTGGCCTTGAGGCTGAAGACTGCCCACCCTTGATTCTAGTAGGAGACTAATAAATGCTTACTGGCTGATTGCTTAACTCAGAGGCATTGTAGGGTGGGTGTCATGGACCTCCTTTTTTATCTGGGAAAGCTTATGGATCCCATCTCAGAACAATATTTCAAAATGAATAAAAGAAAATGCATAACATGACAAAGGAAGCCAATTAGGTGGAAATAACAGTTATTATATTTTAAACTAGTTTATGGACCCCAACTTAAGAAAACTTGTTATTAAAGGACTTGTCACACAACCAGCATGTGTCAGAATTGGAACTTACATTATCCTTTTTTCTAAGGTTAGTCTTCTATCCCATAGTGTGCACTCAAAGCATTTAATACGATTTGAATATAATGCAATATAATATTACTGTAGTTTCCATTTCAAAGTGATGATATTACTCATGAGTTAGGTCTGGCGTCTTTATGATTGACTACTCTTGCATTTTTTGTTCATGTGAAGACTGCAGTGATGTCACTCTAAAGAGGGCTTTGGATCATAGAAAGGAGCGGATATAGTACTGGGCCCATCATCAAGAAGCCTTGAGTTGAAATCCAACCCCAAGCTAGTACTAGCTGTGTGACCTTGGTCAAGTGATTTAACTGCTGCCTGCCTCATTTTCCTCAATTGTAAAATGGCAGTAATTGTAGCCTCTATCTCACAAGGTTGTTGTGAAGATCAAATTAGATGATACTTGTAAAGGCATTAGCATAGTGCTTGGCACATATTAGGTGCTATACAAATATCAATTTTCCCTCTTCTTATACCCCATCATACATATTTTATATGCCATAACAAAGAGGAGTTTATGAATAGTACTTTCTATTACCGGAGTTTAGTGGTGTCACCGTTGCAGGACAAAATAAGAGAGCACATTATGGTGGGAATAGAGGTGTATTTTGATCTATTTGGGCTTTTACCAAAATGGAGAGGGACCTTTTACAAACTTTAGCTATATCTTTGGTCAGGAAAGGGTGTGTATATGTGGATTATTCATGTAACCAACCTCACTCTTCTTCTCTACCCTCTATGAAGACATGTGTAGTTACTAAAGTCATAAAGGTGGATCAAAAATTTCTTTCCCAAAGGGTTTCTGTCAGCAAATGAGTCAGCACTGAAAACATGCCCAGGAAGATGTGGGAAAAGCTGTGGGCCTTTTTGATCTTTTCCCAGACAGAGATCCTGATTGACAATAAAACTCTAGGTGACAGATAGGATGCATCAGAGAGCCAGCCACTAAGAAGAATCAGCAAGTGGCAAATTGGGGTGGGGATTGCCATTAGAAGTACCATGTCTGATAGGTTCAAAAATATGGAAAGTATATTATAAAATGTTTAGTTCAATTTCCTCCTTTTCCTGCTTTTCCTGAAAAGGAAAATGAGATCCAAAAAGTCAAAGTACTAGTATGTCATAAAGTAAGGATCACCAAAATCAAGACTCAAACCTGGTTCTTCTCAAACCAAGTGCTATGGTTTAAACACTAACCCCTACTGCTTTGCTGTGTGGATAAAACATTGTTCAGGGAAGAAGTCAAAAACAGAACTTGGAACAATGCCATACCTTCCACCAAGCTGGCAGAGAGTCTACAGTCACTCTCCATTATGAAACCAAAGGCTAGAAAAGGTAGGGATAGCGTGCAAATCTCTGTAGTTTAAGAGTCTTCAGCTTTATCATTGCTGTCATTTGCAAGCATAATTGCAAAGGAAATATGTCCATTTATCCAAATCCTATGACTCATTTTCTTTGCAACTTTCTACAGACTTCATGATTCCTCCAGATTTCTATTACTAGAAGACAGAACATTACTTCCAAAGACTTTTAGTAATACTGACAAAGTTTTATGGGATAATGAAGGGAGAAACTAATGTGTCCATAGGCTCCTTGGAGCATTGCTTAGAACCAGAAGGTACAATAATAGTGCTGTAAAGCCACAGAGGCTCTTCATCTTACATCTGACATTGCCTTAATAATGTATTACACAAACATGGTGTCGGTCCAGAAAAACAGTTGCAGGATGGGAGAGGGGAGGTGGAGAAGAAGGAGAATTTTATTAAGTGAGAACAGAAGATTTATAGATAGATCACTAGAGAAAAGTAGAGTTATTGAGAATCATGCATTTTCTAACAGAGATGTCCAGAACTATATTTTTCCACAGCTTTGTCAACATCTATTGGCCATTTATCTCTGCTATACTACTTATACACTGTCACAGCTACTCAATAAATTCATTTCCATGGGTTACATAGCTTAAGGTGAGGTCAGAAATCTTATGGCATAAGTCACTAATCCATCCTAAAGCTTCTTAAGAAATGTTAACAGTAACAACCCTGAACAAATAGGTACTATATAGGGAATAGACATCATTCATCATTGTATTGTCTCACTTACTAATAAGTGAATGAAAATAATAATAAAAATAATAATAATAAAGCTAGTATTTAAATAGTGGTTTAATGTTAACAGTGTTACTTATGTTATCTCATTTGGTCCTCACATCAACATGTGAGGTAGGTCCTGTTATTATCCTCATTTTACCAATGAGGAAACTGAGTCTGAAAGAGGTTAAATGACTTGTCAAAATCACACTACTAGTAAATTTCTAAGATCAGTTTTGGTTCCAGATCTTCCTGGCTCCAAATCCAGCCCTCTGTCCAATGTGTCACTAAGCTGCCTCCAAAGGAACCTAAGGTTTTGGCAATGTGGTACAATGAAAAGGGCATTCTCCTTCCACTGAGAAGATGTAAATTCAAATCTCAGCTCTCATACTTACTTGCTGAGTGAGCCAAGACAAAATGCCTTACCCTCTCTGTATTTCAGTTTCCTTAGCTATAAAATGAGGGGAATTGTATTTTTGTTCCTTTAACGCAGAGTAATTGAGGAAAATCCATTGAAAACTTTAAAGTGCTAAATAAATGAGTTATAATTGCTGTTAATATTGAAGAAAAATGGGGGAAAATAGAGCAAATCTGACTTAAAAATGATAGGTTCCTTTGGAATGGCCAATTCTAACTTTAATTCACACAACAAACACTTATTAAGTGCCAAACACTGTGCTATGTATTGAGTTGTTAATAACATAAGACACAATCCCTACCCTGGAGAATGCTGATTACAATTTGTATGCAGACAAATATAAAAGGCAAGGTAAAATGTGGTAGTGATAAAGGCAACATCCAGACACAATACCAGAGGAAAATCTGAGGAGAGAGAGAATCCTTTCAGACTGAGGGATCATGGGAAAACATGGAGGAAGGACATCTGAACTAAGTCATGAAGAGCAGATAATCTCAAAGGTACAGAAGAGACAGAAGAGCAATGTAGGCAAAAGGGGCCACATAGGTAAGTTACAGTTATGGGAAATAGCACATTGTATTAGAAAATTTTGAAAAACTAAGCTTCCATTAGATTTCTTTCTCTAGGTGGCCCAGAAAAACGAATACTGAGGCTAGAGCCAGAAAATCTGAATTCAAATTGGGTCTCAGACATTTACAACCATGTAACTAGGGCAAGTCACTTAATGTGTGTTTTCCTCAGTTTCCTCAACTATAAAATGGGGATATAACAACACTTACCTTACAGCAGGGCTGTCCAAACCAGCGCTATTTATGCAGCCCACCTACAAGCATAGAAATTTACATAAGTGCTTTAGTAAATGAAGTTGAGCTACTGCAGAGCTCTCACTAAAATGGCAAATCAAAATATATTTTCTATTGTTTCAATAAAAACTGAAGGTTGAACCGCCCTGCCTTACAGGATTGTTGAATGCATCAAATGAGATAATAGTTGTAAAGTGCTTAGCACAGTACCTCGTGCATAGTATACACTATTTAAATACCTATTCCTTCCCCCTTTTCCAAGAACTCAATAGTACCACTGTGGAGGCACTCATGGTAACCAGCTATTCGATCCTTGTAAACCATCTATGCCTCAGGTTCTTTCTTGTGGCTGTGGATTTAGAGTTTCAGTTCTCGTACCTCATCCCATGAATCTTTCCTGATAATAAGACAACAGCAGAATAACCCAACTCTCAGGAGTGCATCAGAGAATCACTGAATACAGACCTACACTGAATACAATATTACCTTGAATATAAGGGTTCGAACAAAATACAAGGAGACAAGGTGTTTCAACAATCCAGCTAGCAGCTGTTGTGGGGGTGAAAGACCAACACAAGCCCAACAACAAGAACACTACCAGCACACTGCAAAAGCCCAGGTTCTTTTGATCTGCTTTAGTAAAGAAAGCAACATTAAGGGGTTGACAAGCTTACTTTA
The DNA here is from genome assembly GCA_028646595.1 of Phalanger gymnotis. Classification (NCBI taxonomy): domain Eukaryota; kingdom Metazoa; phylum Chordata; class Mammalia; order Diprotodontia; family Phalangeridae; genus Phalanger; species Phalanger gymnotis. Next base: position 192,181,396 of record CM053622.1, read on the forward strand.
ATTCAGCATACAAATACCATTCACTTAGTTCAGGAGAAAAAGCCAGCACCCTGAACTTCGGAACATATACAAACAAATTACAAGCATCGACAGACAGACCAAATACATTTCTTAGTTACCAACACCTAGGTTCAGCCTGGGAGCTCTTAACAAGGGCTGGCTCAGAGTCACACATGCCACCACTGCTGTGGGTAAGAGCTCCAAAGAAGAGAAAGCCAACCCCTGGTTTTATATCTTTTTCAGGGTCAAGGGTGAGTCACACATGCGACTCACCCATGTGACCTAGGATCATCACAGCCATTCACCATTCACCCATGTGACCTAGAATCATCACAAAGAGGCCACTGATGTCCCAAATAT
>CM053622.1:192182255-192247977 GCA_028646595.1 Phalanger gymnotis
CACTGAACAATATTAGGTCAAGTCTATGTTATCACAATCAAGTCAATCTACCATAATGTGACCATTCACTTGACTTTACTTCAGTTCATAGGATGATTGCATCACAGCTTTAAGACTAGAAGTAAACTTACAGGACAGTAAATCTAAAATCCTCATTTTATTGATGATGAAAATGAGGCCCGGGTTTAAGTGACTTAAATCTATTCAATTCAATTAACTTTTATTATGCATTTGTGAGGTACTACACTAGGTTCTGAGGACAAAAAAAGACAAAGATAAATAATTCCTCCCTCCCACCCCCAAAGCAATAAAATTGCCTCCAGGCAAATGTCTAGAACAATCTTAGGTTAACTAGTGGCAAAGGGGAAAGCAGAAGGTTTCTTTGGAATTGTTGTGGCTACTACTGGATTCTATAGGATCAAGGTCATCTACCACCAGCACTTGCCAATACTTCATAAATAAATCATTCTAATAAAGACAGAGGAATTAAGATAAATATAAATTAGTCAGCTTGGCATTTTAAACCCTTTACAATTGGCCTCCAGCTTGTCTTTCTCAACTTACTTCATGTTACTCTGTCAGTCAGGGAGTCAATAAGAATTTATTAATTACCTACTGTGCACCAGGTACTGGGGATACAAGAAAGGCAAAAAATAGTCCCTGTCCTTAAGGAGCCCACATCCCATGGGGAAGACAACATGCAAACAAATATATACAAACAAGTTACGAGCAGGATAAAGTGGAAACAATAACAAAGTGAAAGCACTAAAATTAAGAGGGATTGGGAAAAGTTGCCTGCAGGTGAGACTTCAGCTAGGACTGGAAGAAAGTCAGGGAAGCCAGGAGGTAGAGATGAGGAGAGAGAACATTCTAGGCATGGAGGACGGCCAGAGAAAATGCTCAAAGCTGAGAGAGGGAGTGTCTCTTTCAGGAAACAGCAAGAAGGCCAGTGACACTGATCCAAGAATACCTGGCAGTGGGGAGTATAGGGTGCAAGAACACTGGAAAGGGGAGGGGTCATAGATTAAATGAAACAGCTAAATGACCCCAGTTCCCCAGGTCTTATTCTCTGACCTGGGCATTCTATCTCCTGTCTTAAAGCCTTAGCATAGTCTATCCTCCATGAATAAAATATACTCCTTCCTCTCCTCCATCTCATGGCTTCCTTTACATACCCTCTCAGGTAGGGTACATGCAAAAACCTTGATGTGCCTAGGCAGTGCTCTCTTCCTTCTCAAATGATCTTGTGCTTACTTAAATATTATAACTACCAATCTGGCATTAAAATGTAAGATCTTCAAGGGCAGAAACTATTTTTCAAGGATAGTGCCTTGAACACAAGAAAGCACTTAATGAAAGTCTATTTAATGGAATGGAATGTCATTGAAGAGTATATTAAGTTCCTTTACAACTGACTGCTGTTCTGCCTGATTTGTGGGGAGGAGAGGGTCATTTGGGTGTCAAAGTGGATAGAGTACAGAGCCTGGAGTCAGGAATTATAATCTTCCTGAGTTCAAACCTGGCCTGAGGGACTTACTAGCTGTGTGACCCTGGGCAAGTCACTTAACCCCATTTGCCTCAGTTCCTCATTTGTAAAAATGAGCTGAAGAAAGAAATGGCCAATCATTCCAGGATCTTTGCCAAGAAAACCCCAAATGGGTTCATGAATAGTTGGACATGACTGAAATGACTGAACAACAAAAATTAAAATCTGCCCGCCAGTGTGGATAAGTCACAATGCGTTATGCAAAATTAATGCTTAGAGCTTACAGATTTGCCTGGGTCACCGAGTAGCTAAATGACTTGCCCACTCACAAAGCCATGAGGTGTCACAGGTGAACCCAGGTCTTTCTTGATTCCAAAGCCAGCTCTGCTATGACTCTCTGCCTTTTTCATGCACCCATCCTTTCAAGATGACTAAATTTGAATTCACATTTTAAATGTCTAATACAAGTAAGGCAGGATGATTATAGGACCAATATAAAACATTTATGAAGTATTTTCTAAGAGTACCAGATACTATGTTAAATGCCGAGGATTACGAATAAAAAAGAGAAACAGTTCTTTCTCTCAGGAAGCTTACATTGTAATGGAGGAAATCACATGTACACATATGAATACACGGATGAAACAGGACTCAAGTCTGGGATTTGCATGATATTAACATGCCTGTTCTTCCATAACCTCTCCAACATTGATTTTGTCAATTTTTGTCTTTTTTTTTTTTTTACAATTTGCATTGTTTAAGGTAAAATCTCAAGATTACTTTGATTTACTTTTCTCTAATTGGACATTTGGAGCATTTTTTTTCATATTGTTGTGAATACTTGGCAGTACATCTTTTGAGAACTATTTGTTCATATGCTTTGACAATTTGTGCATTGGGGAATGACTGTTAGACATATATAAATGTATTTTGTTGTTGTTCAGTCATTTCAGTCATGTCTGACTCTTTGTGACCCTATTTGGGGATTTCTTGGCAAAGATCCTGGAATGGTTTGCCACTTCCTTCCCCATGTTATTTTACAAATGAACAAATGTAGGTAAAGAGGGGTAAATGGCTTGCTCGAAGTCACATAGCTAGTAAGCGTCTGAAGACAGATTTGAACTGCTCATATTCCTCGTCTGATCATGTCGCGCTCACACACACACACACACACACACACACACACACACACACACACACACACACACACACACACACACACACACACACACACACACGCGGACGCACGTGCGCGCGCGCGCACACACACACACACCATTAAATAAAGTCCATTGGCTTCCTAGTGCTTCTAGGATCGAAAATAAAATACTCTGTTTGGCGTTCAAAGTCCTTTTTAATCTAGCCTCCTCCTATCCTTCCAGTCTTTTTATACTTTACTCCCTAAAATATACTCTTTGATCCAGTGACAGTGACCTGGCTGTTCAGCCAGCAAGATAATCCATTTCTTGTTTCCAGGGATTTTCTCTGCCTGTTTCTCCATGCCCAGAACACCCTCCTCCTCTGATCCAATTACTGACCAACCTGGTTTCCTTTAAGTCCCAATTAAAATCTTACCTTCTACAGCAGACCTGCACAACTCATAAACTTCCAACAGCAGAGAGGTTAGACTAGAGACAGCCTGATGGTTGATTACCAAGGGTCACATGACAAACAGCAGCCAGTTAGCAATGGCAACCCTACATTTTTCGAGGTCCCCGGATATCCTTTGGCAGGCTACAAGCCTGCCCGCCTCCTTTCCCCAACCCTGCCCCTCCACTATATACTTGCTTTGTAAAATTTGTCCACATGTTATGTCCACATTAGACTGTAAGCTTCTTGAAGACAGGTACTGTATTTTGCCTCTTTTTGTATCCCCAGTGCTTAGTGCAGTGCTTGTCACATAATAGGCACTTAATAGATATTTATCTATTGATTGTCAGAGAAGTTTGATCTAAAGACTTTTTCCCCTTCTTATCCTAGTTGCATTGATGTCTGTGCACAAGTTTTTTGGCTTCAAGTAATCAAAGTTACTATTTTACCTTTTGTAATTGCCTCTTTCTCTTACGTGGTTCAGAGTATATATCCTACTCATGGCTATGATATATAATCTGTTTCTCTTCTAATTTTTAATAGTGTGATCTTTAATATTAAAGTCGTAAATCCATTTAGGACACTGTCTGCATTTAGACACAACCATGTGGACACACACATAATCTACATGGACTACACATCTACTTTACACACCGAATATATACAAAATGAACAGAAGATAGTTTGGGGAGGGTCTTAGCATCTGAGGTGATGGGAAAGCCATTCTAAAGAAAGTGGTGCTTGAACTGTGGTTTAATGAAAACCAGGAGCAAGCCTCCATAAATTCTTTCCAACTTCTACAATGCTAGTTGAACTCTCTCTCCTTTGAGCTACTGTGTTATTTGTAGCCAATACACATAGTTAGCACTTAGCTGTCTTAAGAACTTGATTTCTCCCAGGCTAAATCCTTAATTGATTAAGGACAGAGACACTGCCTTAAACACTTCTGTATGCCCCTTGGCTCAGAAAAGGGTGCAGAGCAAGCCCTGAATAAGTATGTACCTGTGGCCTGCTTGTATACTAGACCTCAAAGTCTAGAGTATGATTCTATGACTAAGACTTACAGCCTACCCAATTAGTCTGCACTGAATTGAATCCTTTGAAACATCTGACACATGTAGTCTATTTTTTTCTTCCATTTTTGAAATTCCAACAAATTGCGGTAACACTGGAAAAGCAAATGTAGAAGATCCACACTAAATGAGAACAAAAAGTCCTTCAGGGAGCTTCCAACATGGAAAATTCCCTCAGGAGAAATAAGTATCCTGAACAAACAAAAAATGTTCTAAAATGCTCACCAAACACTCACTTATAGTGTTCCAGTTGTATCTTAATAGAAATAATTTCTCTTGAAATAAAGCTTTATTTTGAGGCAGATGTCATTTATCTTTGGTAAGATTCAGCATTCTAATCATCCTCAGGTTGACAAGGTAAAGTGAGCAGTGGGTTCATTGAAGTTGGGGCATTTGTGACCTTGATTGATACAAGTGATCAATACATGCAAGAGGGAAGATGTACTTTCTAATAGATTGATGTATTTAGTTTATATTAAAATACTTACACCATTAATGAATGCTAAATTCTGAATTTAAAGAATATGAGATGTTCACTTTCTATCATAGCTATATATTATTACTGCACCCTGCGAGACAGGGGTGAAGAAGGAAATAGTGGATTCAGGTTGACAATAAAAATGTTAAGTACATGAAGAAGCAGTTGAATAACCAGACCCAAAGCATGATTAATGGCTTCATGTCAGCCTGGATGGAGAGTTGCAATGGTTTTGTTCTCCACTGGTGTGAAAGGACATTCATTGTCTTTCAGGCACTGCCAGAAAAGTAATTTCTGCATGAAGTATGTGTATGTGTGTAATCTCAGTAAGGGGTAGGGAAGCAGCTTCTTGCTAGTCTCCTCTGGCCCCTACTCAACAGTCCTCCACTGATCCTATGGTCAACACAGAGAATTGCAGCCCCATAGAGCATGAGGTTGTGAAGCTTCTCCTCTGAATTTAGCTGGAGTCCCCAGATGAGGTGTTCCATCCCTATCATAAGAGCAGGAATTGGCTTTACCATTTCTCACTTAAAGTCACTTCGTCTTTCTGTCTCTGTCTCTTTGTGTGTGTGTGTGTGTGTGTGTGTGTCTGTCTGTCTGTCTGTCTCGGTATGTCTGTCTGTTTCTCTCATCGTTTCTATCTTTCTCAGTCTCTGTCTCTCTTTCTCAGTGTGTGTGTGTGTGTGTGTCTGTCTGTCTGTCTGTCTGTCTCTCTCTCTCTCTCTCTTTCTCTCTCTCTCTCTCCATAGCTTTATCTAGAAAGGCTGAGAATTCAAACACAAAACTGGAGGGGGTGGAGTGTGGAAGAGAAACTTAATAGCTTTTCTTCCCCAAAGCAGGGTCTGACTGTTCCGAGAGCCTTGGCTGAATTGCATGTTTCCTCTCTAGGAGATTCTTTCTCTAAGGGCCAAGCTCTTCTGAACATAGAATGATCTCAGCTAACTAGTACTCAAAGACTTAAATCTGTTTCTTTAAATCTCTTATTTCTCCTGGTCCACTGCTCAATATCCAATTGTTAAAGTATACTCAGAATCAGTTTAGAGCTTGCCTTCCAAAAACCTACTGACTCTGTCAACTATCACCTTCCACCTTCAAGTATTTCAAACCTCAAAGTTTTTCTGTCTTGTCTACAAATGAATGGGAGAGGAAAAGGTACAGGAACAAATCCTAAATTAAAGGGGCAAGGCCATCATTGCCTTCTTAGTGCCTACCTGCATTTCTACACCATATGTAGACATATATGTACATACATATGTCTGTGTAATATCAATGGACAGAAATACACATATGGTAGATGGCACAGATCAAGAAGGGATGCCTATAATGTTGGATGCCAGAATGAGAACCCCAAATTATTTTTACTTGCCTACAATTCTGGGCAGGAGTCATGAGGAAGAAAGACCATTAATCCAGCATTGATCTCATTGAGGAAGGAAGGAAAATGCCCAGTGGTTAGAAACTAGCAAGAGAAAAAATTTAGGCTTGATATAAGAACAACTTTTTAACAATTAAAGATGTCCATATTCCTGACTGCCACAGGAAGTAGTGTGTTCTCTATAACTAGATATTTTTGAGCAGAGATAATTGTGTGCTCTACATGGGATTCTTTTTCAGGTATGAGTTGAATTAATATAGCCTCTGAAGTTGAGGACTCAAAGGTTGCTTCAAACTAAAATTTTTTGATTTTGTGATTCGAGAAGAAGGTCTCCAATAGATTGAGTAAATCCTTTAAAGAGGATTCCTGGTAGTGCATGGACAAGAATAACGCATGATGAAAAATTTGTGATAGTTTTAAATATGCAGTTGGTGGGGTGATGGAATGCACAAATCAAGAAGATCTCAGATTTTGTTGAAGTATTGGGAGGCGGCCCAGTCATCTTTTGTGAGTTTGGGAGAAAGAAACAAAACTTGCAAAGTGGGTTTAGGGGATGGGGGTTTTTTTTGCTTGTTTTGCTGAGGGACGGGAGTGTTCAGACCTGTGATTTCACTGATTTGAGAGCTCTCAAATGTGAAAATGAAGGTTAGCAACTGCTCTGTTACTCAAAATATTAGTTTCCTGGGTCATTGGAAGATTAAGTGATTGACCTTTGATCACACAAAGTATGTGTCAAAGGTAGGATGTAACTTAAACCTTTCTGTCTCTGACACTAATCCTTTACCCACAAAATGGTGCTAGCATTCTTGAGAACACAAGTTCTAGGGTATAAAGAAGTGGGTATTCTTAATGTGGGGCTAAAACTTGGACAAAGGGCAAGGAACAAAGATATTTATATGTATGGGTCATTTGTGAATCAGTTGCTTATAAATCTTTGACATAATAAATATTTATCAGTGATATTCTAGCAAGCTGCCTTACTACGACAACTTAAAATATATTTCAGTCAATCTGTCATTTGGTATAACAGTCTGAAGTTAATCTAACATATTTGATATTGTAGAGTTTCTGCTTTTGATATTAAAATAGTATATATGTATAACCTAAAAATAATAGCAGCCATAAACAATATTAAAATTTTATTCAAGCCAGATTTTTGGAGGGTGTGAAATTCAACTTATACCTCAAAAATATTTAATAATTTTCTAACATATACATTTTTACCTAAACTACATCGTAAACTCATTGAGAATAGAGACATTGTCTTCTTCAACTTTGTATCCATTTCCGTACATAAATTAGAGTGCATTATACATGGAAGGTGTTTTATTAATATTTTTGAAGGAATTGAAAGAATGAATAAATAGCACAATTGTAGTTTTACAGAACACTATTTTAATGACAATTCCAATTTTATAGAAATAGAGTGATTGTGGCCACCTGCAGTTTCAAATAGACCTAAAAGATAGTCAGTGACAACTCTCATTTCTTCAATCACGTTTTGACAGTTAAAGTATTTTTTAATATGGGCTAAAATCACCTACCCTTAGCAGGAGTTCTCTAGCACTGCATTTGGTGCCCACAGAGAGTATCTATCCTTCCAAATCTACCTTCCCTCCCAAAGTAGGAGCCCTGAAATAATAAGAGGACTTCAAAGGATCTTGGATCTGGATACAAGGATTATATCAGATCATAAAAACTTGTAAAAATAGAAGAAAGACAGGGAAAGATGCAAATGGTAAAAGCCCCAATGTCATCTTGAGCAGCTGTAAGCAGGGAGCCACAAACATAAGGAATGGGAGTAAGAAAAGCAAGCAAAGAGAATTGGGAGAAAGTAAAGATGGAGAAGTAAGCTGTATGCTGCTATTGAACCAGTAAGATGGAGTAGCAAATACATGAAAGGGCACTGCAAGAGTTCTAACAGAATACTAATAACCACGAAGTCAAGCTGAAAAATTTCGGCACATTCTAGCTTGCCCCCAGTGACTTAGTGGAACCCTAGACCAGTCACTGAGATTGTTCTAGGAGAAGGCAGGAGGAATGATTATTAATTACTCCTGCTGTCCACCTAACATGTAGAGTGGCATCCCTATTCTCTTTTGAGTTTTCCCCTATAGACTTCTTCCTCATTTACCACCTCAAGAAGGTATTGCTTATATTTATGTATGAATAGTATAGAGTGGCTCTACTAGATTTCATTTTGTTATTTACATTGTTTTCATACATTAATATGTCAATGACCTGTGATTTTATTGGCTTATGCCTTAATTAGATGTTTTTGCTATTGGATTGATTACTTTTGCATGATGTTGTAATAGAAAATTTTATACTAGATGGGGGCTCAGGCTATAATTTTCACAGTTTATTACCCAAGGCTTCTGCACTGAACCTAAGAAAAAATGGCAAGGAGATCAGGAGCCAGAATTTTTAGAGTTTTCAGAGGCACAATGGCTGTACTTTAATATAATAAACTTTCATTCTGTTCTAGTTGGATATCCTCTTTAACAATATCACTAATTTAATGAGGCCATCCTGGACTCCTTGCCTGTCACAGGCAAGAAATAGATGCATATTTCCTACTTGGAGTATGTGTACCATTAGCATTTTTGCCTTCTCTCATCTCACAAGGTTGTAATTCCTGCCCTCTAATTCCCATTCATCCCCTCTCCCAGTAGTCAGAAGAATAAAAAGAATAGTAGACAAATAGGGGAAAGAGAACGACAAATTCCCAGTAGGAGACAGACCCTTTCCACCGGGTAGTCTGAACTTGCCTCTAGGGATCTTCTGGCCTTCTTTTGAATAGCACTGCAGGCCTCTGGAGAATACTACCACAGTTCAGCATAGGCTTGTTCTTTAGATTGGTTGCCTACAGAGTGCGAATCAAAGATAACAGGCTCATCTAGGAGTAGTAACCCTAGGGATTCATTATACATAGTAAGCAAAGTAATTTGCAATGGATAGACTCACTAATGATTAATGAGAGAGAAGGATATTACTGGGCCTAAAGAAAGTTCTGCTCAAGGCTGCCCTCTGGGATTCTGCATCCAAATCGAAATGTCTGCTACAGTCTAAGAGAAAAGAGCCACTAAAATGCTTACCCTGCATGCAACAGTCAGAATTGGCTTCACAATGCAAAGTTAAGTTTCGAGAATTTTGTCATGGCTTCGCAGTATTTAATTATGCTAAAGCACCAATATCTCTTGAGATTGTTTAAAGCCAATTTGAATTATAAAAATTGGGAATATTGTTTTAAATTTAATTTACTCCATATTGATTGAATGATTGATGTGTGCATAGCACAGTTCTAGGTACTACAGCACATACAAGAACCCTCCTTTATCTGAGAGACACTCATCAAGTAAACACATCTACATAGAGCAGAGGTAAGAAAGGAGAAGAAAGCAAAAATAAACAAACGAATGAATAAATAAATCACTGAGTAAAGCATCCGCATCTCCATTCTGCAAGCAGTAAAATAGATATCAGAAGGTAGTCCACCAAGGCTTATTCACTTTATTCACGAGAAAGTCATTCAAGTCCTCATTTTAGGTGACTTACTCTTATTTTAGACACAGTTTTAACTTTGTTACCTGGTTTCCTAGCCTATAGCAGATTAGAGGATTAAATTGAAGCAAAAAGGTGCTTGTTATTGGCTTAGTTGGGTTGGATTGGAGAGGCGGGGAGGTGGGAGGTGGAGAGCTAGTTAATTCACATTGACTCCCCTTTAAATAGGACACCTTTCCCCTGTACCTGTTTCTCTCCTGTCTCTTTTAGAGTGGATATTCACCACAGATAGGTCACTCATTCGATGTGTCTTCACTCCTTTGGGGAGAAAAGAAAATTATATGAATTAGAGCCATAATAATCTTTTGGTCTTTCCTATCCCTACCCAAGAATCATATTTTCTAAAACTCCAAATCTGAGATTTGGGAAAAAAAGGAGGATTTTAAATGTAAAGCACTTTACAAATCATTTTCAACTTCAAACATCTTTCAATCATTTCTATACCATCTCCCTCTCCTTTCCTTTTCCTCAAAAGTAGAAAAAGCCACAGAGGTTTCTTGATTCATTTGCCCTAAGAAACACTTTCCAGAAATAACAAAACTTCTGAAAGAATTTAGATTATCTAAAAGCCAATTGACTTTTCCACTGATTAATCACTTTGATGGTTCAGTTGTTTCAGTTTCATCTGACTCTTTGTAACCCCATTTGAGGTTTTATTGACAAAGACAGTGGAGTGGTTTGCCATTTCCCTTTCCAGCTCATTTTTACAAATGAGGAAACTGAGGCAAACAGGATTAAGTGATTTGCTTAGGGTCACACTGCTAGTAAGTGTCTGTGGCCGCATTTAAATTTAGGAAGCTGAGTCTTCCTGCCTCCAGGCCTAGCACTCTGCAAACGGTGCCACCTAGCTGCCTGATTTGTCACTAGTCCTTAATGAAAGAGAATGTGGACTTCAACACTTCAAAAATGGGTGATTTCAGTCATATAGATACTCAGGATCCTTGGAGCTTATATGTAGAGCTAGAAGGAACCATAGTAGCTATGGTGTATTTAAAACCACTCATTTTACAGATGAAGAAATTGAAGCTCAGATAACTTAAAAGACTTGTCCAAGGTCACCCAGTGACCAGGAGTCAAACTTTAGTACTTTAAGACCAATACCATCGTTCTTTTCACTGAACCACCTCCTCATCTACATAGGTTACATGTTCTGCACACTGAAGTAACTAGTCTTTATGAGAGGTATTATGTTAAAACAAAACAGAACAAACTCACCATTAGCAGCCAAGTAGCTGGAGCCTCTCCCTATTAAGTGGATGGGTTCCAGGCCATAGATCCATGGTCCATCACTGGATCCATGTTCAATGTTTTTGTAGCTTGCCACAGCTTGCCAGAGCTATGCCATGGAGAATCCAGACTCACCTCCTGATGAAAGAGCAGAATACAGTTACTGGAATGGAGCATGGACAATAATCTTCTGATAAGATAGGATAATAATTCAACTTGTGATTTCCTTAGCTCAGACAACTCCCAAATGAGGAAACTTCCTCTACCATAGCAAGTTGATACTATCACTGCAGTTGCATCTAATCTGAACAATTTTCCAAAAGAACAGACAGCTTAAGTGATTTTCCCCAGGTCACATAATCAGTATGTGTCCATAGGTGGAATTTGAAAGTGTCTTCCTGTCTTTGTGGCCAAGTCTCTACCATGTTATGCTGAATCATTACAGTAGAATACTGGCAATAGTAAAAGTGGTTCCCAAGAAAGGAAATGAGTCAGGATCTAGATTCTTCCAGAATATGCTTCAACTGATAGCGACAAAATAAAAAGAGAAATCATGGAAATATAGTTCTGTTATCAAAATATTTTTAAAACTTGAAAATTTCTGTAGCTGGATTAAGTTTTATCTATTCTGTCACTGTTTTGTGAGAAACCAATGGCAACCACCTAGCTGATCTCAGGGATCAATTTTTTAAAAGACTTCTAGGCTGTATATCACAGGGTCAGTACTTTTGCCATTCACTACTTATTACTTCTGTACTGATATTAGTGAACAGCGATGACTGCCGGTGATAATGAGGTCTCTGAGGCAACGCAAAACCTCTAAGCATCTTCTGAACCATCAAAGAGAACTTGAATTATTCTTGGTACAGTTTTAGCATTAGGAATATTTTCCCATATTTAAATTCTCTGAATAATGATGCTCTGCATGTGAGATGTGCAGATCCGTGTCTGCTACACATTTCCTATGTTCATGAGGTCACTCAATGCCAACTCAATTTCTTCATCAGGAAAATGAGGAGACTGGACTAGGCGACCTCAAATGGCCCTTCTAACTCCAACATTCTATGATATTATTATAATGGCTTTTTTTCCTTGCAACTAACATCACATTTAGTGATAACCTTTGCCAGTATGAACTCCCTGCTACTAACAAGGAGTTTATGAAACCAAACCTAGATCCAAAAATGTGATTGTAAACACTTATTTTCAAATACTTCTACTAAGTCACAGAGATTCAGGCAAACATAGGAAGATTTCTCGTGAAGAAGTCTGATAATTCACATGAGGCAATATCCAGGAATAGGGACAAAAATAATATTTTGTGGCCCTGCATAAAAAGAAAAATTAATCTATTAGCATATTTTAATAAGTACCTACTATGTGAAAGACACATGTGTAATAAATATAATAAAATGAAAATCTTAATGCAATTAATTTGAACTCATGGCTAAACCAATATAAGGTATAACTTGTGCCTAGAATTTAGTGTTATAAGTGTATACTTTTATTCTAAAGGAACAGATTAGGTTAAAAAGATAATAAAATAGCCTTGCTTATAAAGAAGATAAATTCCCAAAAGTAAGCCCATGAATCAGTAAAGAATAGTACAGTAAAGAGTATAAAAGAGGGTAAACAAAGGAGAAATAAGAAAGATACTGTCTTAGGAATATACTATAGCCTACCTGGCAGAAAAGCAGGAAATTAATAAGAAATCAACGGAACTGTTCACAAAAGTGGTATGAGGCAATAATATAGTAGTGGGATGTTGTTGCCGTTATGTTTTTTACCTTGGGTAGGGAGATGGTCTGGACTTGTAATTCCACAGATTCAGGGAACTCTCCTGTGAGGAAACTTCCTCTATTAAATCAGATCAGCAATTCTTCTTCAACTTACTGTCTTTGAAAGTTGGTTAAGTCCCTTGAGAAGTTAAGTTACTTGACCAAGATTGCATGGACAGTGTGTTTCCAAGGTGTCATTTTAACAGAGACTTTTTTCCTTTTTTTTTTAAAGAAACAAGATCAATAGCTTACCCATGGTTACGTAGAGATGATTTAAACTTGGATCTCTATTACTCTAAGTCCAATGCTTTATCCTCTGTGCCACATGCCTAAGGTCTTCAGGCTAAAGTTCTATGTCTATGTGTTGAGTGTCTTATGGAAGGGATTTCTGTTCAGCCGTTGGTTTAGACTAGGTAGTCAATGATGTTATCTAAATAACTCTGAAAATCTTTAATTTTGTTTTCTTTTTCTAAATGTTTCCACACATCAGAACTAGATTTATATAATTCTACAGAGGCAATGGGGTCTTCAAATTTTAAAGACCCCCAAATCTCTATTTTCCAACACAATATTCATGACAAATAATGATTCCTCATTGGAGGAAGTCCAATATGTCCATCTTTCTCAGGGCTCTACTATTCCATTGAGAGTAGTACATATTAGTAAAATATGTGGAAATATTTTCAAATGATATTTAGGCAGCTAAAGATATAAATATTTCAGCTTCTAATATCTACTTGCTATTGGAATGCATCCACAGAAAATGATTTGCCTCTCCTTGAGCATACCATGCTCCTCATAGCCAAAAGGAAGAAGTGAAAGCTCTCTGCTTTAGTGTATCATATCAGTCTGAATCTTTGAAATTATCCTTTAACTACAGGAAAAGGAGTGGTGAGTCCTTTGTGTAACAAAGAGGGGTGCACATGTGGAGAGGGTTTGTCATTGTGTGTGGATTGAGGGGAAGCAGAATAGATATCTCTAGCCTCTTCTTCCCCACCCCTTCCTCCAAGGGAGATTTTCATTCCTGCCAGGAGAGAAAATAGGAAGTTGGGGTTAGGGGCCAATACTTTGCTCTCCTCAGAAAAAGTGGATAACAGGCTAGAAGTATGTCTATCTGTTTCCTTAAATATTGCTCATGCAGGGAAAATGATTGGGCTCTACCTAACCTCTAAGCACTTTGTTATTTGGGAAAAGGGGACCCCAAGTTCTGTAACCAAGGCTTGACATCTTTTCTACTTAATACCAGTTTCACAAAGAACACACATAAAAAGTAACAAGAAATGCATTTATCCGAACCATAGCAAAACAAAAATCAGAAAAGGTATACTCACAGGACAATTTATACCAGATGATACTGAGTGAAAGAACTTCCCCGTTGGAAGCTGAGGTAACTTAACCAAGAGAGAAAGTTTTGGGTCTCACTCAAAAGAAAAACTTCCTAATTGTCTAGAGTAGCAAGCTAGATACGTGAACATGATGGAGACTGCCAGAATCTTTTCCTTCAACAATCTGATGTGGGGTTGGCTCCTTCTATCTTCTCTAAAAACTGGAAGCTGACTGACATTCAAACAAAACTTGAAGCTTGAACAATCTCAAAGGGAGTATTGGCCCTAAAAGAGTCCCAGAGAGTCTTACTTGAAGAATCCCTGAAGAAGGCAGCCAAGAATTGAAGTTCTCAGCTCTCATCAACTCTGTACCACTCCTCATGTGGGGCAAAGTCTGCACCTCCACGAATAAGGAAAGAGTACCACACCAATGGTCTGTGGGACATGAGTCATATTCTTTAAAAGGAAAATACGGTTTCATGCATAAAATCTTATTTATACAGAATATTCCATGACCATATCTATGTCATTAAGTATCATGTTAGGTCAATTGAGAAACTGGAGTACAGTGACCAGAATAAAATAGAAGGTCTTTAAGGGTAGGAATTATTTTATTGCTGTATTTATATTTGCAATATCTAACACAGTGTCTTGTAAATAGAAGGCAAGTGATAAATCATTATTGAATAAGAATATTTGGAGTTGGAAAATAACATGGGTGTGAGGATTAGTTCTGCTACTAATTGTCTGCAAGACCTTAGACAGGCAACTTCACTTTGAGGGCCCTCAGTTCTCTCATCTATAAGGTAAAGAATTGGATTATATAAATTCTCTTCCAGTTCTAAATCTATAATGAAATGAGATTAGCATTAGAATTTGTACTGAAACAAGTCAATTTGTAATATAAGATTATAGCTTAAGGAAGAATTAAAATTAATGAATATTAATTTAATTCAATTCAAAAAGTGTTATTTAAGTGCCTATTGTGTGCCAGCCACTGTGCAAGATTCTGGAGATACAAAGGTAATAATGAAACGGTCCCTGACTTCAAGGATTTCATAACATACTGGGGGATACCATGTATACAGACAAACACACACATGTAGATACAAAACCTCCATGCCTCTATAAGGTTATCAAGATATGAGTTATAACAACCTAAAATAGTTCCCACTGTCACTCAGGGAGTTTACAATCTGACCTTAATATTTACTGATAAACATAAAGTTTAAAGCAAATGGACCCTTGGTCACCTAATTTGCATACCTGATGGACATTCCTGGTGATTACTCTTTCTATCACCTCTTTCTATCACCTCATGCCTTGACTATTAAAATAGTTCACTGGTTGGTCTCTCTGACCCAAGTCTCTCTCTACTTCAATCTGTCCTTCACCCTGCAGTGGAAGTGATTTTTCTAAACACGAGTAGGCAGCTAAGTAGTGCAATGGATGGAGTGCTGGGCCTGGAATTGGGAAAACCTAAGGTCAAATTTAGTCTCAAGCATTTACTATCTGTGTGACCCTGGAAAAATCACTTAACCTCTTTTGCTTCAGTTTCAACTGTAAAGTGAAGATAATAATAACACCTATATTCTAGAGTTGCTGTGAGCATCAAATGAAGAGAGAGAGAGACAGAGAGAGAGAGAGAGAGAGAGAGAGAGAGAGAGACACACACATAGTCCTTCCTTCCTTCCTTCCTTCCTTCCTTCCTTCCTTCCTTCCTTCCTTCCTCCTACTCAATTAATTTCATAGAGTGTCTATTACCTACAGAGTCAGATACGAAGTCCTTTGTTCCATATGTAAAGCTCTTCACAAGATGAGTCCTTCCTGTCTTTCTAGTCTTATTGTAAACCCCCTTCCTCCTAAACACATTCTGCTCTCTAGAGTACAACTCTATTCTACAAGTGCCTACTTCCTATTCCCTGCATATGAAATTCCATCTCTTAACTCTGTGACTTTAGACTAGCTATTATCCCTTCCCTGGAATGTTCTCCCTCTTCACTCCTATTTCTTAGCCTCCCTGGCTTCTTTCAACACTCGTCTAACATTTAAATGTCTGAAGGAAGAAGATACTTCCATTTACTCTGTTATGTATCACGTGAAAATCTAAATATTTGTGTTTCGTCTCACCCATTAGAAGGTGGCGAGGACCAAGTTTTTGCCTTTCTTTTTAATCCTCAGAGTTTATTACAGTGTCTGCCACATAATAAGCACCTAATAAATGCCTCTTGACTTCCTGTTGACTGTCTGTGTGACCTCTGCTCTGATATCTTGGTTTTTCACTCCATTTATTACTCAGAAGCTGGCCCTGGTTCTTGGCATCTCCCAGCAATCACATAGAACATTACTTTGTGCACTACGGGTTAAGTTTTAGTTTTGTGAATGTCGTACCTCAATTCTTACAGTAAGCTTCTTGAGAGTAGAAATTGTTTTTCATAAAAATTAGTATCCCTAGGAATGCCTAAAATGATGTGTTGCACATAGCAAATGCTTGATAAACATTTCAGTTCAGTCCTCTGAGGCCTCTTGGTGGAACGGAGTTAACTTTACCTTCGCATCTCTAGTGCCGAGCATGGTATGCTGCATGTAGTAGGCAGTTGATAAATACTGTTGAAATGAGTTGGATTTATTGAACTAAATTCAGGGGAAAAACCAAATAAACTAGAGGCTCTGTGGTGTGATGGAAAAGGTGTTGGGTTTAGAGACAGGCAACCTGGTTTTAAATCCCAGTTTTACTGTTCAGTAGCCACGTGACCTTAGGCAAGTTGCTTGACCTCTATGGACTTCAGCATTCTCGTTTCTAACATGATGTAAGGAAGGAAATTAGCATTTAGAAATCACCTACTTTGTGTCAGGAACTTTGCAAATTATTTTACAAATATTTTCTCATTTGATTCTCACAACAACCTGGGAGGCAGGTACTATTATTATCCCCATTTTACAGTTTGGAAAACTGAGGCATACAAAAATTAAGCAACTTACCCAGGATCACACAACTGATAAGTGTCAGAGGCAAGATTTTCATTCAAGTTTTCTTAATTCCAGGCCCAGTGGAATCTGTACCACCTAGCTGATAGAAGTAAATGAAAGGCTAGGTTCCCTTAAAGTTACAAATCCTGTATCTGAAAAAGATTTTGTTCAGCACTTTTCGAAATGAGTAGTCGTAGGATTTAGAGGTGGAGAAATGTGTCATAAACAGTCTGGTGTCAGTGTATCCTCAGAATAATGTTTTTAAATGAATAAAATAAAAGACATAAAATTACAAAGAAAACCAATTATTATATTGAAATAAGCATTTCTTTTTTTCCCCTTTCAAATTTACAGACCCCCTGAAATCTGTTCAGAATCCTTCCATGGCCCTCAGGTTAAGAATCTCTAATTTAATACAACCCTTTCATTTCACAGAAAATTATAATAGTTAATACTTTAATAGTAAAGTTTTCAAAGCATTTCTACATATCTTATTTCATTTGATCCTTGAAATGACCCTGGAAGGTAGGTCCTATTATCACCATTTCACACATGAGGACACTGAGAGTCAGAGATAGTGACAAGTGTCTGAGGACAGATTTGAACCGAAGTCTTCTTTACTCCAGGCCCAGTACTCTTTCCAGTCTTCCTATGAGTCAGGAGAGAAAGCTCAAGAGAGTTTGCAGAAAGTCTAAGCTAATAGGCAGCAGAGTCAGAATTTGAACTCATGTCTTGTGACTTCATATCCAATACTTTTTCTACTGCTACTCTTCCTTCCTCCATAGAGGATATCTTCTACCAAACTGCTCAAAGTGAATCCAACCTATCGATTTTAGTCAAAGAGCTTCTTTTAACAACAGGAGCTTTGTCAGCATTGTGATTGACACTGGACCAGAAGACGAGAAAAAAAATTTCATGGTGACAAGGTAAAATCCACGTGTTATATGTCCTTTTTCAGTGTTACAAAGACAAAGTGAGCTTGAGATGGTGTGAATCCTTAATGCTATAGCACTCTGAAAGTAGCCGTTACCTAGAGAAAGAAACGAGTTCCATAGTTATCTTATAGGCCTTCTTTTCTCAACCACAAAGAAAAGTGCTTTTTAAAGTGACTTCATAAGTGAGTGACTGGCAGATACTAATTACACAATTGCTGCCTGGTTTTGTAAAGACCTTACCATAGCTAAAATGGAAAAATAATAATAATTTAAAAGTAATATGATTCACAGTTATGTTTCTTCAATTTGTGCAAATAATCAGAAGCCAATTTTTTTAAAAAAAAAAGCTCTTTGATAATGCATGCTGTAATGTAGAATGTGTGTCATTTCTATATAATCAGATGAATTTTTGTTTGCAAATTATAAATTATTCAAGCATCTCCTTATTACAGCTCTGTGGCAGCTTATTGTGTCAGGAAGGATGAGGCTAACTTCATTTCCATGATGCACACTCTGAAAAGTAAGATGAAAATAATGTTTGACATATTTGTAGGCGTTCCTACTCCTAGCAAAATACAAATGCAATATCAGAGATTCATTTATGAAACAGTAATATGAAACTATTTGTGAATCTTGACGCTGGCTTTTTTTGTATATGAAGGTACTTGCACAGCAGAACTGCCAAGTATGTAGTCATAGGCTTTATAAACAATGGAGGAGGTAGGGTCATTGTCCTTACTGAAGGTCATAATACAAGTTTGACAGGAACAAATACAGAGGCCAAGAGCAAGCTGCTACTTTCGTAGCAATCAAGCAGTTTCCATGAGGCTGATTGCCTCAAACTCTACCTCAAGGCATTTTTACAAAGTGCCAGCCTAGTCCTTGATTAATCAACATAGGCACTAATAAACCAACCTTGCCTTGAGCTTTTCCATTCTCCTTGATTCCTAACTGCCTCTTAAATAGATAACTCTGAGGCCTGCCTCAAGCCTCAGGCAGTGAGACCCAGTCTTATAGGTATGGGCATTCAACTAGAGATGAAAAATAAATGCAGAGTAGTGCAATCACAAAATGAGCCTTATGAAAGTACTGATTAACTGATTTAGTTTGGACACATTTAAGTTTTAACTACCCATTCTGATAGACAGCATGGCATGGGATCCTAGCCAGGACTATTAGGGAGAAGTAATAATACATTTATTACAAAGGGCATGTGCAAAAATCTGTATAAAGGCCCTACTCTGATGTTTCATCATGATATGGAGGAGATCCTGGGCTTGTATGGGCTTAAAGAGTGAAGCACAAGCACTGACGGGTATTACTAAGCATGAATGGCTTTGAATGTTGATCTATTGATGAATGTGCACTTCTGGTCAGAGGACCATCCTAGCAGGGAGGCTGATCCCCAGAAGTTTTTCACTACCACATGATGACTTATTTGGGCTCCAGCTTATGAATACTAATTACTAAGATGTACAAAGGTTAGTAGTTTAGACAGTAAAGGAAGTTTCCATATGATGACATCAAAGACCTTTTGACCAATTGAAATGCACACCAAATATTTTGTGCATGGATGAAACCACCACACAAACAATAACAACAACAGCAAAAACCTCTTCTCTTAAGCACAGTCATCTACAGCTGTGTTTGTATACACATACATACATACACATACATATACATGTGTGTATATTACCTTTCTCCTCTCCTTTTTAAGATGCTTCATGAGGCAACAACGCAGGTTATTTTGACTCCAATTCAATCCAAACCATGAAAATCATCAAGATTATCTTTCTATTACCCTCATTTAACAAACAAGGAAAATGAAATTTACAGAGATTAAGTGATTGGCCCAATGTCACACAAGTAGTATAACATGGAGGCAGAATGCACCAGAGTAGCAGCCTCTGCATGGTGGTTTAAACTTCATGGACAGGAGAGGAGTGATAAATGACCTACATAGAGGAGAGAACTTAGATAGCAATTGGACATAGGGTAGGAGAGGTATCAAACTCAAGCCCTAAAGTGTATTAAAACATAATCGTGACATGTTTAACAAAATACAAACATACATGCATGAATACTTACATACATAATAATACAATACAAAATAGATATTTGAGTTTGACATCACTAAGGTAGAGAAGCAAATTTACAGTAGTACTTTGGAAACACTAATGTGAAATAGAAATGTGAGTTATTACTGCTATCATTACTTTTGATCACCAATAATGACAGTGACAGCCACATAACTAATTAGAGAGAAAGAAAGAGCTTTTAGAAGTCTGGTCACTTAAGTTTTCTTAAGAAAGAGAGTGAGCTAAGCACTCACCAAATTTGAGTGCTCCAAAAGGCAGACACAATGATGATACAATAAAGGCAAGCCCTCATTCATCCAAGAAACAGGGGTCAAGATGGGGACCAAGGCAAGTGGGGAATGAAGAACTTATTTCTTAGGTCCTTAGCTAGAGCTAAGATTTTAAGAAGTGGACTCCAAAAAGGCAATAGCATATATATGCATACGTGACACGTATGTGTGTATGTATGTATATGTATATATGTATGTGTATGTGTATATGTATATGCATATGCATATGTATATGTATATGTATACACACATACATATATATTCAGGATCAATTTCTTATTTTGGCTATTTTAGCCTGGGAAAATTACTTAACTTTTCTATTCACCTCTGTTCTCTCCAAAACAGAAATCCAACATCTCTCTAAGAATATAAATTATTGATCTAAATTTGGAAAAGAACTTTTCTCACTGGAAACGACTTACACTTTAAAAAATCACAGATCTAGACCCCCTACTCTGCCAAACGTTATCTCTATATGTGTCATATACTTCAGTCAATAAGTCAGTCAATATGCTTTTATTGCATTTCTATTATGTGCTAAGCACTGTACCATGCACTGGAGATGCAAAGAAAGGCTGAAGCTGCAAAGAAAGGTTCAAGATGCTCTTTGATGGCAGGGACTGCTTGACTGAATTAGAGAATTTCCAGAGGTAGAAGGGACCTTAGTGGGAATCTAGTGAAACTAATGGTCTAAAATAAATTCCCATGATGTTCCCAACAAGCAACCATCCCATCTGAAGTCCTTCAGTGAAATGGAATGTATGCCCCAAGAAACAGCTCATTCCATTCTTGGGCAATCCTATTTCTTAATAAGTTTTTTTTTTCTTTAGATGGAGCTTATTTTATCTCTTTGAACATTTACCAATTGTTCTCAATTTTATGCTCTGAGGCCAAGCAGAGCAAGTTAATTCCTCTTCCATAGGATAGCCTTTTAATACTCGATGACAGCTATCATGGTTTCTTGCCCTACCCCCCAATCATTCTCTTCTCCAAACTAAAAATCCCCAATTTTATCAATAGTTTCTTATATAGCACAAACACAAGGCCCTTCACTTATTTATTGTCTTTCTCTAGATTGTTTTCAGCTCATCAATGTCTTTCCTACTGTGTGGTGCCGCAAACTGAACATAATACTCTAATTTTGGTCTGACCAAGGCATAGTTAACAATACTATCACCTTCTTAATCCTGTGCACTGTTCTTCATGCAGGCTGTTTTTGTTTGTTGTTTTGACAACTATTTTCACTTTATTAAGTAATAATGAGGTTGTGTCCAATTATACGGCCCCCATACATTTTTTTTTTTATGAATCCGGACACATTTTCTCCATCTTATACTTGGGAAGTTGATTTTTCTCATTTATCCTAATCAAATTTCATGTTCTTAGTTGTTGCTCAGTGTCCTAGTTTTTAAAAATCATTTTTTTTTATCAGCAACGCACTATGTCTCCCAGTTTTGTTTCATCTATGTCTTTAATAAAGCAGCATCTATGCCTTTATCCAAATCATTAGATTATTCTGACATATAAAACAGCATGGTGATATAGTAACAAGAATACTGGGGAGCTAATCAAAAAGGCTCATCATCCTGAGTTCAAATCTGGTCTCAGACACTTACTAGCTGTGTGACCCTGAGCAAGTCACTTAACCCTCTTTGCCTCAGTTTCCTCATCTGTAAAATGAGCTGGAGAAAGAAATGGCAAACCACTCCAGGATCTTTGTGAAAACAACCCCAAATGGGGTCATGAAGAGTCAAACAGAACTGAAAAATAACTGAACAATAAGAATATTAGAGTAGGAGATAAAAAATTTTGGTCTGCACCCTGGCTTTACTGTATATAAACCGTGGGACTTTAGACAATGTGTTTCATTCCTCTTGACCTGTTTCTTCCACTGTTACATGAGGAGATTGGACTGAATGGCCTTTAAGGCTTTTTCTATCTAGAAACCTATAGAAATATAGAAACCTATAGAAATATAGAAACTACATTATTGGCAAACTTTGAAGTAAACAAGTTCATGGGATAGAAGAAATCTCAGTGATTTCATTCACTACCTTTGCCTCTTCCCAATGGTTCTATCCAGAATGTGAGGAAGGTCAGTTAGATGATGGGTTTTAAAATGAGAACTTCAAATTTTAGGTACTTGGACAGCAAGTAACCACTAAAAATGTGTAAGCAAGAGGAAGCTACATCCCTTACCTTGCATACAGATTCTAAAAATATGTGTATAATCCACTTTGGAAACTCTCATTGCTTCTGCTATGGAAATAAATAAGAAGACTTAATCTAAGTCTAAGATATTAAGAGAAAGGTGTAGGTCATGCTTAGATTTTAAGCAAATCAGATTTGGGTTGGGTGAGGTGAGGAGGATTCTGGCATGTGTGTGTATGAATTAATGTCATATATATGTATATATGTTATACATACATACATATATCCATTTGTAATGCTGTTGGATAATACAAAACAGAGCTAATGGCCAAGTCTACACAGGCAAACATTTTATTTAAGATGCAAGAGACTGCACTTGTATATCTTTGTCCTTAATTCCCAATCCACCTCTGTTGATAACCAGGATGGATAATCTGGGGTTAGTTTGAGTACCAGAATATGGCCAGTTGTAGTCTTCTTAATTCACTGTACATAGCTTGTTACAGATCCTAGCACCGCAGCTCTTGAAATGATCTATGATTTTGTAAGTGTGGGTAGAGTAGCTTCACGAAAGTTATGGCAAAAAAGCATATTATCTAAAGATTTCTGGTGATTTTCTCTAAACTTTAGCTGTTAACAAGTGGGCATCTATCTCTTCCCAGATTAGTGGGACATAGTATTTTATATTTACCTGCCAGAATTCAGCATCGGGTTATAGAGTATTGGCTACTAGGGTTGGGGAACCTACAGCTTTGAGGTTACATGTGGCCCTCTAGGTCCTCAAGTGCAGCCCTTTGACTGAATCCACACTTCACAGAACCAGGACTGGTTGTTCCTTTCATACAAGGATTACCAATAATCAATGGCCCTTCTTAAAGGCAGTGGTGGTTCATTGTAATTCCTTGTTTATAATGTTAAAGAAAATGGAGGAAAACCTGCAGGATGCTGAGTGGACCCCTCCTCACCTGTGGTGGCAAATTTAAAGGGGGACAAGAAGAGAATGCATAAGTTTTAGTGTGTTATTTTAAACCCAAAATTTTGGCCACCAAAAAAGTCCCCTCCCCAAAACTTTACATGGCTCATTATCAAATGTCTTGCAAAAGGAAAATACATAAAAATTTACTAAAACATATTTAGAAATATTCAAAAATAAGTAGCCAGGGGCTGTGTGTGTTTTGTGTTGTTCTGTTGAGGAAAAGGAGATGAATTATTCTCAATTTCCCTTATATAAAAGGGTCTCTCTCTCTCTCTCTCTCACACACACACACACACACACACACACACACACACACACACCACAACCCAACTTTCCACTGCTGCCTTCCTTGCTTGGTGCTTCTTGTCAAGTCATAACGTATCACTTATGATATCACAATCAGTCTTCAGAAGCTTCCAGGGGGACAGAATCTCGTTCAAGTTTGGGATAACCATGATCTCTCTATAGATACATACAATTAGCTGAACGCCATCATTCAGGGGCAAAACCAAACAAGTATTTGGAAGATATTCATGTCTACTATTTAAGTTCCATTTTTAAGGGTTTTTCCAAGCATGGAAATTTGGGTTTAAAGAAGATGACAGACCCAGCAATATCACTTCTAGGGTTATATTCCAAAGAAATCATAAAAATGGGAAAAGGACCCCCATGTACAAAAATATTTATAGAGCTCTTTTGTGGTGGCCAAGAACTGGAAATTGAGGGGATGCCCTCACTGGGGAATGGCTAAACAAATTGTGGTATATGAATGTAATGGAATACTATTGTGCTATAAGAAATGATGAGTGGGCAGATTTCAGAAAACCTGGAAAGACATATGCAAACAGATGCTGAGGAAAGTGAGCAGAACCAGGAGGACATTGCACAAAGTAACAGCCACATTGTACAATGACTGACTTTGATAGACTTAGCTCTTCTAAGCAATGCAAGGACCTAAAACAACTCCAAAACACTCATGATAGAAAATGCCATTCACATCCAGAGAAAGAAATATAAAGTCTGAATGTGGATCAAAGCATACTATTTGCTCTCTTTTTTTGTTTTGTTCTGTTTTGTTTTGTTTTTTTTTCTTTCTCATGGTTTCTCCTATTCATTCTAATTCTTCTAGATAACATACCTAATGTGAAAATATGTTTAATAAGAATGTATATGTAGAAACTATAGCTGATTCCATGCTATCTTGGGGAGGGGGGAGGAGAGTGAGGCAGAGAAAATTTAAAACTTATAGAAGTGAATGTTGAAAATTAAAATTATGTATTTGTTTGTTTGTTTGTTTGTTTATTCATTTATTTATTTAAAAAGGAAGATGACTGAACTCTAGCCAGGAAGCGTTAGCATGGACAAGTCCTTTCATTAAGGAACCTCATCAAGGAGTTAGCATGTACCAGAGAAAATCATTTCAATATTTTTTAAACACACAACCCAAAGAAACTGAGGCAGCAAATAACTTTAGGAGATTAGCTTCTTGCCTTGCACCATAAAGGGCTTCCACCCACAGCCACTCCCAAAGAGTAGAATGAGGTGTTTGTGGGCTCCAGCAAATGCAGGAAGCCTCATGTGGACTTCTAGGTCCTCAAGTCCATTAGTAAAAGGATTTGTTCTGTGAAGTTTGGATTGAGTCAAAGAGCCCTACCTGAGGACCTAGAGGGCCATGTGTGGCCTTGAGGCTGCAGGTTCCCCACCCCTAGCTATTACAGCTTTGAAAACTACTGCTTAATTGAGGAACAAGTGCTATGGCGATGATTGGGTGCTCCTGAAATCTTTGCTAGCCTGCAATAGCATTTTAAAAATTGAATTTGTTTATTTAATTAATAAAAATTCATTTTCTATCTTTCCTCCCTTCCTTTCTACTCCCTTGAAAGAAATAAAGGAAAATAAGAACTAGTCTGGTAACAAATATTCACAGTCAAGCTAAACAAATTCCTGAATTAGTTATGTGTTGATCCACACAAAATCACTCCACTTCTGTGGAGTGGAGGAGGATAGCATATTTTATCCTAAATCCTTTGGAACTGTAACTGATCATTGTGTTGATCAGAATTTGTAAGTCTCTCAAAAATGTTTGACTTTACAATGTTGTTACTGTATAAATCATTATCCTGGTTCTATTCACTTCACTCTACATCAGTTCATGCAAGTCTTCCTAGGTTTCCCTGAAATCATACACTTCATTATTTCTTATATTACAATAATATTAAATTGCATTAGGTCATCAGTCCTTTTTTTGAAAACAAAGTATGAGCAGCAGCAATTAAATTACATTAATGTACTATAATTTTGTTCAGTCTTCTTGGTATCTTCTTAAGTTCCATTTTTTTTTATCACCACAAAAACAGCTGCTGGAGATATTTTTGTACAGAGAGGTCATTTCCCTCTTTCTTTTCTCCCTGACAGCTTAATAGCTCTTTATGGTGGGATTCCTTCTCATTGGTCCTCTAATTCAAGCTTTGTGTTAAGATCAGGTATTGTACACTTTGAAAGGAAATGTCTAGGACTTAGTCTCTTTCTCCTCCTCCTCCTCCTCCTCCACCTCCTCCTCCTCTCCTCCTCCTCCTTCTTTTATATTCTCTTGGCTCCTGCTGCTACTTACTCCTTGAGATAAGTATATATTCTTTAAACATCTCAGAGGCAACTCAGGCTGGCCACTTGGAGCTTTTGGTACACTGAAGCAGTCTATTCCAAGGTGAAGACTGATCATTTCCCTCCCAGTTTGAGTTTTACATATGCCTAACCCAAAATTTAGGTCTGAATAATATAATTGTGGATTTAGCCATGGTTGGAGCACCAGTACACTTTTGTAGACCCTGGTCATTGTCAACTGGATGGAAGACTCTGCAATTTCAGAGTAATGGAAATGCAAGTTACCCCTTGGCCTAAGCTCCTTACTTTGGTTATTCCACTACAGATTTTCTACTGGGCTAGGGTCTAGATATGAGTCACCATTCTATTCCTGTGGTCAGAGACACAGCTACTATTCGCTTTTGGTTTTGCTCTTTAAAAAGTACACAGCCTTGGACTTAAGAAACTGCTCCTTGTGCTGGTCCACACCTCTAGGTACAAGTCTACTTTGTGGTCCATACTGGCTCTAAATCCAGGTTCTGAGGTATGAACAACAGAGCTACCATTTGGCACCTATTCCTGCTCTTTGAATAGTGTCAGATCCCACTGGGAAAAACTCTACATGGATATCCTCTTGGTTTGTGCCTGCCACAGTGTCTAAAAATTTCTATCTCCTTATGCTGACCTGGATGGATAAAGGACTCACTGATTTGTCCTTGGGTTTCCAGGACCCGGTCTGGTCTGTTTTCCAGTCTGTTGTAGAGCTGTTGTGCAGAGAAGTCTGGTTGTTCTTCCTCCAAATTCAGCCTTATGGTTGGCATTACATTTTCCTGTTTAACAATGATCATTGATTGTAGGTGTAAAGCATTTTGCTACAGTTCTTAAAGCACTTTTAACATCTACTTTGACGTGTATAACATTTCTGTCAGATAGATAATGCAAGTATTATTATCCTCATTTTAGAGAGGAGAAATAAGAGTTTCTGATTGACTATGGCTAGAAAGTGGAAGAACCTGGGATAGAATCCATTTCTTCCTACTCTTGATGTAATATATTATTTCTTTTTACCAATCTATCTCCCAGTATGTCAACTTCCTTTATTTTTCATCTTTAACCTCCTTCTGATTATATTACATTATAATTTTCACATTAAAAAAGACAATTTACCATGGACTGGAAGATTCATATTATTTTATTACTAGAAAAGATATTATGAATAATGATCATAAAGTACTTTCAGCAAATCAAAGTGGTATCTGGATATTGACATAAATTATTTAATTCCCATAAAGTACTTTCATGTACATATCAAGGGATGCTAGTCACTGGAATCCTGATAAGGCCAATGCAAAGTATTTGCTGCCACTAATTAATTATTGCTATTGCAGTTTTAATTGGACACAGTACTTTTCACTTCCTGTCCTTAATTGTTGTTTAGAGATGCTTTGGGCCATTAAACAACTATTGCATTTCTTCCCAGGAGGGACTGGATTTCAGTGGCAGTGAAAATTTTAGGATCCCTTAAACAAATAGCTTCCTGTTTACTTCCCATCAGGATTTAAACATAGGTCCCAGTCTATAAAAATCTTGGTGGTCTGTATCCTAGCTACCTAATTGACAATCTCCTTCCATATGCCACTAGCAAATAATTAGAACAAACTAAAACAACCAGCATTTTTACCTGTACCACCTGCTTCCAACTTAAGACTCTCCATAGCTTGGCAGACAATCCTGCCTATTTCATAGGTAGAGGAATGAAATACTGAGAGGGTCAAGTGACTTCCATTCTCACATCATCCCCGGTTTTGCTACCAAGATGAAATGGAGAAATGCAGCCATTCTTCGGATGATTGAGGCCAAACCCTGACTCTTCCCTAAATTACCCATGTAATTCAAATGAAAGTAGAGATTTTCTTCTTCCTGAATTGCTTGCCCTGATTCTCTGCTTCAATCTGTCAGGGGACACTTAACACAGTGCACCAGCTGAGGAACCACAAGCCCCCTAGTCCTTTGCTTATATCACTGGGCAACTGATTTCTCATCTTCATTCCCATTAGAGCCAGTAATTATATATAGAATAAGCCATGTGCTATTATTGAGAGTAATTATAGCCATTATTACTGTTGTTATTATTGTCAAAGTTTAGCTGACTTGAAAAATAATGAGTTTATATTCCATTCCAAATAAATAAAAATAGTGTGATTGTAAAGATGCATGGGTGAACCTATCTATATCTAAGCCAAGGCTCCATTATTCTTTTAAACATTTTATAATAAACTTCCTTTTATAGTTATTAGGTAAAGTACCCTACCTTAGAGAAGTCTATTTTTTTTCTTTAGAATGATTCTATTCAGTTCAATAAATATTAAGCCCCTATTATATGCAAAGGACTCTGGGACAATGGGAATACAAAAACAACAATGAAACAGCCCCGTTCTCATAGAGTTTATATTCTGGGGTGGGGGAGGGAGGTGGAGATAAAAATTATAAGAATATTGGTAAATATAAGGTAATTTGAGGAAAAAGAGACTATTAGCAATGGGTAGGGGAGGGGGGGAGGGAGGGATCAGGAACAGTTTCTTGTATTTGTTACTTTTTCTTACTTTTCTGTCTATTCTAGATTCCACAAAATAATTTAATCTCTCTCTCTCTCTCTCTCTCTCTCTCTCTCTCTCTCTCTCTCTCTCTCTCTCTCTCTCTCTCCTCTCCTCTCCTCTCCTCTCCTCTCCTCTCCCTTTATTCCCCTTTTCTTCCTTTTTCTGTACCTTTCTCCTGCCCCATCTACTCTTATGCTAAGATAAAAACAATAAAACAAGACAAAAAATCTAGCAGGCCTTATACATTTTTGAAAGAAGAATCATAACCTTGACTTAGAACCCTTAGTGAATGCTACTTCTAATGAGGCAAATCAATTCTAAGTATGGATGTGGACAAAATGGGAAATAAATAAATATCCACAAACAGCTAGATACATTTCCAGAAATTATTGATCTAATGTTATCTAAAAGACTTTTCACTGAGTCTATCAAGCTCCCCTGGAAATGAACATGACATTTGTTATTCTGGCATGAGGAACTATAGTGGAGATTTTCCAAAAAAGGTCAGTGTTTCACAAGAATAAAGATGAACTATTAATAGGTTATAAATCATCAAATTCTATAGGGTGTACTAACATGACATTCTACTCACAGGAAGGAAAAAATTCTCTCTGCCCAATACTGACCAAGATTTCTTGCAAGAATCAAATCACTGTTTCCCATTAAGAAATCCAGAAAACACCCAGAAAAATGGATGCTCAACCTACCAAATGTGATTTTAAGCTTGTGAATGGTAAGGCGGTGGAATAGTTGCCCTCAAATTAAATGATGGAAATGTTAGCCAAATCCATAGGAATTACAAATGACACCAGAAGACAAGAAAAAAGAATCTCCACATGAGGCAAACCTCCCATCAAATAACATAAGGGAACTTAATGCTTTAAACTCCTACTCACTCTCTTCACCCCTAGTCCACCCTGCAGTTCAGTCCATCTCAAGGAAACTCAAAGATTTGTTGTATTTCAAAATTTGATTGTGGAAGCCCAGTTCTAATTTTTCTTTGGCAGTAACTAAGCCTCTGAACTGACACACACAAAACCCACCTAGAGGCAGATGACCTTGATTTTTCCAAACATAAACAGGACAAGAACCCAACTGCATGGGGAAGAGGTTGAAGGAGGAAGATGAAAGACATATCAGTGCAAAGCTTGCTATAAGGAAAATGGTTTTCTTCTTTGACCAAGAGAAAAGGTTATAGAAACCAAGCTAGGATTAATAATCACCCCATGAGTTTATTTTGAGCTTGAAATCAGACGACTCCTTCCCAACAGATGAATACTCTCCACTCCAAGCACCTGAGAAGGCCAAACAAAACAAAACATCAACTGAAAGAACAAAAATCTAAGAGAAAAGATCTGTGCAGTAGCTTAATTCCCAAGAAGATAAAGCATTAGTAAAAACTATAAAGTCAAAAGGAAAAATGAATAATTTTTAAAAAAAATCTAACACTGAATAAGTGTTATATTTTGAAGGAATATCTTCAATGAATACAGTCTCCAGAAGATATGGAAAAATAGCAAGAAACTATGTATTGGTTCAAACAAGAACTAATAATTTCAAAAGAATATATAAGTATAGAAATTAGGTCAGAAAACATCACCCTCAATGTCAAATTAAATAAGTAAAACAAAGGTTAGAAAATTTATACCACAACAGAGTAAACAATTTAGAACACATCATGGAGAAGGTAGCCAAAATGGTAGACGTTCTGAAAAAGAGAGATTTAAATTTCAAAAAAAAAATGCAGAACTAAAGAAATGACAGAAAAGCAGGAAAAACACTGAAAAACTGCATGGTTTCTGTAAAAGCCAAAGTGATTGACTTTGAAAACATATGCAGGAATCACTGAACTCATCTATAAAGTGAAGGGGCTGAATTAGATGTTTTCATGACTGTGTTCCCTCTCTCCATTTGTCTTCCTATTTCTTATCTCTGCCCAACCTAATTGGATTATACTGGCTTTATTTAAGGAAACATTAGAAAAAGCAGGGGAAATGGGGCAGAAATGAGGATGGAGCTGGAAGCAACATGTAACATAGGTGTCTATAACACACAAGTTTCAGGAATAAAGGGAAATAATTCAATGAAATATTACTAAGATGGATACTACTACTACAATAATGAGAACTACAACCAAGACTAAGTTTAAGAATAAAAATAAGAGATTCATTGTTGTGAAGCTAGAGGAAAGCCTATCAGAAGAATCCAAGATCCAGGACAAAGAAAAGAGACAGAAAAATAATAGAAAGAGGACCAAATGAAATAGATTCAAGAAATGCTTATGTAGTTGTATGGGTCACTTCAATGAAATTTTGTACTCATAACAAAAATAATATGAATATATTTTTTAAAATGTTGAAGTAGAAGTCAGAAGACCCATGTTTTAGTATTGGCTTCACCATTAACTAGATCTGTAGCTTATCATTCATTCAACAAATATTGGTTTGGGAAAATATCAGGTATGGATGTTGCCCTCAACATACTAATTTCACCTTTCAGTCCTCAGCTTCCTCATCTGTAAGATGAGAAGGCTTGATCTCTAAGGTTCCTAAAAGCTCTAAAATTCTATTGTTTAATGGATTTTTTAATCAGATATTACTTATGCACAAGCACTACCTTGGTAATGGAGATGTCAACTCAGAAAGCAGTTCTAATAGAAGCCCAGAGTGGGTTGTTTTGGCTGGGAGGTAGCACAGTACAGTGAAAAGGGTGATATATTTAAAATCAGAGGATAGTGGTTTAAATCTCCACGTGCAACTTACTACCTTAATCAAATAGCTTAATCACTCTAGGCCTTAGTTTCCCTTTTTAAAGGAAAAAAAGTTTAGACTAGATGGTCCCTATAGTCCTTTCTAGTACTAAATCTATTATTCTACCCTGAAATTCCCTGCCACCATAATAAAATTTGACTGTGTACTTGAATTAAAAGGACAAAATGGGAAATGAGGCAAGGGAACTGGGATCATCAAGCCCTGACCTTTCAGTTTGTGGCCTTTGGCTTTTAGTTCTCTATACCCTAGTTAGGGTAGGTAGGTGGTTCAGTGGGTAGAGTGCTAGGCCTGGAGTCAGGAAGATGAGTCATCCTGAATTCAAATCTGGCCTTCAGACACTTGCTAGCTGTGTGACTCTGAGCAAATCTCTGTTTACCTCAGTTTCCTCAATCCGTAAAATGAGCTGGAGAAGGAAATAGCAAACGGTTCTAGTAGCTTTGCCAAGAAAACACCAAATAGGGTTACAAAGAGACATGATTGAAATGACTGAACAGCAAAACTCTAATTTATGCTTCCATAAACTGGGAATAATAGTATGTTCAATAACTCACAAGATTATTTTGGGGGAACAAAGCACAGTATATATGAGTCGCTGTTATTATTTTATAGTTAATTATTAATGGTTCCTTGCAGAGCATGTAGGTGAAACAAAGGTCATGACAAGGAAGAAGGTCTTTTAAAGAAAAACAATTGGTTTTTTGCCTTGGGGGGCAGCAACTTAAAGTTAACCCAAAATTGACAACAGTAATGGTAATCCTGGAAGGATTTTTTGCTGTTCTTCTCTTAATTGCCTTTAATGAGTCTAGCCTTTGTTTGGATAGGGCAGGTAAAGTGGGATCTTTTTTGTCTTGTAGTGTTTCTTGGAGCTAAGACAATCAGCAGGCCTTGATTGGAAACAATGTAGACAGTGGTATTAGCGATTTCTCACAACCCCAGATGGTGAGCCTCCAGCCCTCGGGGTTCTGAACAGGGTATATGTACTGGTAGATTATTGTTTGACTTTTGGGGGTACAGTCATTGAAAGAGTGATGAAACTGTGGGCAAGCCGTGGAAACAGCTCCCCGCCCTAGGCTTTGATAGATAATGTTAGTGTTTCTCTGGTATTGTTACAGATTGTTACTGTATTGTTACAGATAGACTGGCTTGTGTTATTTGCTCTGGTTATAATGTATGCTTGTAATGTCTGTTTGTGTTTGCCCTGAAGTTCAAGAGGCTGATCTTTTCCCCCTGAACTAAGTGAATGATATATTAAACTGAAATTGTTAACCCTTTAAAGTTGCTTTCCCTAGAAAAGCAGATCAAAGAACCTGTGTTGGCAGCTCTTCTCTGTGCTCTTGTTGTTGGTCTTACGCAGCCACAGTAGCTGCTAGCCGTATTGTCATTACAGCAACAAGAGAAAAAACCTAGCAGATGGAAACTTCTTTTATTAAGAGCAAACAAACAAAATCGGAAACTTCCAGTGTGGGTTCTCTCACACATATACTAACATTGTGAAAGATTCCTTATTAGACATGATGACAATTTTACTTTTAGCAATGCTCTAAGTAGAAATATAAAATTACGCATAAATAAAGAGATACATCCTTGCCAAAGGTGCTTTCCGTTGTCTTGGAGGATGTTGGTTATTGTCCTTCAGTCTCAAAGAGGGCCAAAATGGCATCACTATGTTAGAGTCAACTTACCGTGTGTTCAACTGTGGCCAATCAGATCAAAATAATCTTGAAATGCTCTACCAAAGGCTTGGCACAAATAGTACATATGAACATTTGGGGTGGAGATGTCTCTAAATTTGTGCATCTCATGTTTCTTTTGAGCTAGTGCAATTCTGCTTTGCTCATAGAGTACAGTCTTCTTCGACGTGGGTACACCTTGCTGGGCAGTCCTTTGCAAGAATCTCTCATGCCACACAATCAGTTTCATAGTTGTTCAGAGAGAACTTGAGAGAGTCTTTGTATCGCTTCTTCAGACCACCATGTGAGCACCTTCTTTGCGTGAATTCTCCACAAAACAGTCTTTTAGGGAAGTGTACACTCGGCATCCAAATGTGGCCAGCCCATTGGACTTGTGCTTTCCACAGTAGAGTTTGAATGCTTGACAATTTCGCTGAAGATTTCGCTGGTGATTTGTGCATAAGTTGGATTTAAGTGAGGCAGAGTTGCACAGTTGTAGGACTCACTCTCTATTCAAGAGCCATCATAGTGCAGAAGCAGGAAAGAGTCAAGACAACTGGTAATGGCTTGAGAGGCAGTGGATGGATGACCTTGGTGTCTTTAATGTCTAACCAAACTCTAAATGTTCCACAGCATCTGCTTTAGCTGCCTTCATGGACCCTGAAACAAATTGTTCTCACTTACTAGGGGAAGTTTTCACATGCTTGCGTAGACACCCCCCTAACTCACCAAAGGATTTGAGACCCCTTGATCACCCTGAATCTGGTTTAGTCTATCTGTCAAAATGGTTTACCAGGTGCCTGGCTGCTGCACATGCTACAGCTTCTTGGAGCCTCAGGTGAGAGTTGGGTGGATTAGGTAGATACCTTTGTCTGATTAGGTAAACACCAAAGCAGCCCTGAAAAGGGCTTGGCAGGCCTCACACCAGAGGTACCATTAAACATTCACTAAAACCTGCTAGAACATAGAGATCCAATGGAAGAATTTCCTATGACTGGTGTGGTTTTGCACATACTCCAATTTAAAGGTGTTGTGGATTAATTTTATTAAACCCTGGATAACTTAGAAGCATCTTACTTGGATTCTTGATGGTCAAAATACTTAGACCATATAGAAAATCCCAAGTGTATGAAGAAAGCCTATTATCCAGATGAATAATTTGCTGTTGTATGGGCCATTACTATATTTTGGACAGGACAGACATTGTAAATAAGTAAGAAAGAGACCAGAAATGAGAATAATAGGAAAAGACAGAGTTGTATTACATTTGGGAAACTGGGCAGTGCTCTCAATGACTCACTTCCCCAAAGATGCTCCCTGAACAAATGCCCATATTTTAACACCAATATTCTACAGTGACGTTACTTGACTATGGATTGTGGAATATTAGCATTTCTGAGGAAGCAGAATTACACATCACTAAAAAGGCAATGGAGAGACATAAATAAGCTATGACCTGCCTTAGATGTTTTCTCTCCTCACCTCTCTCTTTTAAAATCCTTGGTTTCCTTCTAGACAGCTCAAGCATCTCTTTCTACATGAGGTCTTTCCTGATCTCCTCAGCTGCTAATGACTTTTACTCCAAAATTAACTCGTACCTGTTTTATATGTATTAGATAACTATATGAAATATTCATATCTCCTCCATTAGAATATAAATTCTGTGAGGGCAGGGAGTGTTTTACTTCCGTATTTGTATCCCCATGTCTGGCATGTGTTTTGTCTTTACTCATATCTAGTAGAGTTGTGTAATAAAAAGTGACCTGGAACTGATAGATGCCCTGCAAGCTGCACTGGAATCCATGTAATAACCAAAGCCCTAGAGGAAGGCCCCATAACCCAAAGGGTATATATCCTATGCAGAATTTACAGAACGACACAGACAAGTGTGGACATAGAATCAGAAAATGTGGCTAGTTTCTGATCTGCACTATTAGAGGGAGCACCTACATAGGTGAGATCACAAATCTATTTTTAAAGCAGTGGGGATGAAATAGTAAAAGGAAAAGAAAATATAACTGAAGTAATTTCTTCAAGCAATAAGGCAATCTTTTCAGTTTTTTTAACTATTCCTCTTTTTACTAATTGGATTCTTTAATTAACCTTGGTCTTACTGAAACACATTATAACAAACCTTTTCTGTTTTCTCTTTTTTCTTGTCATCCACAGGCCAGCTAAGTTCAAACCTAGCCAAAAGCACACTGATAACCTACTGGGATGGTCATTAACAGTTTAATGAGTAAGTAAATATGCATGAGCCTTGAGCAAAAAAAAAAAAGGAATAGACTTTATTATGTGTATGCATAATAAGTAAAGACAAATTTGATCTGATGTCTATAAACAAGGAAGAACCATTAGAAAATCAGAGCATTGTTTATAACCCTAATGCTATTTACAAGTTGTTGCCAAGGTCTGTGTATTTCACCTTTGCAACCTCTGTCATATGACACTTTTCTCCACCCCACTCTGGTCTTTATCTTGTACTAAACTTGTATTATTGCAATAGCCTGTTGATGGGTCTGTCTGCCTCAACTCTCTCCCCGCTCTAAGCCATCCTCCATCCTTCCACCAAAGTGGTTTTCCTAAAATGCAGGTCCAATCATGTCTCTCCCCTACTCAATTAACACCAGTGGCTCCCTATTTCCTCCAGAATCAAATATAAATTCTGTTTGGCATTCAAATTCCTTCTTGACCTACCCATATTCCCTAACAGGTACTGTTTGATCCAGTGTTATTGGCCTACTTACAGTCCCACAAACAAGATATTACATTTCTAGGCCCTGGGCCTTCTAGCTTTCTATCTGCCTTGCCTGGAATGTTCTCGCTCTTCTGCTCTACCTGCTGAGCTCCCTGGCTTCCATTAAGTACCAATTAAAATTCCACATTTTTTTAGAAAGCCTTTCCCAACCCTTCTTAATTCCAGTACCTTTCTTCTGTCATCTTTCCCTATTTATCTTGTGCAGAGCTTGCTTTATATATGTTTGTTTACATGCTGTTTTCCTATTAGACTGTAAGCTTCTTGAGATAGGACTGTCTTTTACCTTGATTTCTACTGCCAATGCTTAGTACTATGTATTACACATAGTAGATGCTTAATAATTGTTTATTAATTGATCGATTGGCTCTTCTATTTACTATTTGTATGTCCTTAGGAAAAATCACTTCACTCCTCTGAGCACAGTGTATATGTGTATATACATGTGTGACACACATGTACACATGCATACACATGCATATATGCACATACATACATACTACATACATATAGTAATGTGAGAGTGCGGTAATAGGAATTGTTCAACCATTCTAATCTGTCGCCCATAAAATAAGAGTCATAGTAGATGATCCCTAAGATTTGTTCTAGCTGTAAATTTATGATCCTATAAATAATAATGTATGCCTTTAAGTCTGGGACCCTGTGACTGGACGGTACTTTTTGTTTAAAATATTGAGAAAGTCAAGTCTTTACTAGGCCCTTCACATGTACCTATAAGACACACAATTATCTTTTTACTCAATATACTAGTTATAATTAACTCAAGACTACCTCAGTGCAAACAAATGAATGATTACAGTTGACAAGAGAAATACCCAACTAATCAGTCCTTCAAAGGTTGTTCTTTGCTTGCGGACATTGCTGCTGTTCAGTAACTTCAGCCGTGTCTGACACTTTCTGACTCCATTTTGGGTTCTCTTGGCAAAGATACTGGAGTGGTTTGCTATTTCCTTCTCCCACTCATTTTACAGATGAGCAAACTGAGAGAAACAGGGTTAAGTGACTTGCCCAGGATCATACAGCTAATAGGTGTCTGAATTCAGATTTGAACTCATGTCTTCCTGACTCCAGGCCTGGCACTCTAGCCACTGCACCACCTAGCTGTACCTCGGGTGACATTAGCCATGACAGAACTATCTTTATAATTTTCTCTGTTAATTTCAGCTTCTGATATTCTTCCCCTCCCCAGATATTTGTAGTGTCTGTGGATTATGGGGAAGAAATGACTCTTCAAGACAGCATATTACTTTTTTTCTGCTTTATTCTATGTAACTTCCTAAAAATGGAAATTTACAAACTAGATAAATTACATGGATATGTGAATAATTTGCATTGCTTTTGACATAATTTGGGCCTAATTCATTAATTAATAAACACTAAGCTACATAAATGTGTACAACAAAAGAATTTAAATTGGTTTACATAATTTAATCTTTCAATTTACTTGATAATGTGCAAAAAGCTGATAATAGCACAAGTACATAGAATTTTTTTTTTGATTAATGAAAGCAGAGATTGTACATTCTGTGTTAATCACACATGCCCTTGAGCTGTGGTTTCAAAACATTTACACCTCTAAAATGTATGTGTGAAGTGGAGAATTATACCACATTGCTTCTAGTTTCCATCCTACCATATGTACAACAGACTATTTTTTAAAATAACTCTGTCTCTCTTTTTTCATCTGTTTTAGTCCTTACCAAGCCTTGTTTTTTTTAGTAGAGAAATAAACGAGTGAACATGGAGTTTGCTTCAAGTTAATGTCAGGGTAAGTCGCGTGATTTGAGGAGCACTGAAAATGTGATTTTTCCCCCAAGAAATCTCTCTCCTGATATCCTAATATGGTAGATTCAATTATATTGGATTCAACAAGCAATTATTAAATCCACAGAATTGTTAAGTCCTTAGACAAAAGAAACTGGCAGTTCTGACCTTCAACAAGCTGATTTCTCCCTTCAGAAATGGTAGCTATTTCAGAAGAAATGGATATTTCACCATTAAAGAGTCATTTCTATGGGTGAAGGAATTGTTATCCCTGTCAAAATGCCAATGCTCTTGAGATACGTGTGTGTGTGCGTGCGCGCGCCCATGCGCGTGTGTGTTGTATGGGAGGGGAGCATTTCATGGTTTTCAAGTGACACTGGAGATGTTATAAAAGCAACAACTACCTACGCTCATGTCTGACCCATGTCAATCACGTCTTTGATTTCTAGAAGCATAGGACAAACAAGCTCCTATCACTGCTTGTCTGGAACTACATCTATTCTATCATGATCCACTATATTTACATTATTATAATTCATTAACTCCTTTCCTTCTTCATAGTATGATTACCTCCCAAAGCCTCCTTTTTTGCCTTCACTTGTCCCACTCCTTTAATGTCATGGAAAGATAATCGATTATGTAGAGTTAGATCTCTAAGACAGGGAGTACATGGAAGTGGGTCTTCTGGCCTTCTGACCAACTAACTGCTAAAGT
Organism: Phalanger gymnotis; assembly: GCA_028646595.1. NCBI lineage: Eukaryota > Metazoa > Chordata > Mammalia > Diprotodontia > Phalangeridae > Phalanger > Phalanger gymnotis. Next base: position 192,220,424 of record CM053622.1, read on the forward strand.
CTGATGGCAGCTGCCAGTTCAACTCCAGTCAGTTACTATCCTTAATACACACTCTGGTCTCGCCTGAAGATCAGAAGATCTGAAAGATAGGCCTATCAAGGCACTGATCACAACTCCTTCTGCCAGTACTCACAGCAGTTAAATTATAGGGTCTCAAAGTGGCAGCAGCCAGGGCACATGACCCCCTTGTTCTTTATTTTGCTTTTGATTTCTTGTCCCAAATGATTGGCCATTATGGAATAAGATTTGAATCTCTAGGGTAAAGCAGATGAAAAGAAATATCTAATAGAATACATTCATTCACTGAGCATATCTCAAGTTTTATGGTTCCCCAGAATCCATGGCACTCGGTCCATCTTGCCATGCTACAACCCACCAAGCTCTACCCTCCCACCTCATTTTCCATCTAATCCTTTGAGAATAGCAATCAAAACAATTCTAACATGTCTATAAAAGACATTAATCAATTGGCCTATGACTATTCATCACCCTTGTAACACCAAAAATCAAAACACTCCTTGCTGGGAACCACTCGTCCACATACAGGGTGTCCCTAAAGTCTGGACACATAGGCAAAAATGCATATTTTGAAATATTTGGAATATTAACAGACCTTAGTCCCCTTGACTTCTTTTTCTGGGGCATGCTAGAGGAGAAGATGCACTCAATGAAAATCACAGATGCAACACACTTGATTGTACGCATAAAGAGTGAACATGTTAAAATTGATGGCAATGTGGAGTTATTGCATTGAGTTCATATGAATCTTGCAAAGTGCATCAACCTTTGCATTACAAATGATGGAAATCATATTTAAGATGTTATTTGTTAATATTTCGATTAAATAAAATGTTGTTGAAAATTTCATTCATTCATTTCTTGAAAATATGCATTTTTGCCTACATGTCCAGACTTTAGGAACACTCTGTATATAGTCTTGTCTTACTATATTGTAAGCTCATTGACAGTAGCTACTGTCTTGCTTTATGTATTTATGTTCCCAGTGCTTAGTACAGTGTCTAGCACCTAGTATATGACTTTCATTTATTGATTCATCCATCAATTCATTCATTATGAGTTTGGGCTCAAATGCCTTCTCCCATGGTTTCTGTCAGAGTAAGCAGAAAAGAATGGTCACAGTCAAAGACCAGACTCCTACTGGAGGTGAGAGGGTGGGGAGTGAGTGACGGAAAGAATGAGCTTCAGTAACTATTTATGTCATCACTTGAATTTTTTTAAAGTCATTAATATTTTCCTCTAGACCCAAGGGAGAAATGATATGAGAAAGCAAATATGTAGGACCAGTTTGCACCTCCAAAGCATGCCTTATGCTGGATCAAAAAGTTCATAAATTTAGATCTGGAAGGGACTTATGGTGCCCTCTAGTCTAACCTTGTCATTTTGCAAACAACTTGCCCAATGCCTGGTAGCTAGCAAGTGTTTGAGGTGAGAATTGAATTCAGAACTCGCTGACTCCAAACCTTGAATGCTTCCCATGACAGGAGAGGTGGCAGACTCACAACACCCCTGTGGTTGAACCAAATTAAAATGTAATTGGGAAATATCAATGAAATAAGTAAAATACAATAAAACATAGATAATACTGAAATGTGTTTTTTCAAAGACAATGTGAAGCCCACAGAGATCTTTATTTATGATTAATGGCCGCCATTTCTGTTTGAGGTCGACAACACTGTATTTCATCATGCTGCGTCCCTAAATATTATCATTTTTGGTACAGATGAGGAAACTGGGTCCCAAAGAAGCGAAGTGACTTGTGTAAGGTTACATAGCTGGTAAATGTCAAGAGCCAGGATTTGAACCAAGGTCTTCTTGACTCCAAACCCTGTAATCTTTCCTCTGCAACAAACTTACAGGCTGGAATTTTGGGTTATGTTGGTAAATATTTAACAATAAGCTCTCAAAAAAATCATGTTCAATACACTTTTAAGCTCAATCTGCATCATTAACATTTTCTCCAATACTTTATTAACTCTAGACTCTGAACAAGTAACAAAATAGTAAAGCAAACTGTGATGTGTAGCATTTCTGACACTGAAAATTTAACAATTGATTTTCTGAAGTCAGTACAAGTAGACTGCAGCACAGCTCTGATTATGTCATTCGTTCATTTCTGGGTGTGAATTAATTTGGAAAATCTTATCCCTCCCCCACCCAAATAGATTTTGATAAGAAGAGCATATGGGCACTGAATGGATGGATGGATGAAAAAATAAAGCACATACTATATGCAAAGCACTCTCCTAAGCACAAGGGGATACAGACAGAAAAATAAGGCAGTCTGTGCTTTAAAGCAACTCACAATATATATATATATATATATATATATATATGTTTATATATATGTAAATAGAGAGAGAACATATACATATGCATAGGTATGTGTGTGTGTGAAATTGCAGAGATGCTCATCAATTGGGGAATGGCTGAACAAATTTAGTATGTGATTGTGATGGAATACTATTGTGCTATAAAAAATAGATGAGCTCAATGATTTTAGAAAAATGTGAAAGACTTAAATGAAATAATGAAGAGTGAAATGAGCAGAACCAAGAGAACATTGTATACATAAGACCATTATTGTTTTAAGAACAATTTTGAGCAAATAAGTCTTTTTGACCATTATAAATAGCCAAATTAACTATAAAAGACATATGAAGAATTATGCTATCAGCATCCAGAGAAATAATTGATAAACAGAAGTATGTATAGAATAATTTTAAATATATATATATACATATATATATGCCTATTTGTGTCTAATAGTAGCCATCTCTAGGGTGGGGGAGAGGGAAGGGAAAAAATTTACATGATAACTTGATTATATATTTAAGAAGAATAGCAAGTTGTACATGATAGATTTTCAGTTTCATGTGCAATCGTCTTTTTTATTATAGTGTTATAGAAATGTTTGTTTTCAATAAATTAATAATAAAATAAATAAATGTAAAAAAATATACATGGAAGATTTTGCTGTAAGTGAGATGTAAAGTCCTTAGGGTGCAGTGGCAAAATAGTCAGTAATACCTCCTCTTAAACTAAATTGGGTACCTGAAAGGTAGTGGAGGTGGGGTGGGAAGAGCATGAGGGCCAAGAATGCTACCCAGGTGGTAAACAGGAACAGGAAGAAAACAGAAGACAAACCCCACCTACTTTATACTCTACCCCTTAGTCCCTTGTCTCCACCTCACTATAGGAAATGCTACAGTCTATGTCATTTTCCTTGCACCCTGGCAACATTAAATCTGTGAGATAGTTGAGAACACAGAGCGGCAAGCTGCCAGTGTGGAAGCTCCCCCAGTAAAAATCTCCATTCCTCAAGCATAGAGTAATAAGCACTAAAGAAAATTGAAGTGAGATGCAACAACTTTGTCACTGTTGGGAGGTTTGTGTACTGCCCACATCCCCTGCAGATTCTCCTGCTGTGCCTGCCTATTGGTCTTTTCATTGCTCATTAGCACTCCTACTCAAAAAAGGCTGGTTGATTCCCCTGTCTTACATTAGCCTCACTGTTACACTGGATGTTTTGGGCCAAGTTTCTTTGACACAACAGAAGTGTCCATTTCTATTTGAAAAATTTTAATTGGGATACATGAGCATAATTCAGCACATCAAACTTAAGAACTATTGAATTCTGTTCAAAGTTATCATTTCTTAATTGCCTACTATGCGTAAGGCACAGTGGTACACAGTCAGCAAACACTTATGAAGCACTTATTATGTGACAAGCACTGAGTTATATGCTTGAAATAGGAAGAAAGGTAAAACCAGTCCTTGCCCTGGAGGAGCTCATATTCCCTCCATTAAGTGCATAGGGACTGACTGGGCCTGGAATTTCATTGGTATGGGAAGTGGCTATTGGAGTTTTCTCACACAAGGGTGAGGAATTCTCATCGATGCAAGTAAGTAGCTTCTCTGACACTTAGGCTTAGAGAATTGTGTAGAACACTGAGATTAAGTGATTTGCCTAGAGTCACAGAGCCGATATTGTAAGAAATGGATTCTTCATGGCTTTAAGGTCAATTTTCTGGCCATTAGGTCAAACTTCTTCAACTGGGAAGACACAAAGGTACATGGTATAGAGATAGAGATGGATACAGACATATAGATATATTGAAGAAATGGAAAGCTGAGAAGGCGTTAACAGCTGGGGGCTCTGGAACAGGGTTCTTGTTAAAGATGGGATTTCAGCTGACAAAAGAAAAATCAGTCCTTTTCCTCCTGAGTTTCAGAGGGTGAATCTACACCTATGGGTAAGTAGAAAGTAATTGAATAGAGGAGAAGCAATCTAGAAAGGTTTCCCATAGGAGGTGGTACCTCAACTGAACCTTAAAGGAAACTAAGTATTTGTAACAAACACTTTCCAGTACATTGACATTCTGTCCTAGTTTCATCTGGTTGGTATTCTGAGATTCATTGCAAGTTAGAGAAAGACGAGCAAAAAAAACATAGTGACAGGTAACATGGAGGTGAGACAGCACTGGGATTGTGAATGGTCTATAAAGCCGAATATGAAAATGGGAATTGGCAGGGAGCCTTCCAACTCTTCACCCTTTTATATTTATTGAAATTTTAGTAGTTTTGACATACACCCTTTTGGGGAATAAGCAAATAGGGAATGGAGTGAAGCCAAGTAAGAAGAAGAAAGCATGCCTGGAGAAGAGTGACCATTGGTAGTTGAGGTTGCATTTGAGTGGAAAAGAAGCACAAGCTTCACTTCTTAAACTGTGGGCGGGGACCACAGCACTGAAGGGGTTACCAGCAGAAAAAGTTTGAGAAGCCCTGGATAGAGAAACCAAGACCAGAGACTTCACAGAATTTAGCTCCTTATGACAGGCTAAAGGATTCCCAGACCAGGCAGGTGTGGTGTATTATGAGTTGGGGAGAGGGAGAGTGGTAGCCAGGGCAAGTGAGTCTTCAAAATTCTGGCTACTTGGGAGTTGGGTCTGAACAAGATTATTTGGGATGAGGAGGTTAAAACTGTCATTGAGTGAATGAAGAGTTAATCTTGATCAGCATCTTAGCTGGGATAGTTGTATTTGTTTATATTGTTACCATGTTTTTATTATTTTATTTGAACATTTATTATAACTATGCATAGAGGCAGAAAAATTAGGAAACACAAGAGGAAATGAGCTGAAAGGTAGTGTTTTGCACAGTGCCTGGCACAGAGTAAGCACTTACTTAATGTTTATTATATTGTATTGTAATAGCAGTTGTATGGGGTTGGAGTTATAATATATGATTGAGTAATATATAAGTTTAAACTCTTTATCAACAAATTAAGCAAAACCTCATACAACCTCATACTTCTCAGGAGAGAAAAGAGCACAATCACTGAGAGGCAGAGAACATGGTAGTTATGCCTAAGCAACCTAGGCAGTAATTGTGTCACTTGAGGATAAGCATTTGGTTGTTAATAGGATCATAGATTTCTAGGTGAAAGAGAATTTAGAAGCCAAGTCCAACTCGCTTCATTTATAGATGAGGAAATTGAGGCTGAGAGAGTTTAAGTGACTTGCCCAAGGTCGCACAGCCAGCACACATCTAAGGCAGAATTTGAATTTCGGTCTTCCTGATTCCAAGTTCATCCCTCTACCCATTGCACCACCTAGGTGCCACCTGATCCTTTCTACGTGGTGGTATTAGAAAGTAATCATCAATACCATTGGCTTTAACTTACCATATTTCCCCACATATAAGATGCACCTTAATTTTGGGGCCTGAAATTTGAAAAAAAAATGTATTGCATAAAGTTATTGAATTCAAGTTTTATTCATCTGCTCATAGCTTTCAGGCATCTTTTGGGCAAGTCTGGTGTGTGTACACATGCTTAATCCATTCTGTTTCGTGAACCTGAAGCACCAGTTATGTCCTCCTTTGAAATCAGTAACCTCTTTTTCATCAGCAATTCTTCTTGCCTCGTGCTGAACCATCTTTGTGGACACAGGAATTCCAATTGCCATTTATTCTTCAATCCATATCTTCAATTACCTCTCTAAATCAGGCCATTTTGCCGACTTGCCTCTCATGGCCTTCTTCTGCCATGGCGTTTTCAGTAGGGTTTCTTCTTCCCGTAGCCAGTCTCAGATTGTTTTCTCAGTTGGAAGAGAACCAAACTTATGTTCATCAGCACGATTTCCGTTCACTTTTGCAAACTGGATCACTTTTAACTTGAACATAGCACTGTACAAAAATCTTTTCTGAGCCATTTCTGGGCAGAACGTGGCAAAAAGTAACCTAATATACCGGTAACAAAAGCAAAACAATGAGGGCAAAGACAACAAGCAGGAAATGCAAGTAAAAAAATCTACAACCACTGTATAAGATGAACCCAGTTTTTAGACTCCAAATTTTTTGGAAAAAGAGTGTGTCTTATACATGGGGAAATACAATATTCCAGTGTATAGAAGTGTAGCGACAGTGCATTCCAGGCGTCTAAGGAAGCTTACAAACACGTAGAAAGTAGGAAATGCAGTACTAAGTAACAGGTCAATTTGACTGAAATGTAGAGTGAAAGGAGAATAATATGAAATGTCTAGAAGGATAGATTGTCCAAAAAATGCCACCTCCTAAAGAATGGTGCTTCCTCACTGGCGCTTGCTACAGTGGCAATGGAGTTCTATTCCTACTAGCATGTTTCCATAGAATATTTTTATAAAACAAACAAACGAACAAAAAAACAAACTACCAAACTTCCCTAAAATTTCCATGGAGGAATCACTAAGGAAAAGTTCTCAGTCATTTCTGCTAATATTCTGTGATGCTATTCAAGAGTTAAAATCTAGTTTCCATTTTATTCATTGCAGTGGATTGTTTTTCCAATTAACTATTTAAATTATTTTTGCATGTATTAATTTTTACACATAGTTCCTATTTTTTCTGGAATTCTCCCCACCAAGCTTATCAATTCTTATCCCTTTTTTCCTCATTCTTCATTTTTTTTCATCATCTACCTTTTTTTATCTTCCCATTCACTTCTGATTTTTGACTAAATAAAAGGTCTGTGATTTTTCAACAATTCCAGATTTGGTAAATGAGAGAAGATTAAGGGATCTTGATGAGATATCTGGATTGTAGCAGTTTCTGTTAACGATGTTCTCTCAGCCATCCGGTAGAGAGGAATATTGTTACTCTATGGGTTGCCCAAACACAGGAATATAGATTTTGAGAAATAAGAGAATTTCAACTTCCTCATTTTACACACATGGAAACTGAGACAGATAGTGGATAAGTAATTTGGTCTGAATGATTGGAGATCAACTACTCCAACTCACTCATTTTAATAATGAGGAAACTAAAGCCAAGAGAGATTAAATAACTTTTGTAAGGTCAAAAATGTAGTAAGTGGAATACCTTGATCTGACCATAAATCTAGCATTTTTCCAAATGATAATGGCAATAACTAATAATAATAATAAACTTTATATATGTATGCTATATATGTATTATATATTTTATACATATATATATATATATAACTTTGAAATCATAAGTAGCTTTAGCTATTATCTGATTTGCCCTTCACAACACCCTGTAAGTTGCTATCATGACCATTTTGCAGATGAGGAAACTGAGGCAGTCAGAAGATAAATGATTTGCTCAGGGACATACAGTTAATAAGTATCTGAGTAGGTATTTGAACTTAGACCTTATTCAAACTCCTTCACTTTATCCATGGCTTCAATACCTTTTGAATATCTCCTGCGTATACCCATATCTATGAACCAAGTCAATTCTAATTATAAGCAGAATAGGAAGACAAATATGTAGAGTGATTTTAATTGCACCAAAATATCTATTCCCATGTCTCAAAATACTACCATTTGAGTTATTCTTTGGGTTAAGATATTGTCTCCAGAAGGCTCCCATTAAAATGATATGTTAGCTGGGGTGGGAGTGGGGAAGGGAGAAGTTCATATATTGGACTTAAAGCGCAGGCTAAAACATCAATATGGATGACTTTGACATATTAGCTAGCTGTCACTTACCACAAAAGAAATGGAACATAGTGCAGGCAGACAAGGGAAAGAACATTTGATTTTGATTCAGAAGATATTATTTCCCATCCTAGTTCTGACACTGAAGTCATTAACCCCCCAGACTCTCATTTTCTCATCTGTAAAATGAAGGGATAGAATTTGATGACCTCTAAAGTCCCTGCCAGCATGACCTATGAACTTTTGATCATAATGAATGCTAGGATACAGAAGAAGAAAGGAAGGCCCATGAACTTCAATATTAGGATTCAACTAAAGCCTCACTCTAGAAACTCCTTCAGTACCTGAAGCCTCCTCACTCTGGAACATCTATTGTTCCCTGAAGCCTTCTCACTCCCTCCAACTAGCTAGCTTCCTTTTCATTTTGGTGAGTTTCTTCCAATGCCTCCATTTTGGGGAAAAGCTTAGGCCAGGCCACCTTCATTCTGTTTCTGACTTTCTGAACTTCAACCCCATATCTTCTTACAGATACCCTTCACCCACTTCTATTTTCAGTTTCCTTTTGTGTAGTCTTCCTTTGAAAGCCCCTTGAGGGCAGAAATTATCTTTCTTTTTGCTTTTATTTGTATACCCCAGCGCTTATCACAAAGCCTGACACATAGTAAGCCTTAATAATTGCTTGTTGCTTTGCTGGAGTTGAGGAACCCTGCAATGTAACATTGAGTAACACAATGCTACCATCAAGGCAAAGAACATCCCCAAAGATGGAAGGAGCTAATGAGGAATTGGGATAATGACAGATAAAGCAAGGCATATATGACAAACCTTCTCTTCATGCTAACTTTCCAGAGCACTGACCAGTCCTATGAGATTTATAGATAAGAATGGGTATTATGAAGTATCACCAAATCTATGCTTCCTGTGAGAGTATTTATTTACACATTGCTTCAGATTCTCGCAATTATTCTACATGTGGGCAATACTCATAGTGATTGAGTCATTCATCTGGTTGCTGTTAGAAACTAAAAAACATAAAGCTTATTCTGCAAGCTTTTGTCTTCATGCATAAGATTTCTTACACACTTTCCTCTTGCATCTACACCATGAACTCTGATAGTAATGAAATGATCTCTTCTAATCTTCATTGCTGCACCTTTGAAAAATGGCTAAATATAAAGGCGGAAAAAAAAGAATTTTCACCAATAGAGAAACATATGCTCAGTCCTATAGGGAGAATGTGAGAAAAAAATATTGAAGTGACTTTTTTTCACTCCACAATAGCTGTCAGACTGGAAGTTCTACTTTTCTGGTATTAAATGAAGAGTTTTTTTTTCAATGATTGCTAACTGGAGGCAGAGAGATTTACAAGGCTAACTTCACAGACATCCATAACTCTCCCTTCTATAAAAAAAAGAAAAAAAGAAAACTGCCCCGACGAATTCCTTGTTTAATTTTCCTATCAGGTAGGTATGAACACTGATTTGAATTTTATCAATAGATACTCAATAAATGCCTGTGGAATGGATGAATGAATGAATGAATATGTAATTGGTTGATGAGGGCCTCATCCTTAGAGAATCTGCTCGGTACCAAACGATATGGAGACTTGGTGAACCTGCATACAGAAATGTGTGATAGAAAGACTAGGTTCTTTCCCATATAGAGATATTCTGATTGTTTCCTTTCAGGTTGCTTTAAGGGGATAAAAGCTTTTTAACTGATTGCTAAGCCAGATGTGATTTGCACGCAAAGGATCAAACAGATGAAATCTTTTTTGCTGGTAATCAAGGCAAGAACTGCTGTGGTCCCCTGGACGAGAAAGGAGCCTTAGTCCTTCTCTTAGCTAACCACCATAGGGTTGTAAAGGCATGTCACCAAGAGCCTTCATTCTCTTGTGTTTATTCTTTCCTAAGACATATCAGAGACAGATCATTTAGGTTACGACCTTGTGATCTGTGAAGGTTTGGAAGACCAGAGATCTAGACAGAATCCATAGCAAAGTCTCAGAGAAAACAAATTGTGTGAGAAGCCAGCCCAGAGGAAGAACCTGCTTGAACCTAGCCTACCAGTGAATTGACCTGGCAGCTGAGACACTAAATTCTGCAATCAAGAAACTATATTCTGCAATATTCATTCAGTGGCTATGCCACACCTAGGAGGAAACTTTGTTGGGAGATTATTTAATAATGTTATTTAGTCATATTAAGTTCAAGTACACACTTCACAGAAACCTAAATAGTAGAAGAGAGTGGACTCCAAGTTTCAGAGGCTTTTGCATTTTAGTTCTTGCTACATTTTTCAAAAAAATAATGCTTTACAAAAGTTAATTGATCTTACTAGTGAATTGACATTTAAGAGAAATCAACTGGTCAAACTGATATTCAGGAGATACTGATTGGCTATTGATATTGGCGAAAACACATCAGATAGGGACTTATGAACTGTAATATTAAAGAAACCCCTTGGCCCTCAGGGTTATTCCTAGAATCTTGTGAAAAATCTGGCCTTTTTCTAAGGAACCAACCTGCTAGTCAAAGTGTGGTTGAGAGAGTGAGCTCTGAGTCAATGTATGACAAATGAATGATTGATAGAATGAATGACAGAATAAAATGAATACAGGAAACCCTCTCATACTCATCAATCTGGAAACTGGTCATTCTAGGTTCTATATTTAGAGTGAGTAATGTGCCAATTCACAATCTCTTCCAGAGCCATGATTCTATTTGACTAGGCACTGTTGGGGTGCTAAGCTACTTGCAGAGGTGAGGGCCATCTGTGCAAGATGGATGAGGCAGGTAAGAAATATGAAGAGATGATATGTAGCTGCAATCCTAATTCCACATATATTTACCTTCTGACAGATCGTTTAGTGGAGGAGACAGATACTGATGAAAAATATTGTTTCTCCCCCTCTCTCTGCCCTTACACAAAATCCATCAATAACAGATGTTTTGGATTGTAGGGCTAATATTTTTAAATATGTATATTTACTGGAAGATTTAAACCTATTGATCTCATTAGGTGCTCAATGAATGCTTATTTTCTTTTATTTCAGTGATGTGCCCCTGCCTAATTTTTGGGAGGGATGGATGTCGTCTACTACATATCTCAATCATTTAAAAAAAAACTATGGTTAATGATTTAGACATAAAGGATGATACAATAAGCAAATTAGGAGAGCAAAGAATAGTCTGTCTGTCAGATTTATGGAGAAGGGAAGATTTTATGACCAAACAAGAGATAGAGGGCAATATGGGAAGTAAAATGGATAATTTTGATTATATTAAATTATAAAGGTTTTGTACAAACAAAACCAATGCAACCAAGATTAGAAGGAAAACAGAAAGCTGGGAAACGATTTTTATAGTAAGTGTCTCTGATAAAGGCCTCATTTCTCAAACATATAGAAAACTGAGTCAAATTTATAAGAATGTATCATTCCCCCCAAATGATAAATAGTCAAAGGATGTGAACAGGCAGTATTCAGATGAAGAAATCAAAGCTATCTAGAGTCATATAAAAATGCTCTAAATTACTATTGATAGAGAAACGCAAATTAAAACAACTCTGAGTTGCCACCTCATACCTATCAGATTGGCTAATGTAACAGACAGACAAAATGATAAATGTTGGAGAGGATATAGGAAAATTGAGGCACTAATGCACTGTTAGTAGAGTTGTGAACTGATCCAACCATTCAAGAGAGCAATTTGGAACTATGCCCAAAGGATGATAGTACATACCCTTTGATCTGGCAATACCACTACTTGGTTTGTGTCCCAAAGAGATCTTTAAGGAGGGGAAAGGACCTACATGTACAAAAATATTTATAGCAAGCTCTTTTTTGTGGTGGTAAAGAATTGGAAATTGTAAAGATGTCCACCAATTGGGGAAAGGTTGAACAAGTTGTGGTATATGAATGTAATTGAATACTATTGTGCTATAAGCAATCACAAATACGTGGATTTCGGAAAGACTTAAATGAACTGATGCTGAGTGAGGTGAACAGAAACAGAAAAACATTGTACACAGTAACAGTAACATTATGCAGTGATCAACAATGAATAATTTAGCCTTTCTAAGTAATGCAATGATCCAGGACAATTCCAGAGGACTCATGATGGAAAATGCCATCCATATCTAGAGAAAGAACTGATGTCTGAATGTAGATCAAAGCATGCTATTTTTACTTTATTTTTTTCATGTTTTTTTTTCTTTTACTGTTATTTTCTCTGACAACATGACTAATAGGGAAATATGTTTTACATAACTGCACATATATAACCTGTGTCAAATTGCTTACTGCTTTAGGGAGGGGGAAAAGAAGGTAGGGTAAGGAAGGAAGGGACAAAATTTGGAACTCAAAAAAAATTTAATGAAAGTTTAACATTTTTTATATGTAATTGGAAAAAATAAAACACTATTGAATTTTTTTAAATGTGAAGCTTGGAATTCACATAAATAGCCATTCTGTGAGTAATGAACTAAGATGAAAGAGACAGGTTGGAGAAAAGGAGGAAGTCCAGAAAAAGGGTCCATTGTCAATCAATCTAGGATATATGTGAGGATCAGAAGCAAATTAGGAGGTCAGTATGGAATAAGAGCCAATAATTGGAAAATAATAAGTTTTCAGGTAGAGGGATAATTATGGTGATGGCCCAGCCTCATTGCCCTCTGTGATTCAGACTTGAAACCAATCAGGTATTGAGCAAAAAAGAGGCAACTTCATCACCCAAACACATGAAAAGGGTGAATTTCCTTTAGGTTGACCCACCAGGAATAGAGAGAAGGAATAGATGGTGAAAGAGACTATTATAGGGGTCAGAACATCACAATCAGAACATCTTCCAAATGGAGAGAAGTAGGCAAGGACCCTAAAGTCCAAGAGGAGGGAGTCTGGAGACTAGGTAGTTAAGATTTATTTCATCCATCATGAGTTAGTTTGTCAAAGAAATGTTTCTCTAAGCCAGTGGTCAGCAGATCTCCCAGGTGGAGAATACTATGACAATGACCAAATTGAGCAAAAAGAAATGCCTGCCCTCAGCCCTAGCTTTCCTAGGTGCTAGGGTGGGGAAAACAAATTATAAGAGATTGAATTACCATAGCAACATCTCCAGTGAAATCCTGCAGCTAATGAACTAGAACTGAGTCAACATCAAGGTGAAGCACTGGCAAAAAGAGAACTGTCAGAAGGTAAAAGAGTTAAGCAAAAGCGTAATCCTTTCTAGTCAAGGATTAAAACTGGTATTGTAAATGTCACCCTTTTTGCTTGTTATGTTGTTCTTTATCAATCTTGGCCTTGCTAGCAGATATTTCTACTAGTTTAGTGGAATATTAATAATTAAAGTTATTATTAATTTACTAATAATAGGTAACATTTATACAGTGTTTAGGTGCAGGTAGGTGGCACAGTGAGTAGAGCACTGGGCTTGCAATGAGGAAGATTCACTTTCCTGAGTGCAAATCTGGTCTCATGCTCTTAGCTGTGTGATCTTGGGCAAATCACTGAACCATTTGTCTAAATGTCTTATCTGTAAAATGAGCTGGAGAAGGAAATGGTGTATCACTCCAGTTTCTTTGCAAGAATACCCCCAAATGGGGTCACAAAGAGTTAGATACAACTAAAAATACTGAACCACAACAAATAGAGTGTTTATTATGTACCGGGCTCTGTACTATTCACTTTACATTTATCATCTCTTTCGATCCTCACAACAACCTGAGAGGTAAGTGCTATTATTATCCCCATGTTACAGATGAGCAAACTGAGGCAAACAGAGGTTAAGTGACTTGCTCAGAGTCATACAGCTAGTAAGCGGCTAAGGCTGGATTTGGACTCAGATCTTCCTGATTCCAAGCCTGGCACCACCTGTGCCACCTGGACTCTTAATACATAACATCATACATTCACTGCTTTTTCTCTACTGAACAAGGTGGGGGAAGAAAGGATAGAGAAAAAAGAGGAAAAAGATATGCACATACATTACCTTTCCATCCCTACACACACAACACACATACATCCACACACGTGCACATACACACATGTACACGCACACAGACACGCACACACCCTTTCTCTCTCTCCTTTATAATAGGCCAATTAGTTTCAGATCCCTTCTTTCAGAGACGTGTTCAAAGACTGTAGCCTGTGAATATTTCAGTCTGGTGTGCTGAATCTTCTAAAACCATAACCCATATAATCTTACGTACATGGACACAGAGCCAGTTAGGCATATGGGAATGAAGCCATAAGCAAAGCGAGCCTAATGAAAACATGGCATAGATAATCACCTACATACTATGTTTGAAAGGTAATGGGAGAGGCCCCTTTAACCTGAAACATCTCTCTTTCCCAAGGACTACATTACTTGTAAATCCATCATTAGTAATAACTACCTCCCTCTCAGGATTTCTTCCAAACTTCACCTTAGAGGATAACATATGAAATTGTTTTGCCTCCCTATAAAATTATTTTATTTTCAAAGTCTTTGACAGGATGATGGGGCAGGATGAGAATTCTGGATGATATGGGAGAATTACAGTGCTACAGAAAGGCACTGACAGGAGGTGAAATACATGACCGCTAAGAGAGAAATATAAATTACTTCATAATTTACATTATCATATAAATTACTTCATAATTTGCATTATGATATAAATTTGTTATTTTTCAGAAGAATAAACTCCCTGAGGCCAGAAATTCTTTGGTTGTTTTTTTTCTGTCTATACCTCCAAAAGCTAGCACACTAAGACTTAAATGGTAAGTGCTTAATATACGCATATTGAATTGAAGTAAACTGATCTAGAATCCAGCCTTTCTAGAATGCTGAGAGAGCTCTTCCAAACCTTAATTCCCCATAAGAGAAGAAGAGATTCTGGCCCTTTACCATTGCTTTGATATAAACTATTCTAACTGAGAAAATGGAAATTCTAGTTTGATTATCAGTTGTCTCACTATAATAATTAAGAACTTCATTTCCATTATGAATCAGCTTGCATATGCTATGATACCTCTTTGATCTGTGTACAGGAACTGTCAACCTAAATCTGCCTCTCAAAACCAATTGCTCATTTGCGTTCTTCATGATTTCATTCTTTAAGGACAGCAAAGATGACAGGAGCTTCCTTACATATGTTTAAGGTGATGGACTCTATAAAGGTCCATCACTTTGATTGCAACTTCAAATTTGCAAAGCACTCTGACAGATCATGGTAACCAAATCTTGACCATATGACTTAAGGGTGGAAGAATATAAATTGAAAATCAGCAGCATGAAGGGTTTATGCTCCTAACTGTGAGTTGAACAGTGATGTAACTTCAGAAAAATAGGGAAATTATTTGCATTGAAACAGTGCTCTACACTATCCGAAGGATATTTAGGAAGTTTTGGTATCAGATGGAAGATGTTTTGTAGCTTGGAAGCATTTTATATATTGAGATGTTTTTATTATTTCAGAGAATTTAATATTATCTTCATAGCTAACTCTACTTTTCTAAATTTTTTGACTCACTTATTTTAAGTGAGCCATTTAACACTGATTTCTACCTGTCCATGATCTATATATTTGAAAAGTCATTTTCCCTCTAATCTTACATTTTATTCATAGTTCTCATGATTTAAAAATCAAAACCACAAGTATTTCATGTTCTTTACAAGTGTGAAGACAGTTTCAATCAATCTTATAACTTCCAAACTTACATCACAGAGAGTCTATGATTTTCCAATGGCAATTTCAAACTCTTTTTTCTCTGATCTGTAGCTAGAAGTCTAGGATGTCAAATTCACTGATGGGGGAAGAATTTGTCCTCAGGAGGAAAGTGGCTCTCCACAGGACTGCTCTGTCAGGAAGCCATATGAGCTATGGACCTGAAGAAAGTTCAAGGCCAAAGCTCCTATTTAGTTATTGGAGCTGACTATGAAGTGTGCCAAAAAATGATTAAACAAAAAAAGATTTGGAGCAGGGAAAGAGAGACTTGTCTTCCAGCATTTGAAGGATTATCAAAGGTGAGAGAGATTTGATTCACTCTGTGTTCCTGAAGAAAGTAGCTAAGATCAATAAGCAGAAATGAGAAAATAGGTTACTATTCAATATAAGAAACTTCCTAAAAATTAAAGCTATCTATAAAAAGAATGAGGTGACTTGAAATGTAGTGAGTTCCCTATCACTGAAGGTGTTTAGATAATACCTGGATGTTTACTTGTCAGAAATGCTGTAGGAATACATATTTTGATTAAGAGAGTGAGTGAGATGATCTCAAAGATCATTTTCAAATCTAAGTCATAAGATTACAAGATCCATCATCTAAAAGGGATATTAGAAGTAACCTAGTAAAATTCTCTCATTTTACATCTGAATGAAACTGGAGCCCAGAGAGATTAATTAGATGGCCAATGTAGTAAGAGACAAAATTTAAATTTGAACTCAGGTACTGGGACACCATGTTCAGTACTCTTTTTATTGCACTGAAGAGTTTTTGAGTAGAATTCTATAACTCTGTAACAGCCAAAGGTGTTTTTCCCCCTAGGTATATTTCAAAATCAGTTGAATAGTACATCCATTTGAGATATTTTCTATATGCTCTTATTATCTTAGGGCCTTGAATGATGTAGCTATAAGAATTATGATGGAGATCACTTCCTTGATGATTATCCAAGATATATCAATGAATATTTCATAGGATTTTGAGCTAGAAAAGATTTAAGAAGTCATCCCATTCCCTCATTTGAGGACATATAAGAAGATGAAGTAATGTCTAGAAGATAACATATGCAACAAGTAGTAAAACTAAGGTTAAAATTCACATCCCCTGATATCTTATTCAAGAGTTTTCCACTATGCAATACTGCCTCTTGTGAGATACTAACAAGCATAAGTAACCAGATTTGTGATCTAAAGTACAAAATAACTGGAATTAATTGGAACCACATGTTCTAATGCATCAACTTATCTAGTGTCAGTAGAAAATGTCTTTGCTCATTCTGGGTTTTTTTCCATTTAAATTATCATTTCCTTCCAGTTTTCCTTTCCCATTCTTGTGATCATTCCAGACACAATTCAAATGCCATCTTGCTCCCTAGATCTCCTCAAATAAAAATGATATTTCTTCCTCAGCATTCTCATCAACTTTTGCTTAAAACCTTCTTACACTTCCATATTCTGCTTCAGAGCTAGAACCTCCCTGCCCTGATGATCAACATCTGAAGGACAGGGATAATGTCTTAATTATTTTTTGGATTTCCTCCCTCTTCCAATACATACAAAATAATATTCATAGTCTCAAGCTGACTAGAGAAGGCTCCCAGCCAGCTGGATAAGGCCCCTCTTTGAAAGGTTTATGGTTGACATGGAAAAATAACACTTGCTTCAAAGGAATATTGTAGATGGTTTGCTATCTGCATTGTTGAAGGCGAAAACCACTTCAAGCAAATCACAGATCCATTGAAGCATCTTACAATGTACTTTGCACATAGTAGGTGTACTTGGTAATAAGTACCTATTAAATAAATAAATGAATGAGTGTGTGGACAGAAAGATGAATTCTCCAGTGATTCTCTACAGAACAATTTGATTGGGTGTTTATTGCCACCATGCCCATAGGAAATAATCAGAGTCATTTGTTCAATCGAGCAAGGAAGCAACAAATATCTTAGAGTGCCTCCTATATACCAGGTACTTTGCTAGGTGCTAATATAGACACAAAGAATGAAACAATTCCTACTAAAAAAGTTACACCTACACAAGGAAGAGACAACACACACACACACACACACACACACACACACACACATCATATGAAACTGATAGATGCGATATATACTAAGTTGTTAAATATAAGGTAGTTTAGGAAATAGGGTGCTAAAAGTTGGGGGAATCAAGAAAGATTTCATGATGTGGTTCTCAGATGCTGTCTAAGAAAAGAGGGACTCTGAGATAGAGTTAAGGATGAGATGAATTGTAGACATGAGGGACAGCATGGGAATGGGAGATGAAGTATCCTGAGTAGCTAGAGCCCATTTTGCCAGATTGTAGTGGGGTGGGCAATAGGAGAGCCAGAGGAAGGTTTGTTGTTGTTAACTGAATAGACCACGGCCTGCAGAGAAGCTTCCACTTTCCCTTTAACCTTAGGGAAAATTCACTTCTACCTACTGGTAAAGGAATGGAGCTGAGCATAGGATTTTAGATTTAGGAGTTAGATAAGGCTTTCAGTGGTCATCATCTGGTGGAAGCCACTGCTTTTAGTCAGTTAAGCTTTATTATCTCCAGCTGAATAAGGGTTCCATAAGTGCAACAACCTCAACGGTGTCTGGCACATAGTATTCCTTTAAAAATTTGTGGTGATTGACTGCTTAACTAATTGTATAGATGAAAGACAAAGAGGGTGCCTGAATTATCAGAGAGTCTAGGCCTGAGGGGATTGAGGTTGGTGTGAGAGAAAGGATGTTTCTCCTCTATCATTCTATCTATACTCAAGTGAAAAGTATTTTAGTTTTAGGCTTAAACCTTCCTCAGGTAATAGGTGCTATTTCAGGTGCTGTCCAGTGTCCTCTCAGAGGTAATATGATGGCAATAGTGTCATAGAAGCATAGATTTAGACCACCCAGCATCTATTCCTACCCTCATTCATCTTTTAGGTGGTGATATAATTAAAACTATAGGGAGGGGTTGCGTTTTCCTAGAAAAAAAGAATATTTTAGCCCCTTCTGCACAAAATATAACAGAATTTAAATTTTGTTTTCATGGCAGAGTTTTTGTAGGTGCCCACTTTAAAGAAAAAATATTGCTAATTCTTTGGGGAAAAAATAGCATGACCTAGAAGGAATGGCTTGCAAAGGCCATGAAGTTCTTTAAATAGCATAGAGACCTCCTACTGTTCATGTTTTATTTGTGATCACTGAGACAGATTTTTTTGTTCACCTCAGCTGGCTTGTTGCTATTATTTGTGTTGGCAAAGACATACAAGGCACACAAACTAATGGCTGATTCTCTGGTGTAATTTATTAGAGGTGCACACTCCTCTCAATTTGCTATATAAAGTTCGATTTTTGTTGAGGGTTTGCTTTATGTTGTAATTGATGTTTTTTTTTTATTGTAGGTTTTTATTTTTTTAACAATTAGCAAAGAATACATAAAAGCCCCAGGACCCAGAAGCATAGAAAAAGGGCTGTTCCTGGTAGTCTTAAAAATAAAGTCATTTTACTGCAAGACAAAATGCCTTGGGCTGCTTTTACATATTTTTCACTCTATCTGTTTCATTTCCTTTCTGGAATTGTTTATTTTTTGACATTGCCTAGGAGCCTTTTCTATTCACAAGACTCTAGGTTTTTTAAACAAGCCCTTCTGCATCTTTTTTCTGCATTTATGTAATCCATGACAGCTAATGTTATTATAGAGCTTGATTTTACTTCACTAAACATATAAGATTATTTGCATAGCTTTCAAAACTTAAGTGTTGTTTTCCTCTTTTTATTATGGCTTTTTTAGGGTTTTATGAAATTCAATTTTGAAAAAAATTAATATTATTTTTAGAGTATGTACTTTAAAATTTTTAAATGATTATATGCTACTGTGATTTTAAGGAATAGAAATACCAAAATTTGATGTAGTGGTGATCACAAAAGCCTCCAGTTTGCATCTAATTCGTCACAGTAAAGTTTGGCTTCAACGTCTAATGTAGTGTTTGGCGTTCATCAGGGGATTCATAAATGTTTCTTGAATGAATGAATGAATAACCTTTCTTCTATAAAATATATTTCATGTCTTCTTGATGTTCTTAAAATGAAGAGGGCAGTAGCCTTGACTTTCTATTAATATATTTCTACTGCAATATATATTGAGTTTAGAGAGGAAAATTTAAATCTAGTGCTGATTTTGATGCAAATAAATTAAATATTCAACATCTATCCAGCATCTATTGAGTGTCAGGCACTGTCTTAGGTGCTGGAGATAAAAAGATAAAAAAACAACAGTCTCTGCCTGTAGGGAGCAGGCCAAAATATACATGTAAAAATAAAAACACAATGTTTACATAGCACATAAAAAATAATTGAAAGGAAGGCATTAGCACCTGTGTGTAGGGAAGGATCAGGAAAGGATTTATATAGTAGGCAGCACTTGGGCTGAGTTTTCAAAGAAGTTGGTGATGTAAGAAGTGGAGATGAGGATGGAGTACATTCATTCCATGTGATGGAACCATCTGTACAAAGGCATACAGATAGAAAATGGACCATTTTGTCTAAAAATGGCAAGTAGGATAATTTGGCTGGATAGCAACGTGGCACCATTGATAAAATACTGTCTAGACCGTGAAAGACCTGAGATCAAATCTGGCCTCAGATACTTACTAGTTGTACTACATTGGTCCCTTAACTTTTGTCTGCCTCAGTTTCCTCAACTATAAAACAAGGACAATAATAGCATTTACCTTTGAGTGTTATTGTGAGGATCGAAAACAATAATATGTGTAAACTGCTTGATATAGGGTCTGGTATACAGTAGATGTTTAATAAATACTTGATCCCTTTCCCCTAGTAAGTGTAGAAAGGTAACCCGTAGTCTGTTTCTTTTTAATAGGCTTTTTAATGCTCCCACCTCTCTGTACCTTAGTTTCCTCATCTGTCAGATGTAAATGATATCTACCTCACAGATTTATTTCAAAGATAAAGGGGAATGATTAGTCTATGAAACCAAAAAACAAAACAAAGGCATCCTTCCTTCTACCAACTACTATGTCAATCAATCAACTGTAAGTATTTAATACATGAAAACCTGGAGTAACAAGAATGGGAAAAGGAAATACTATGTCATAACTAAGACTGGAAATGCTTGATTGACATATTAGTCTAGTACAGTAGATCTGAGGAGGGGAAGGTTCCAGAACAATTGGAAAAAATTCCTGCATAAGGCAGCCAAGAAAACCAGGGTCAGTACCTGTCCATATTGCTACTTCTTCATCCCCGCAAAGTGTTCGTGAAAATTATAAACATACATATGAAAAGCCTCCTTAAAAACAATTTGCAAAGAGAACAGACTGCTTCAGGCTTTGTAAATGGCATTTCTGCAGCAGAAACCATACCTGATGAATCTGTTTATTGTTTGTTGTATTGTGGTACCTGAAAGAAAAACTACAAGACATTTGCTAGTCAAGAGACTCTTACCTTGCAAAGCAAGGGAGAAGCAGACAAACAAAGATATTTGAATATAGCTCAACTTGTAAAATACAGAGATTCTTGTATTCAAAACCCTCTTTATTCAATCCCCTTCCCCAACAAAAATAGAGAAAGTCCTTCTTTGTTCTTATTGGCTATACTAAGGGAATACAGAAAAAATAAACTCAGTTAAGAGATATCTGTTTTAAAAAGATATCAATGATATATGTTATAGAAACTATTAAATGTAACTAACAGAGACATCTGCATAGACAGGATATAGGTGATTATGGTGCAGTTAACTGCATTATGGTGCAGATAACTACATTATGTTTTGGAACAGGAAAATAAAAGTATCAGATATTTCTTCAGATACATACCCCTTTGGTGTCCACCTATCCTCAGCTCTCACTTCTGGCTCCAAGTAGCTGTAGCATGTGCAGCAGAGAGGTAAAACCATCTCAGCAGATAGACTAAACCACGTTCAGGGAGGGATGTCTGCCCCAAGCATGGAGACTTCTCCTGGCAAATTGGGTGAAAGGGAACAATTTGTTTCAACAGCCATAAAGGTGGCTAAAACAGGCACCGTGGAGCACTTAGAGCTTGGTCAGACATCAAAGA
Source organism: Phalanger gymnotis (assembly GCA_028646595.1). NCBI lineage: Eukaryota > Metazoa > Chordata > Mammalia > Diprotodontia > Phalangeridae > Phalanger > Phalanger gymnotis. The sequence goes on from CM053622.1 coordinate 192,242,154, forward strand.
TGCTAAGATCATACACTGAATCCTGGCCCGTTGCCATTAGTCTTCACTTTTGTCTTGCCACTAAACCTTGATGACTCTGGAAGAGTGAGGCTGATGACTTTCCGCCATGATGCCTCACTTAAATTCAATTCCCACAAGTCAAGATACCACCCCATGATGTCATTGGTACTCTTCAAAAGGAAGGATGAACAACTACTAACATGGGATTCACTTGTCAATTTCCCTTGTTCTACATTTATGTGGGTAAATGTTGTACCCCCTTAGTAGAATTTAAGCTCTTGATGGTCAGGGACTGTATCATTTTTGTCTTTAATATCCTCAGTACCCAGTACAGGGCTTTTCACACAGTAGGAACTAAATAAAGGTTTGTTGCATTGGTTGTTGAATTGAATTACTTGATATTTCTTACTCTAGCCTTTGACAAGAAAATGGGGCATGGAATCACCATGATTAATAATCTGCCTTTGCAAGTATTTCCATTTTATCTAAACTTTTTTTCTGACTTGTCTTTCCTGGGCATTTATATAAATTCCTTCTAATGTAGTTTGAGTATCTGATATCATCACCAATTCAAGGATCGAGGCCTTGATTGATTGTGTTTAAACAAGTTTACAAAATAAAATGCCAATCCATCTCAAAGAAATATTTTATTCACTACCTTGTTAAAATTATTACTGTACCTTGAAAGGCAGATATTGACAAATATAAGTTCCCTAAAGTATAACATACTTTTAACAAACACCAGATAATTCAAGCAACTGTACCTTTGCTTGTACATCTGTACAGCTTGTTTTATATTCACATATGCACATCGTCTATAGGACCATTTATCGTCCTCTTCTGTTAATTATTCAATTATACTTTTTTTTTCCCTACATTGAATCAGGATCAGAAAGGCCTTCTGAAAAAAAAAGAAAGAAAAAGTAGTGTCAGGAATTCTAAAGCCCAGGATGAGCTGCTGTTCTAGAGGGAATCCAAACAAGGACATACTGTAGGATAGTGAAGAGTTTTTAGTCGATTTCATATGAGAACTGATTGAAGGAAGCCTCAGAAGTTTAGCCTGAAAAAAGACTACTAAGTGACAATGATAGCTGTGTTTTAGCATATAAAAGTTTGTCATGTGCAGCATGGATTATATTTATTCTGTTTATCTCCAAAAGGAAGAAGCAGGAGCATTGGGTTGAAGTTGCAAAAAAGGTTGATATGATGAATAGTGTCCTAATAATTAGAATTGTAAAAAAAAAATGGAATGATCTAAACTAAGTAGAGATGGGCTTCCCCTTCTTGAAGGTCTCTAAGCAGAAGCCAACAGATCTCTTGCCTGGTCTATTGTAGTGAGTTTTCCTTTTGGATATAGGTTGGATAAGGTGGCCATTAAAGTTCCTTCCAGATTTGAAAATTTGTGATTCAATGGCATTTTTCCTTTTATTACAAAGTCAAAGAGCTGCACCTCTTTGTTCCAGTCAACTGAGAAAATTTTTGGGCCTGCTTCAGCTATGTAGGGACTGACATGGACTAACTTGCCCTTGAGATGAAAAATCACCTTATTGGTTGCTGAGATATAGGAGCTGATAATTCAGTGAATGTACAAAAGGAATCAACCTGTCCCCCTCTACTCCCTTTCTTTACATCTTCAAAGCGTGTAAGGACTATTTCAACCTATTTCCTGAGATAGAGTAAGGGAAAGAGGTGACTGTGAGTAAATATATAACTAGTGAATTGAACCCTGCTCCTGCCCAACCTAGGGAAGTTTTCCTAAGGCTTGGTTGGTTGTGGTCCTTGGTTCTCCAAGATGACCAAAATGTTGTCACTATGTTAGAGCTACTGCATTATGCTTTGCTTGTAGAGCCCAGCACCTTCTTTGATGTGAGTACACCCTGCAGGGTGGCCCTTTGCCAGCATCTCCCAAGCCACACAATTAACACCTAAGTTGTTCAGAGAGACCTTGAGAGTGTCCTTGTGTCACATCTTCTGACCACCCTGTGAGCACCTTCCTTGCATGAGTTCTCCACAAAATAGTCCTTTAGGCAAGCATATGTTTGGCATCTTAGTTGTGCTCTCTGTAGTAGAGATTGAATGCTTGGCAGTTTAGTTGTAGAAAAGACCTCATTGTCTGGTTCCTTATCCTGCCTGGTGATCTTCAGAATCTTCCTAAGAAAATTCAAATGGAAGTGATTAAATTTCCTGCTATGGCCCTGGTAGACTGTCCAGGTTTCACAGGCATACAACAATGAGGTCAGCACAAAGGCTCTGTAGGCCTTCAGTTTGGTAACAGTCTAACACCTCTACTCTCCCACACTTCCCTTCCGAGCCTTCCAAACACTGAGTTATCTGTGGCAATGTGGCAATCAACCTCATTTTATTCAGTCATTTTTTTTCAGTCGCGTCTAATTCTTTGTGACCCCATTTGGGATTTTCTTGGCAAGGATACTAGAGTGGTTTGCCATCTCTTCTGCAACTCATTTTACAGATGAGGAACTGAGGCAAGCAGGGTTAAGTGACTTGCCCAGGAACACACAGCCGGTATTTGAGGCGTATTTGAACTGAGGAAGATGAATCTTCCTGATTCCAGGCCTGGAACTCTATCCTCTGCTGCCACCTAGAAGCCCCAAAAAGCACTGCAAGGGGTTATAATTTCTGGTTAACTAAAAGAGAGCTTATACAATGCTATCAGTTATAAAAGGACCTACATTAATTTTCTGGGCATTCTGAGAAAGAATCTTGAGGAGATGGCTCAAGGAAGAGGCAAAGTAAAAACTTTGAATGGTAGACTGGAGGTCCAGACCTACAGAGAAGCCAGACTCCATCATGTTCTTTGACTTCTAGTGCCTTCGGGCTTAGGAACTAGGACACTGAACTCTCCCCTTAGCAAGATCATTCTCTCTTTTGTTTTGAGCCGAGGTCTTATCTGACTCCAAGTTGAAGAGTTCATTTACTCTTGTGTATTTCTTATATATGTTCTAATCTATAAAAATTCTTAAAATTCTTTTTGATGCTCTATTTAATAGAGAATTTTACTAGCTAGTCTTGACAGTCTTTTTAAAAATTAATAGATTTTGTTGATATCTTTTGTTCTTATGCCATCTAGATTTCCCGCCCCTCCCCCTTCAATATTCACTCTCTTCCTCCAAGACAGTCAGATCTTATTACAAAAAAATATTAAAAATAAGAAAAAAGAGGAAATTTGGACTTGGCTCACAGCAAGGGATTCTTCTGCATTGGAAAGGTCAGTTAGCATCAAGATGAGGACTGCCCTAAGCCAGCAAAGTCATCAGAACAGTACTGAATTGATTCAAAATATAAAATGCCTAATTAGCCACCTTGCAAAACTGTGATATATTGCTGAATTATAAATATTAGTTTCTGGCATAACATAACAGTAGTTCTACACTACAGAATACTGTTAAATGTCTGAAACCTGTCAATGCAAAACACAAGCCTTTACCTGTCCCTTAGCTGATTCATATTGTAAATTAAGTATCTCTTTTAGTTTTATTTCCCTTTTGGGGAGATCTAGACACTAGCTGTAAACTAACCTTAAGTATATTTTTTTTTCACCAAAACACCAGGGTCAGGGATTTAAGGAGCAAAAGAGTTTGAAAATCTCGCAATTTGAGGCAGGTTACTTCAGGTCAGACCCTGGTTCAAACTGCATACCCAGTTAACAGTGACCCTGAGGGCCCTAGAGCGGTCTTTCAACGTTAAACTTGCATTCATTTTGTCCCCAGAGCATCCCTTGAGATGCAAAAGTGCATGAATTGTCTTTCCTTTTTCAACAAGTCACCAAGGGCTGTAATGCAGTCTCATTGACAGTGAAAAGGGCTGAGTATAAATAGAAAAGTAAAACCAGATTGGCTGATTCTCCTCCTCTCCAAACACAGGCATTCTAATTGGTATGAGGGGTATCAGTCTGACCATAACTTCCCTGTTTGCTATTACTTTTTCTAGAATCAGTGAGTATTTCACAGTAGAGCTATTGTTCAAAAAGTTTTGCGTCAAAATAATTAGATAAAGTCCTAAAGAACCATAGTGTTGTCCAAACTACTCTCTGATCGTAGGTGAGGCATTTAAAAACAGAGGCAATCTGATAGACACTTTCTTATGGGACTCGAAACAATTTGAGGGTAGACTGACTTTAGATCGTAAATCAGTAGTTAGTGTCCTTTTAATTTCTGCTCATACTCACTTATCACATTCCACATTTAAATGAAAACATCCTTAAAATAATACTCTCCTACTTTCTGTTGTTATAAATTGAAAAGAAAAGATAATTTTAAAATACTAGGTTTTCAATATTTTGCCACTTCCCTATTCATATGTCACTTTTTTATTTTAAACAAATTTCTGTCCAGCTTGATGATTTTCTTAACCTTAATCCAAAAAAAATCATTGTCCTAATGCCCATGTCCTTGCTGAAAAACACATTATTAAGATGAATTATTCACATATCTCTAAATTGGTCATATTCACCCATTCATGCATTTGTAATTCGCCCCAGTTACCTCAGTCCTGAGAAGGATACCACTTTAAATATTCACCAGGGACTTTCTCTATTTGGTTATCTCATATTGCTGTATTTTTAACAAAACATAATCATATCAGGCATGTAAATAATGAAGTGCCAACTTCTGGCCAAAAATACAAATAGAATAAAAAAAATCTTCCTTCAGATAGGAAGCTTCTATCATATTGTTACTACAAAAATATGAGCTCTTTGTTGAAAACGCAAGTTATTTTTCTGGACAGAGTTGTCTTATTTTTTTGTGAGTAAAATATGACTAAAATAGGATAATCACCATAATTCTGTTTCTATCATTTGCTCTACTTCCCAGCCTTGTTATATTATCTTTTGGACATTCAAATCCAATATTCAACACAAGTGTGTTGGCTCCTTCTCTCCCTCCCCACTTTTTTTCCTTATATTTCTTTTAACCTTTTACAATGTTCTACTTAGATGTTTCTTATGCTGAGGTTGGACCTTTCATGTACATAGCTCTTTTGTTTCTGTTAGTTTTTTTCCTTATAGCATCCCCTGAGATTCAGAGGGGCATACAATAGCATTCTCATTTTAACAGATGGAATGCTGAACTGAAGGATGGTTAAGTTCACTACATAGATCAAAAAGAGCAGAGCTTACATTCAACCTCATCACTCTGGACTTCTTTATCCATTTGGCTTTTCTTTCTTTTTTTAAAGATTATTTATTTATTTAACATCTTTAGTTTTCAGCATTGATTTCCATGAGAGTTTGAATTACAAATTTTTCCCCCTTTCTACCTTCCCCCCCACTCCAAGATTGCATATATTCTGATTGCTGCTTTCCCCAGTCTGTCCTCTCTTCTGTCATCCCACTCCCTGCCATCCCCCTTTTCCTTTACTTTCTTGTAGGGCAAGATAGATTTCTATGCCCCATTGCCGGTATATCTTATTTCCTAGTTGCATGTAAAAACCTTTTTTGAATATCTGCTTTTAAAACACTGAGTTCCAAATTCTCTCCCCTTTTCCCTTCCCACCCACCCTCTCTAAGAAGGCAAGCAATTCAACATAGGCCACATGTGTATCATTATGCAAAACCCTTTCACAATATAGATGTTGTGAAAGACTATATTTTGCTCCTTCCTATCCTATCCCCCTTTATTCAATTTTCTCCCTTGACCCTGTCCCTTTTTGAAATTGTTTTTGATTACCTCCTCCCCCATCTGTCCTTCCTTCTATCATCCCCCCTTTTTATCTCCTTCCTGTTCTTTCCTGTGCGGTAAGATATCCAATTGTGTTTGTATGTTATTCCCTTCTCAGGTCAAATCCTCTGGGAGCAAAATTCCCT
>CM053622.1:192248477-192286811 GCA_028646595.1 Phalanger gymnotis
CATTGGCTTTTGGAAGTTCTTTTGCCATTTGAGTTAGTCTATTTTTTAAGGTGTCGTTTTCTTCAGTATATTTTTCAGTATTTTGGGGGGGTCTCCTTTAGCAAGTCATTGACTTATTTTTCATGGTTTTCTCACATCCTTCTCATTTCTCTTCCCATTTTTTCTCCACTTGTCTAACTTGCTTTTCCAAATCCTTTTTGAGCTCTTCCATGGCCTGAGACCAGTTCATGTTTTTCTTGGAGGCTTTTGATGTAGGCTCTTTGACTTTGTTGACTTCTTCTGGCTATATGTTTTGGTCTTCTTTGTCACCAAAGAAAGATTCCAAAGTTTGAGTCTGAATCTAAGTCTGTTTTCACCGCCTAGCCATGTTCCCAGCCAACTACTTGACCCTTGAGCTTTTTGTCGGAGTATGACTGCTTGTAGAGCAGACAGTACTTTGTTCCAAGCTTGAGGGGCTGTGCTGTTGTTTTAAGAGCTATTTCTACACAGCAAACTCTGCCACACCAGGGTTTCTCCTCCCCCAGTAACTGCCAACCAGGACCATGACTCAGATCTAAGCAGGCTCTGCACTCCTGCTCTGATCCGCCACTTAATTCCTCCCACCAGGTGGGCCTGGGGCCAGAAGGAACTGTAGCTGTAGCTCTGTAAGCAGCCTCAGAGCTGCACCATCTACACTGCCTCTGGGGCAGTGGCTGAAGGCAAACTCCTTTAACTCTGTCCCCATAGTTTTTCCCACTAACCTTCTCTGTTGTCTCTAGTGTTTGTGGGTTGAGAAGTCTGGTAACTGCCACGGCTCAATGATTCAGGGCCCTAGGGCCTTTTCCACCTGGTTCCCAGTCTGGTCCATCCTGGTGCAGCCCACGCTGGGCTCTGATCTGCTCCACTTTCAGCACAGTGACATATGCCTTACCCAGCGACCATCCAGGGTGTCCTGGACTGGAACTCTGCTTCCCTCTGCTATTTGGTGGGTTCCGCAGTTCTAGAATTTGTTTAGAGACATTTTTATAGGTGTTTGGAGGGTCCTGGGGCAGAGCTTTAGGCAAATCCCTGCTTTTTAGCCACCATCTTGGCACTACCCCCCTCCTTTTCAAGAACATACTGTCTCCATGTGAAATAACCTTTCCTTTTGTTGTTGCTATGGTTGCTGTCATTGTGTTTGTTGTTGTTGCCACCTAATGCCTGAAACTCTTTGTTTAGTTTTGTTAGTTTGACTGTGACATCTAAATCTGACTGACCACAGGGCAATTGGGATTTTAATGAACTCTCCTCATATAATTTCCTTTAAAATTTAAGAAAAAAATTTCACCTACAACCTGGTAACTCATTTATCTCCATCTGAAATCTATAATAAATTTCTAGTGTAGAGTTTCTGCTGAACAATTTAATTGTTCTACTATGGTCTTAAAAACATTTGAAATTTAGTGGTGAGGTCGAAAATTGCAAGGAACTTTAAAGCAATGTCACTGCAGTGAATTGGTCAAAATATTGGCTTATAAATATAAATTCATAAAACCTGCCCCTAATCCTATAATCATTCCTCTTATTCTCCCACCATACTTCAGTTTCTAGTCAGTTTCTAGGCATGTTGTAGATACAGAGCAGCATCCACTGAAAACTGTAACTCATGAGCCCCCTCTGATGGGTGAACGTGTGCTTGCATTTATCAACCAGAGGACACAGTAGTTCAAATGAAAACACATTTTATTGAATAGCATATGTGACTAGAAAGATTTCCCCCATGCCCACAAAAGTACCATAACGTACAGGGTTCCATACAACCAGTTGAAAAGGGGACAGATTCCAAGAATACATGTGAACTGGGAAAATAAGTATCCTAGGCAGCTCTAGCATCTCACACTGAAGAGTACCAAAAGACTCTAGTGATTCTTCATATGATGCCCTGCTTCTCTGTTCTCTCTTGCTTGCTTCTGAACACTTCTACTAAACTGCATTCCAACTGCTCTCTCTAGGTCATGCATTCTACTACACTACCCCCCGCTGATCTCTGATAAAATATGCTAGATGTTGGCCACTATCTGCCCTATTTCACCATAAAATGGTCACAGACTTTATGCCAGATTTTTTTTTTGCAAAAAAGTAGGGTGCAACCATTATGTGAAATTTTATTAAACATATGCCAGTATTGCTTGTTTTTAGTTTCTGCCAGTCTCACATCAACTTTTCAATCACTTAAAACATCTCTGTTTCCATGCTGTTCAGTGAACCCAAGCACTTTCAGCTTGAAGCTCACAGAATAGTTTTAATATTTACCCATAATCAGAAAGAAATACTTTGCACATTAGTGTATTACTGACAGACCAACTGGACAGTTTAGCATGGGAAGATGCAAGTCTCACCATATCATGTGACTTACTTATGGCAGCTTTGCCTGCCTGCCCAGTCCCCTTGTGCCTACAACTCTTCGTTGGGTTGAGTGACAATACCATTAATACTGCAGCACTCTACGCAAATCAGCTTTCGGAAATGTACTGACAATGCACGTGGACTGAGAATTCTAGACTCTTGGCTTGCAGTGTGTGAGAGATAAATGTGTATCCAGACACCACTGGTGAATACATTGCTACTCTGTTTACCTTTTAAGCAGCTGATGAACAGAATTATATCATGTGACAATTACTCTACGAAAAGTTATAAACCAATTTTTGGAGAAAAAAAGCAGGGTGCAATGATTATAGCCACGTCTAATAAGTTAGGTAAAAAGTCCTCAAGTCTCTCTTTTGGACATTATTCTTGTCCCCTACCACTCCCCAAATATAATTCTTATCTAAGTTCAAAGCATTATTCTATAATTATAAATGTCTATAGTTGTCTATGCAAAGTAATTTTTGCAGTAGCTCTGAGACTCAGAGATCTGGAATAAAGGTATAGTGAGTGACTTAGTAACTTTTATTTTCCTTTTTCTTCATTACCAAGAAACTAATATTCTCCTCACCCCTCCCCCAACTGCCAAATCATTCCCAGATGCTCTCAGCTTAACAAAACTTAAAAGGAACTGGGTTACAATGTAGAAGACTCCTCTCCTTCATCATCACCCCTTCCTGCTTTTCCTTTATGCCTCTAATATTCCTTGCAAATGATGAGAATTGGAGAATTAGAGTGGACCAAAAGAGCTGGTAAGGTTTTCCCTACTTCCTAAGACCCAAGAAATGTCTATGCTCCTAGAATCCTTTTGAGTATTAGTAATAGAATGCGTATCTACAAACACATTGTGAAATTTATGTTACATAACAGCAGATGATCACAAAGTAGACTTAGCTAAGTATAAATACTTTCACCCATAACCCCTCAAAAAAGATTTTTCTCAAAGACCACAAGACACTACTTGACCACTTGTATTTTCCTAGTCAAACTGAATTCTAAGAGAATGAAAAAAATAATTGCTTTCTACATTTGAAATTCGTGTAATAAATTGTTGATTGAAATTTAATGACTTTCACATCTCTGATTTTTGTTTCAGCATGAGTTTCTTTGAGGATTTATTGATGTTGAGCAAATTATTCAACTCTTTGAATGTACTTCAACAGAGTATGTATAATCTCCAGTTCATTGATGCAGAAATGAGTTCAAATATATAGATTGATGTTTTTATCTACAAGCAAGGGAGTGTCTTGTCTTCACTTTGAAGTTTTAGTAAGATGAGCACTTTGACCGCTCAGATATAGTTCTAATAAGCTCAAGAAATAAATTAAATGAGTGTATTTATTACAGTTCTTTGAACAGCTTTTCAAATCTTCTTCTGGAAGTTGGCAAACTTAGAAGGAATCACCTTAACCATTTGGGAATCTAGTTTCTGGGGCTGGAGAGGGAGGAAGATGGGGGAGAATACGCATCAGGAATAATAGGAAAGATTCGTGAGTGAGGTTTAAAAGACCAATAGGATAAAAAAAAAACAACAACAAAGCAAGACTATAAACTGATTGAAAGTGAGCCCAAAGAAAGGAAGATCTGAAATAGAAATGGCAGATATTCTTCAAGCAAAAAGAGCAAACATTGTATCAGCTAAACATGTCTCTCCAAATGCAATCTGTATAGGATGTATTGTTGATAATAGGATAAATTCAGAATTAAGTCAAGGGAGATTGGTATATTTGCTTCTAGAAAAAGAAAGAAAGAAAGAAAAAGAATCCTTGAGGAAAAAAATGTTCCTAAGTGGCTTCATCTACTGGAGTTGCCAAAGGTTTTCACATAGTTTATAATTATCATTGTGAGGTGTATGCATGTTGTCCCAGAAACATTTGTGGAACTTTGGTACATACTGATGGCTATGTGGATTTCCACTCCAGATCACAGAAAATCCAAAATTGCAAAAGACAAGAATCTCTTGAAAAGCTTCTCTGCTCCCCTTCAAGTTTTCCAACCCCTAGTTTAGGAATTTAAAAATCAATATCCCCTTTAAAAAGGCTGTTCAAAGTTCAGTTCAAAGAATTATTCTATAATTATAAATGTCTATAGTTGTCTATGCAAAGTAATTTTTGCAATAGCTGAGACTCAGAGATCTGGAATAAAGGTATAGTGAGTGACTTAGTAACTTTTATTTTCCTTTTTCTTCATGGCCAAGAAACTAAGAACAAGCCTAAAAGGCTAAGGGACTTTTAAAACAGAAACTGCAAAAAGCAGCAAGTCAAGTGCAATGAGAAACAGGGAGTTTTATTTGGAAGAACTGAATAGGTATTTAGAAGCGAAGGACTTCAGAGCTGATTGGGAGTGCTAAGGTGGCAAATTTATGCTGTCACTCAGAGAAGGTCCTGTGCCAGGGCAATTAGACGAAGCAGGTAATTAAAGATTCTAGTTTGCTGAAAGAAGGCAGGACCAGGGGCAGCCTGAAGCAGCAAACTTGACTCTAAGAGAGTCAAGAGGCTGTGAAATCCAAAGCACATACAACCCAAGGCAAGAGCTAGAGATGGATCCAGGAAGCCTCAGACTCTAAGAAAACTTGGAAGGTAAGAGGGTTTACTCCCTCTAGTCTAAGCTAAAGAAAATCAGAGTTAAATTAAACAATGGGAGGTAGCTGAAGTTTAGCCAAAATAGCCCTTGTTCTGTAATTAGATAATTGCTTCAATTATTCATTCCACAAACATTTTGTTGTACGCTATGTGTAGAGCATTAAGACAAGCATGAGAGAGATGTGAACTAATGGTAAATCATAGCCCCTGCCTTCATGTAGCTTAGTATCTATTAAGGAGATGAGACAAAAAGATACGAAATTCTAAGAGGTCTATTAGAGTTGGAAAACAAAGCGCTGCGTGAGGAATTATGCAGATGTTCATTATGGATTTGAAAGGCCATTGATAGACAGCTGACTGAAGCTGACCCTGTCCCAGTTCCCAGAACCTCAAATTGCCTGTGGCTGAACAGACATTATCACTGCCAGCCTCTAACTATTTTATAAATGTCCTAAACTCTCCTCTGAGGATTCCCAAACTGGTAGTTTCAATTGTTATGGAAAACAACTTTGCGAAACCTTAGATTGGTTTAGAATGTCCCTCACCCTCTGCCCTAATACTTTATAAGAACCCCATGCCCGACCCCCTCTTTAGGCTCCCCAGCACTTACTGAGGAATGATCCACTATTTGCAACTTCCTTTCACTGACTAAAGATCATAATTTTTGCTATATTTGGCTGCCTTCTCTTTAATTCAGGTTCACAGGTATGTAGAGCATGGAGTCAGAAAGACCTAAATTCAAATCCAGCCTGTCAAGTCCTGAAATAAATCAAACTCATAAGCAGAGGAATAAGACATCTTTAATCAAGATCAAAAGGTAACAAACCTGCCACCATAGGGGATGTCCCACCAGAAGACTTAGAAAGGTTCTTATATTATTAAGAAAAAAGGGGGAGGAGGGTAGTATGAGGTAGCAAGGTCTGGTCATGAGATGCCAGCCTCCCTCAGCAACTTGAGCAAGGAAAACAACAGGAGGGGCAAGGACATCAGGACATCCGAAGCTACTTTAGAAGTTGGTTCCAGCTGGCTTTGGTCATAGAATATGGACCTATGATGTGGCTCAGCTCAACTTAATCAAGAGTAGTAGGAATGCAAGGATATTATTGGAATTTTTACATTTCTAGGAAAATTAAGAGGGAGTGGCGGGTAATGTTTACATTTGATATTAACAATTTTTCTGTTAAGCCTTAGTTACTAGCTGTGTAACCCTGATCAGGTCACTTACCCTTCATCTGCCTCAGTTTTCTCAACTATAAAGTGGAGATAATAATAGCACTTACCGCTAAGGGTTACTGAAAGAATCAAATGAGATATTTGGAAAGTATTTAGCACAATGCCTGGCACATAGTAGGTGATTAATAAATGCTTGTTCCTTAACCTCTTCCCGCTTTTCCAACTCACCTCTACTCAGTTCTTTTCAAGATTCAGCTAAAACATCACCTCCTACATCAAGCTATTCCTATATCCCCAGTTGTTACTGATTTCCCTAGTGTTGCTGAAATTACTTCCTTGTTTAGTTGTTTTTCAGCCATAGCCCTATTTAGGGTGTTCTTGGCAAAGATACTTTGTTGGTTTTCCATCTCCTTCTCCAGCTCATTTTACAGATGAGAAAACTAAGGCAAACAGGGTTAAGCGACTTGCCCAGGGTCACATAGCTAGTAAGTGTCTGAGGCCAAATTTGAACTCAGGAAGAGGAGTCTTTCTGACTCCAGACTTGGTACTCTATCCACTGTGGCACCTAGCTGCTTAAATTACTTACTATTTGTATTTGTTGTATCTGTGGTCATACCATTTCTCCCCATACTCAGTAGAATATAACCACCCCTGAGAAGGCAGGGACTGTTTCATGAGATTATACACTTAGATACAGAAAGGACCTTAGACAGCATGTAAACCAAGTCCCTCATTTTATGGATGAGGAAATGGAATCCAGAGAATTTAAGTGACTTGACTAACATCACACATAATGAGTAGCCTACTAGAGATTCATACTCAGCATACTTTTAATTTTTGTATTCCCCCATATAGCCTTATACCTGCAACTTTCTATTTATTTTGGATCAGATGTGGTGTTTCATTTACATAGGAAACTGCCAATGACAAAACTTCTTCTGTCAGTGTGCATAGATATCTACTCCTCAACTGAAGCTTCAGGAGTTGTCTAGAATGAACGTATCAGGCACTTAATAAATGCTTGTTGAATTTAATGGACTTGAAGAATGAAATTACTATTAAGGCATATAATATATATATATACATATGTATATGTACATATGTGTGTCAAATCTTTCATAATATGCTATATACAATAAGTATGTGTAATGTTTATAATTGTCCAGATAACTAAAATCTCCCATTACCACTTTAACAATGTCAGTCTTCTGATCAAATTCTTTGTTGTATCATCTATTTTATCCTTTCATTCTAGTGATCCGTAGTATACTCTGATGAAAATACCACAACTATTTCAGCCTCTGTTGATCATTACTCCAATGTTTTACATCATGGCTTCCCTCTTCTGTTTACTAGATTTTCTCATTTGAGTAGATCTTCGTATACTCTGTCTTTCTTTGCTTATTTTTTTTTATTTGCAAATAAGGTGTACCCTTTCAGAGACATATTCCAGTCATGGGTCTAATCCATACTAAGTCTTAGTGAAATCCATGTTTTCCAGGTTTCTTTGTTGTGTTAAGAGCTCTAATTCATCTTTCTTGTAATCCATGTATGTGCATTAGGGAGTAATCATTTGAGAACATGGACTTAATTGTTAACACTTTTCTTGCATTTTTTTCTTCTGTGAATTTTTGATTATCTCTATTGCTGGTCTTTCTTTGATTGTTCATCTGTATAGTTTGGTGGTCATACAATGGTGATTTTCTAATACTTCTTTCCTTTCTGGTTTAATCTTCTATGGTTATATTTTCACTCTAAGGCTTCAGGCAAATAAATAAAATCTTACCATACTTTGTCATTTCCTCTCTGATCAGAAGCACCTCATTCCTCTATTTTAAGCTGTGGCCAAAAATCCAAATGCTGTTCTCAAACACCATCTTCTGAACTACGTATTCACTTCCTAAATATGCCTTTCTCTTCTGAAGCGCTTTACTTCCATCATCAGATGTGATCCAATCACTACCTGTGCTCTTAAATTCTTCAGTTTCTTGTTCAGAATACTTAGCAGTGGTCTCTAAATTGCTTCTGACGGGATGCTTTGTCACTGCATGAATCACCAAAAGTAGGTTTAAGCTTGGCAAGACTTGAGAGGATCTATGACATTCCGTTTCCATGCCTCAGGAAGACAGACCAGTCTCCTACAAGAGTAGGAGTCCTACAGACTCCCAGTAGGGAGTCACCAATTACCATTGACGTTTTATCCCTCTGGGTATTGCTTTGCCTGGAAGTACCAGTTATTATTCAACACACATTTTTAAGTGCCTGCTTCATTCCAGACACTGCTAGACAGGCATTTGGTAGTAAAAAGACAATAAAAGTGCCCCATCAGTTTTCCTTAGAGAACAAGCAGTCCCCTCCTCATATTTGTTACTTATTTTAAAATGGTCTGTGGTCCTTCTTGCCTTTCTCTTCTATAACATATTCTAACCTCCAATTTTCAGAAACATTCAATATTTCCTTTTGCCTTTTTAGATTTTTAATTTGTTTTCCACATTGAAGTACTTCTGATTCTTTGCCATTAAGAAATACCCAAGTTTCCCTGATAATCTAGGAAGAGGATAAATGCAAAACTTTTCCCTTTCTCTCCTGGATTAATGGAGGGGGCCTGCAAGCCAGGAAACCTGATTTTAAGCCCTACCTCTGATACATACTGGCTATATGACCCTAGAGAATTCACTTGATTTTTCAGTTCTCTAGGCAATGTAAATTGAAGTAAAGGTGCCAACTTGCCTTGGAAGAAAGAGTTTCATAATCTAAGAGTTCCATATACCAATGGGCCACAGATCCTCTCCCTATCCCCATCCTATCTGGCCTGGATTTTGAATACTCATAACTATTACTTAACCAAAAACAAACATCACACACTCTAAACATGTCACTGCTTAATTCATCCTGCTTTCCATCTTTCTGCACTAGTTCCTGTACCCAATGTAGCAAACTCTTGATAAATTCTCCTACTGCTTGAAAAAGTAAGGCAATTTGGTTTAGTTTGGTCTCCAGAAACTTCTACCCTGCAGGCCCCATTGTCCTGATTGGTGAGTACCTCACCTGGCACACTATTTCAGTCCAGTCCTAGCCATGCTTCAGTCACTCCTTACCTCCTAACCACTGTCCTATCAGTTGCCTTGCCACAGTCCATGTGTACCCTTACCACTTCTCTCGTTGCCTGACTTTCCTTCCCTCCTTTCTCACTTCTTGAATTGTCATCAAAACAATTCTGCCATTGCTCCTGGAAGGGGCATAATCTCCCATTGCTTCACTTACCATATCACACCAAAATGCCCTTCCCAGGCTACCATTCCCCAAAGTGTTTCATCTCTTCCTAAAGGAGGAGGGAAGAAAAAATCTTTAATTCCCTATTTTTTTATTTTTTTCTTTCTTTTTTGTGATTCCCTATTTGTATCCCCAGTGTTTAGCATACTGCTTGGCACATGAGAAAGCAATATTTATTCCAAGATTTCACCAAAGTCCAGGATTGCACCAAAACTGCTCTCCTAAGAGCTTCCCAGATACCTTGAACTGGTTATCCTATACCCTCTGGACCACATAGCCAGAAAGCTGTTAGCTTGGGATGCTTTATCTTTATCCTTATATAAAAGTTTGTATTAGAATAAAAAATATTAGATTCTTTAATTCAAACTCAGAAAAAAAGCAAATACCACTATACTTCTTCCTCCTAGATCTTAAACTTGACCTGCATCAATGAGGACCCAGCTGACCAGTTCCAGTTGGGCAACTCAGCTCATCCCTTCCCCTTCCCTCTCCTCAGCTCTTACCTGCAGGTGTTCTGCCCTAAGGAAGGAAATTTTGATGGCCAAAAGTACCTAGTTAACTTGGGGTTTACTGTCTAGATTTCTTTCTCAAAGCCCAGGCCTTAAACTCAATTCACTCTGGATCTCATGGATTAGACAACAATACTTACTTGCCCAAGCACACATAATGATTCTTTTGTGGGCCCTCCTGCCTCAGAGTAAATGTCAGTAGTTTCTTTTTCGGTGAGCAACCCTGAGGGTCTTCCCCTCCCAGTTTGATTTTTTTTATTAAAGGATCCATCCCTAGACTCACTTCTTAAAGAGGCCTATTCACTGAATGGGCATTGCCTCATTCAAAATGAGAACCTAAAAAGACATTAGCTTAAAAGGGCCAGGGCCTCCATTGTATCCTGGCCACTGGATCCAGATGGCTTTGGAGGAGAAAGTGAGGCTGGAGACTTTGCACAGCCTTCCCTCACTCAAATCCAAGTCAACTGCAAGTCATGTCATCACTCCCTGATGTCATGGTCCTCTTCAAGAATGAAGGACAAACCACACACACAACTTGACCTCAACACTAAGCTGACATATGACTGATGATGAAAGTATTGGATAACCTACTGCTGCATGGATCTTTATTTTCTTTTGAAAAACTCAGTTAAGGACAGCAGACTATCTCCAGAGGTTAGTATTTTTTACTTTTGGATATCTCAAATTGTTAGGAAGCCTTTTCCTTATGTCAGACCCCAAATCTGCCTCTTTGCAACTTTCATCAATAGTTCCTGGTTTTTCTTTTTCTTTTATGGGGTGTTTACATTAACTTATTATAAAATTTGGGTGAAGTGTTTGGTCATAGGCTCTGTCTCATCTGCTGGCCTTTGTCATCTGCAACTTCTGCAAAACTCTCAAAAAACTCCCATTTAACTTCTTATGCTGACCTAAAATATATTGAAACTGTGATGGAGGAAGTAGAATGTGGAAGGGATAACTATATTCACTTGTTGGTCATTGGACAGGGATTTCACATTTAAACTATCTATAGTCAAAACTGTAGTATTATTAGCACCCAGTGCCCCTGATGGGGTGCTTGGGTGCCTGTGCTTGTAAGCCAATTCCATTTCTCCCTAGCCTCAAAACACGGTCCTTGACAGTTGCTCCCCAGCCCAAGGACACTATGCCTAACAATTACTCATGAGTGGGCCCCAGTAAAATATTTATCTCTCCCTGGTATAGTAACGAACTGCACCTATAGAATTTATTAGTTTGAATTGGCTTTGTACTAGCTCATAAAGATATTCAGTACTCACTGGACTACCTATACCAGTTCTCTACCTCATTATATGCTTCCTGGACTCCTTATTACGTATATCCTAGACTTAGACATATGTATATTCCCTACATCTATCTTGTCAAACAAGACATTGATGCGTAGCAGACGAGGCATTTCTCAGTCAGCCCTGACTGTTAGTTGACTTAGTGATATTGCAAGCCTAAAACCACACCTCCAGGTAGACCCTGCCCCGCCGCCCCGGCTATTTCTCAGTGAACTCTGGGTAAAATACCTGCACAGTAGATAGTAAAAATGTATGTTCCTTTTAGAACTCACCACTCCTTAACCACTCCATAATCCCTCCCTGAATCACCTAGTTAGCATGTTTGGCACATGTTTTACTGTGGCTTATCCTATGTAAATTTTAACCATACCACTTTAAGGTCTCAAGTTCCCTAAGAATTCTTCCCCGCTGAAAAATGTAACAATAAATCTTTGCTGTCTTAACTTAAAAGATGCTCGAGTCTGTGAATTAATTCCAGATGACCCTGTCTGGGAACTCCAATATTTGGGATTTCTATATCTCTCTAATCTCATTGCCCCCTTCCCACCATTCTGCCATCATCACTGTAGGAGCAAAAGGCAATACACAGGACTGAGGATCATTTTGTTAAAGTTTATGTATTTTATGTTTGCTATGGAAAGAAATATTTTTCACCAGTTGGCCAAACTGTTAGTGATGCTCCTTTCTTACATAATTAGTTCAATGCTTGAAAAATAAACTTGTTTTGTTTTCTGTACCATACAAGACTTTCCAGCATGCTAGAGCCTATTAGATTTTGTAGTCTCCTGGAATAGCCTTCTAGAACCCAGAGTCACTCATATCCCTCCCACAAGGAGAGGCATCATAGTAGGACTTTGTGGAGATGTGTTCAAATAAGATAAGGTTCAAATGAGACAATGTATGAAAATGATGCAGGATAGTACTCACTCCTAGAGATAGTGCAGTAGCAGTAAAATGTGATCAGTGAATTCATGGAGCCAAACATTGCACAAAAAATAGCATGTCAGCTCTTTTCTGAGGGAAAAGAATGAGAAATTGAGGGG
Source organism: Phalanger gymnotis (assembly GCA_028646595.1). NCBI lineage: Eukaryota > Metazoa > Chordata > Mammalia > Diprotodontia > Phalangeridae > Phalanger > Phalanger gymnotis. The sequence goes on from CM053622.1 coordinate 192,260,744, forward strand.
ATGCCCATCAATTGGGGAATGGCTGAACAAATTATGGCATGTGATTATGATGGAATACTATTGTATCATAAGAAATGATGAGCAGAATACTCTCAGAAAAACCTGGAAAGATTTACATGAGCTGATGCAAAGTGAAATGTTCTGTGTACAAAGTAATAGCAATGTTATAAGATGATCAGCTATGAATGATTTAGCTGTTCTCAGCAATATAACAATCCAAGACAATCTGAAGGACTTAGGATGAAAAATGCCATCCATCCCCAGAGAAAGAACTGGTGGTGTTTGAATACAGATTGAAACATACTTTTTTTAACCTTATTTTTCTTGAATTTTTTGGCTATGTTTTCTTTTACAACTGGACTATTATGGAAATGTTTTGTATGACTACACATGTATAACCTATATCAAATTGCTTGCCCCTTCAATGACGGGGGTGGAGAAGGAGGAAGGGAGAGAATTTGGAACTCAGTTCTTAAAAAGAATGTTAAAAATTGTTTTTACATGTAACTGGGGAAAACAAAATACTAAATTTAAAAAAATAGCATCTCAGTCCAAAAGTCCTTTTCTAATAATTTCCACTTAGTTGATGTATTTGTAGAATCACTGAGGGTTGTTGTTGGGTTGTTTGTTTGTTTGTTTTTTGTTTTGGCTCAGGCTGGTGACTCTTAGAAGCATGTCAACCTTTTAATACTACCCACTACCTCACCTAGACACCTCTGGGTCATTAGACCCTACCTGAACTTCTAGGCATACCTGGCCACTACTATAAATGTTTTGCCATAATTCCTTCCTTTCCATATCCTGTAACTATAACTTAATATCTGGGATTTGGGGTGATGGGAAACAGATAGCATATATAGTATCGACAGTGCAGGGGAATACATAAAACATTCCATATATGTCCACCATAATTATTAGTTCATTTTTAAATGTAACAAATTTGTTCTGTGACGTTTGGATTCAAAGGGCCACACTTGAGGAACTAGAGGGCCACATGTGGCCTTGAGGTCAGAGGTTACCCACCTCTGGTATAGTGGATGTGGTTTTGGATTTAAAATCAAAAAGACCTAAATTTGTCTTAGACACTTACTAGCTATGTGACTTTGATCAAGGCACGTATTCTCTCTCAGTAACATCTTGCTTATCTATAAAATAGGAATAATGATGGAATAGGAATAAGGATTTTTGTGAGAATTAAATGAGATAATATATGTAAAGCTCTTTGCAAAGACTAGAACACTATGTAAATACTAGCTACTATCTAAGGTTTTATCATTAGCTAGTCACAGAGAACTCAAGTGTCCTGACTCCCATTCCAGTACCATTTATTGCTATTGAGAATATATTCAGCTGTTCCCAAGGTCAGATTTCATTTTCTTATTGACCTGCACATAGAGGACTTTTATTTCTAAATCAGTCATCAGGACACTAACTAAATAAAAAGCAAGATGTTTATGATACTTTGGGGTAAATGTTTATTCTGTTATATGCCAGCTGTCTAAGAGGATATTTGCCTCAAATTAATTCCACTCACAGTTAAGTTTAGAGTTTCTATGCTATTTGTGCTAGAGATAACTTACATAATTCATGCTTTGTTAAAAATGAAAAAGTGGTCAGGGTATACAAATTGCCTCTTTCTTATGTGGTAGGTTTGTCGGTCACCTTCAGGGGTAGATATGTTTTCATCTCAATAAGGACTAGTTTCCCTCATAGCCACTCTAACTCAAATATTGATTTGTAAGACATCTTCTCATGCAGTTTTCTTGCCACTTTAGTCTTGACATTTGAAATTGAGGATGTTATTCATCCAATGAATCTTGCCTCTGAATGATGGAGATTCTCTTGCAATCCATGTGTTTAGAGGAAATGTGTATACAGCACACCCACAAAGGAAGCATACTTGGAAGCATGAACTTGAGTCTATGAGGGGCACTACCACAACTCACTATGGGATCTCAGGCAATTCAGTGAGCCTCTATAGCTCTTCGTGTTCTCATCTGTGACATTAGTATAATAAATAATATCTGCTTTAAAAAAGATGGTTATGAGATGAAAACCAAATAAACGAATATTTATTGAGCAAGGCACCATACTACTATCTCTTGGCGGGTAGAGGAACACAAAAATGTATAAAGCGTGGTCTTTACCAGCCAAGAGCTTACAATCTAGTCAAAAAGAAAAAATAATAAGTATAAGAAATATTAACAATAAAGGACTTAAATATTATTTTAAGACATTAAAAGATTTTGTAAGGCAGCATGCTGTTACCTCCTGGAGGACTTGCAGTTCTCAACTGTTTCAAGCATGCAGACCCTTTGTCACATCTAAACATTTTCCAGACACCCACATTCTAGAAGTTATAATATTTTATGCATTTATTGAGAAAATTCATAATGACAAAATACTATGAATTCAGTGACATTTTAATGAATTTGTATTGTATCAACCAAGAGCATCTACATGCATTTGAAAAATAGCAATGTGTGTATGAGTAAGACATGATTTATTCCATCTATAGTAGGTATGTGTTCTTATTTATCATTCTGAGTCACTTAATCAGATAGTTTCTGGTGCTGTCTTGTAGCTCTCAGAGATTAGGAGGAATGAAACTTTCAGTCTTAGATCTGGTTCTACAAATAGATTTTTGCATTCCTTTAAGAGGTCAGGAAAAGTATTTGTTGATCTCTAGTCTAGCCAGGGAGGGCCCAGAGGTGAGATGTGTGATGATTCTTGAAGTATGGGTAGGATTTGGAGATTTAGAAAAGAATAGATGTGGAAAGGAATGGGCAAGTAATATGGAAATCTGGGAGAGAGAAATTGAATAGCCAGGAAAACACAGTGTGTTTCCTATGGAAAGTGAATAAATTACTTTGCCTAATGTAGAAAGCTAACGTACAGAGCTCTAACTAGCAAAATTCCAGGGTGACAAAATTTTAGTGGTGCATATTTTCCATCCCAGCAATCATCTACTCTGCCATCCTTGAACCTCATGAGCTCATAAAACTCATGAACTGACCCTACATTATAGATTCCAGATCTGTCACGTGACCACCTCTGATCCTATCCCCCAACATCCTGGGACCTGGTAGTCCACTACTTTGTCTGTTACACATTTTTACTTTCTCCTGGTATTAATATATTGACTTTTCCAACTGTCAAATCCCCTACTTTCTGCTTCTCCTTGCTATGCCTTCAAGGAGCTTGGAGGTCAGAGGTTAGAAATTATATTCAATTACAAATGCCTTGCCTGAAAACTACAATGGAGCAATGAAGGGAAAAGTCAGCATGTGCAGGAGATGGAATCCTAAGGCCTTCCCGTGCCTCCGGTGAGCTCATTTCCTGCCTAATCTCACCCTGCTCCCTGCCCTGGTGGTATCTTAGTAGCTACTTTGAGGTTCTTTGAGGTTTTTCTCTCTCTCTCTTCTCTGTTTGATCCAGGTGACAGAATTCCTATTTATCATTCTTTTCATGTGAGGCAGTAATGACATAAAAAAATATACATGATGTCAATACTTCACTGGATCTAGGATGCCATTTATATGGTTATTTCCTTTACCAGTGCAGTTCCTGACTAATCCATTTTCTTATTATTTTATGTGATTCTTCAATAAAATTCCTTTATAATGACCCTATTGAGCATGCAAATAGTTTCTTAAATTTTTCTTTCTTTCATTTTCAATTTTTAAAATTTCATATTTAGCTTCAAAGTTTGATCTCATAAATGATGCCCTTCTTATTGTGAGAAGAAAGCCAAGAAAATCATTTCTTCTCTCCCAAACTGTTGTTTTCTTGTTTGTCTTCATTTTCCCTTGCTCTGAAACGGCAACCAAAGAGGTTCTCAGAAGAGACCCTTAGTCTTGAAGAACATGAATCTATTTCACAGATTGAAGCAAAGAGACCACTTTTCACATGAAATAAAGAACATATTCTCCCAGCCAGAGTAAATAAAAGGAGTAGCAAAACCTCAGCTTTATGGTCCTCACTGCTATAGTAGTTAGAACTAGCCAGAGAGGGGCACTCCCACATACATCCACAATCAACCAATCAAAAAGTATTTGTTAAGTGTTTGTTATGTGCCAGGCACCATGCTAGGCTCTGAGGATACAAGTATACACAAGGAATGAAAATCTCTTTTTTTGGAGTCAGAAGACCTGTGTTCAGATCTTGACTTCGATGTGTACCACCTATAATTTAACAACATGCAAGTCACTTAGCCTCTTTGGGCCTCAGTACACTTATTTGGAAAAGGAGGTAGTTGGGTATCAGAAGTTCCTTGTGGCTTCAGGTCTCTGATTCTAGACTAACACTCCCAAAAGACATAATTCCTTCTCACATTTTAAAATCAAAATATCACCAAGAGGGGATTGTGATTTTATGAATAATTAAAAAAAAATTCTTAGTCTGATGTTATAGGAAATAAGGTGGGAGAGGGAGAGGAAGAGGGAGATAGATATATTCCCATCCCTGTTCCCCAAAATAATGATAGCTAGCATTTATATAGCACCTTAAGATTTGCGATTGCTTTACATATTTTTATCCTCATTTTATCCTCATAATAATGCTGGATCATAGGTACTATTGTTGTTGTTGAGTCCTGTCTGACTCTTCATGACCCCATTTGGAGTCTTCTTGGCAAAGATACTGGACTAGTTGCCATCTCCTTCTCCAGCTCATTTAACAGAGGAAGAACTGAGGCAAATAGGGTTAAGTGACTTGCCCCAGGGTCATACAACAAGTGTCTAAGGCCAAATTTGAACTCAGATCCTCCTAACTCCAGAGCCAGTGCTCTATCCACTCTGCCACCTAGCTGCCCCAGGTACTATTAATATCTTCAATTCATAGATGAGTGTGACTTGTTCAGGATCACATAGCTAGAAAGTGTTTGAGGCCATATTTGAACTCATAGCCTCCAGGTCCAGCTCTCTATTCACTCTACCACCTAGTTGCCACAAAACATTCATTGTACAATATTCTTCTTATGTTAGAACTTCTATAACCAATTCAACAAAGAATTATTTCTATGGATCATTGACACAGATTTATTACATAGATTTCTTTATGGTAATTATATTAACTGAAGCATGGGAGGAGAGATTATTGTCTGTTTCTTTTCAGCCAAGTAAAAGTTCAGGAACATACAAATTGAAAGGTAGGGGGAAAAAAACTAGAAAAACGCCAATAGGACAAGGAAAAAATATGTTGGAAATGGAGGAGATCTCACATGCAAATTAAAAAATAATTATCCTTTCTACTTGGAAATATGAAAGGCTATGAGATCAGGACATAGCAGAACTTTAGGCATCCTTCAATAATGTTTCAGCCAAGTGATATAACAGTGTGAGGGCCCTTATCTTCTTTTTTCTGATTCATGAGACTCCGAAGCACAGACTGACATGCAGCTATGGCTCACAGCAAGGTATCAGTGTATCTGCCTATGGTATCTTCTATGTAGAATAATATGAATCTACCTAATCATTCCACTGAGCCTGTTGCTCATGCCAAAGGGGGAAAACCCGATGGAAAATACTTAGGTAAAATTAAGTAGAGGCAAAAACAAAAGCAATACAGTCATTGGTATATGCTATAGACCACCTAGGAAGAAAGAATAGATGAATAAGATAAAAATTTGTGGGAGCCAATCAGAGAAGGTAGTGTGTCACCCACCATCCCTACTCAATAAACTAAAGCAACTTTTTTATTTCTTCTCGGATCAAATATAAAATGTTCAGTCACTCAAAGCCCTTCATAACCTAACCCCCTCCTACCTTTCCAGTCTTCTTATACCTACTCCACACCACTATTCTTTAATCCAGTGACACTGACCCACTGGTCATTCCACAAACAAGAAATTCTCTCTCTCAGCTGCATGCATTTTCTCTGGCTGGTCCCTATGCTTGCCACTCTCCCTTTTTCTCTGTCTACTGAAATTGCTAGCCTCCTTTAAGTCCCAACTAAAATCTTTTCTTTTGCTGAAGCTTTTCCCAACCTCTCTTAATTCTAGTGTCTTCCTTCTTTTATTTTTTTTCCTGTTTATCCTGTATTTAGCTTGCTATGCATATATTTGTTTCATGTTGTCTTCCTCATTAGATTGTAAGCACCTTGAGGGCAGGGATTATTTTTTGCCTCTTTTTTTTTATAAAAAGCCCTTATCACAATGCCTGATACATAACAGGCACTTAATAAATGTCCGTTGATTGGTTGGTGTGCTAAGGATGGATTTTTTCTGTAATGTGAAAAAATGAGGAAGAAGGGATAAGCCAATTTCTGGTATAGATGAAATGATAACAATAAACAAAGAAGAGAAGCAAGGATGATCAATTCTTGTGTTGTTACTGTTTAATACTTCAAGGGAAATGATCTTTGGACAAGAAAGAACAAAATAATAATAACTGCTAGAGAGTTTAAAAGATGGAAGATATTAAAAGAGAGAAAGTTGTCCTTGAATTACATTGAAAAGCCTTTTCCATCTTTTGGTGCTGAAAGTATTGATGGGTGTGATTGCTTAGCAACCCTCTCAGTTTTCTCTAAAACATCATGCCGAATGGCAAAGGTACTGCAGTTTCGGAGGACAGATGTCATTCTAAACTTTCAAAAAGAAAATAGAATAGAAAAAGCAAATGACAGACCAGCAATTTTGACAAAATTTCTGGGAAAATTGTAGAATGTATAATTAAGAGTATACATGGTCAACATGTTGAAAAAGGAGCAATGATCTCAAATAACCAAACTAGCTTCATCAAGAATAGGTCAGGCCACACATTTTCTTTTCTCTTTTCTGACAGACTTCCTAAATGTCTATGTCAGGGTAATGATATAAATGTAATTTACTTAGATTTTAGTAAAGTATTTGACAGATTATTTCATCTTGTTGCAGAAACAAGAGAGAGATTTGGCCTAGATAATGATATAATTAAGTGTATTTGGAACTGGTTGAATGACCAGATGAATAGTAATTAATTGTTTTATGGCAACTTAAGAGGAAGTTGCAGTGGAATGCCCTAGGGATCTGTGCCAGGCTCTCAGCTTTTTAACATTTTTATCAATAACTTGAATAAAGGCATAGATTCCATATTTATAAAATTTTAACTGACATAACTTCAGGAGAGTTTGCCAAAACACTGAATGATGGAGCCTGGAGCTCAACATGATTTGCGTAAGGTTCTCCTCATTGGTGGAAAATGATTACTTAATATTTGGGTACTACCCTAGGGGAGCAATAGGCAAGGGTCTGGAAAGGAGAGATTCTAGTTCTTCTAGGCTCTGGCTTCAAGAAAGAATACATGTCCTTCCAGGTTCTCTCAAGGGAGGTCACCTGGGAGAGAAAAAGAATTCAGAAAGAAGCCACTGTATAGAGAAGCCAGTGCTTTGATTATAGTCCTGTGCCCAGTTTTCTTTTCTAGAGACTTTGGGGAATTTCTTCATGGTTAAGATCTTGAAATCTTTCTTGGCTGAGATACTATGCACCCAGTGGGTGAGTTAATTCACTTTGTGTATTTTCCAGTGTATCTTAATTTGTGCGACTTCTCTGATTTCTGTTTGCTATCAGCTTAGATAAATGGGTTTATATATGCTCTTCACTATATGTGAGGATCTTTATGTAGATGACATTTAATGGGAAGGGACTGTGAGCATGAGCTTTGTAGTGCTTATACTATCCAACTAAGTACTCTATGGCTTCCCTTTTTCACAGGGGAATCAGTCAATGGAATAGCACAACAACTAGTCAATCTGGAGGACTTCTGATGCCCCAGGCTGCTTGACATATCAACAAGCCTTTGCAGTGAAACCCAGCTGGAAGCTCATACCAGTTTTGAAACAGACCCTGAGCCATTTAGTTGCTTATGGACCATCAAGAGACATCCCTATCTTCAAAGACTTTCTTGTCTATAGGTTATGAGACTATAAATATAACCTTTTATGGTTTTTTTTGGAGACAAATTCATTTCCTGCATCTCCCCTAATTTTGGTTATGGGGCTCTTGGAATATCCTATTTTTGAAGACATCACCTTTTCAGGCCTTGAACTCTTTATCATGAAGAATGCCTTCTGATTTGTGTGTCAAAGAGCCACAACTCTAACACCTGGAATTCCTCATTTCCCTTGTTTCCTGGGACTTTCTTCCTAGCATCTGCCCAAATTCCCACCTTTTCCTTTTTTCCTTTCTTCCTTCAAAAATTATGTAAATATCTCACACTTTCCAACTGGGCTTTGCACATGTCAGAACAGACATTGTTCCTGCTTGCAAGCTTTTCCTTCTCAGGTAATAAAAAGCCTCTATAATCTGTATAAACTGTGATTGGATTCTGGTTCATTCCAGGTCCCCTTTTTGAGGCTTGTGGTTTCTTCCATTTAACAGTTCACACGGATTTTTCTTTATATTATAAAGAAAACCCCAGACTCAATTCTGAAGTGGACATCTCAAGCATTTTATTCAAGAGGCTGAAGGGTTTCCCCTTTCAGTTCTCAAGAAGCAGGCACAACTCCTCAGAAAGGAAGATCCCACTGGGTACGAAAGCAAGAGTGAGTTTTATAGGATTAGTAACTGCAACCTCCCCCACCTCCCTTTCTGGATCAGAATTGGTCCTGATCCTTCCAGGTTACAACATTCCCTATATGCCCACTTTTGTTACCAAGCAGTTGCTACACTGTTGCTGACCAGGAGTTAACTCTGGCCAGTTTAAGCCAGTTTGCCTGGGGGCCTCTGCCCCTAAGTTTGTGGTTTCTGATAACAGAAGTGTAGCATTTGGGTATACCTTGGAACACTCTTTCTCTGTTAAGGGAAAATCATCAGGAAAGTATCTTGAGCCTAATATTCATTTCTCCTAGATAAAGTGTACGGGAGGGAGGGGAAGAGAAGAAGGAAGGAATAAGTATTTATAAAGCATTTGGCATATGTTAAGTACTCTGCTAAGCACTTTTACAAATAGTTTCTCATTTGATTCTCACAAAAACCATGATAGGTAGCTTCTATTATTATGCCCATTTTATAGTTGAGGAAAGTGAGGCAAAGGAAAGTTAAGTGATTTGCCTAGGATCATAGAACTAATAGATGTCTGAGACTAAATTTAGACTCATCAAATTGACTCCAGGCCCAACACCGTATCTGAGGCACCGCCAGGGGAGGGGGGTAGAGATAATTTTAGGCTAGTATCTTTTACTTGAGAAGAGCAGAGGAACCAGCCCCAAGGCCCCAGTTTCCTGCAATGGTGTGAAGGATAGAATTGAAAGATGAAGAGGAAAGGAAAGAGACAGCAGTGATTGGGATAGTCTATAAAAGACTGCTTGAAGCAGAAAGGTTGAAACGGGGAGTGAAAAGAAGTGACCTAAGATCTTCTGCATCCATTTTGCACCTTGCTTCCAGGATGATGATTAGAAAATAATTCTTGATTGTAATTATCTATCAAAAATGCATATAGATACACATATGTGAATATAAATGAATATCCAAGGAAAATATCTTTTCCAATCAATTTTTAAATAATGTTATTTCTTTTATCATTAATTTCTTTGTCCCTAATCTATCTCTCCCCAACTCCATAATTAAAGATATTTGCTAATAAGTGCAATCTTTATTCTTTATATATGCATACACATGTGTGGGACAGCAACTTCACCCAAAATGAAACTCAGAGGCTTCTCAAGTAGAAAGTAGAAATGGATTTTATTGGGAGAGTCTGCCCCCAGAGGGCAGAAATTTAGCTTTATACCCTAATGCAAACAACCTCCACCACCACCACTGGCCTTTTAGTCTCATTGGTGGAGTTCAAGCTTACAATCTAAACGCGAAAATTTACTACCCTAGGTACAATTTAACCAGTGCCAAACTCTTAAAAACACTTTTTGTTAGATTCGTTTGCTTGGGAATGGAAAGAGACCAGGGACAACAGGATTAGGCAATCACATAGAGCTCTTTTATTACTGGCATGCCAGAGCCTCCATCCTAATGATGAAGACCCCGACTCCAGGTTTAAGGCAGGTTTCATAGGGTACAGAAACAAAGAGGTAATTAGGGTACAGAAACGAAGAGGCAATTAATGCATAGTCAACATTCCATTCCTATCAGTTCCTGGGGTCCAGACATTATCTGTTCCTGGGGTCCAGACATTATCAGTTCCTGGGGTCCAGACATTATCAGTTCCTGGGGTCCAGACATTATCAGTTCCTGGGGGGTCCAGGGGGCCTCATGTTTACCTTCTTCTTATCTGTAAGAACAGACCCCACCTGGAGGTCAGGTCCCACCCAGAGGTAGCCTGGAGGTCAGGTCCCACCCAGAGGTAGCTACAGACCCCACCTGGAGGTCAGGTCTCACCCAGAGGTAGCTAATCTTGTTGTGACAATTTTATCATTCTGCTCATATTTTCAATTATTTCCTTGTTGAGACTATTAATCCTTTCCTAGGTCCCTACAGGAAGTTCCTTCCTAGTTCAACACTTTAATTTCACAGAGCAAGAAACGGATTTCCAGAGAGTTTAAGTTATTTGCCGGAGACTATACAGGTAATGAAGGGAAGAGCTGGGATATGAATTCAGGTCTTCTCACTGTAGAAGCAGCCTTATTTTCAAAGAACCACTCTTCTTCTTCAGTCATAACCCTATATCTTTCAACCTATCCTACAGATGCATATGCACCTTAAAGCTAATATTATTTTTAAAAATTTATTTTTACTTGTTATATTAGGTACTCCGAATCTGGATGCAAACAGATTTGATAGACTTTGGAACTAAATTACCAACAGCTGCAGGGAAAGACCAGATGAATTTCTAGGGAAAATGTCTTTTCAAATCTATTTTAAAACAATGTTATTTCTTTATCTGTCATTTCTGTCTCTCCCAGGCCCATCCCCCCACTACTATTAAGGAGATTTGTATGTAAATTCACTCTTTATTCCATAAGAGTTCACTAGCCCCAGGCTGCTTAGTCTCACCTGAAACCCTAATCCTTGCTTTCTACACAGCAATTGGTAGCTGTGGAAATGATTATGTTGTCACAACCAGAGGATTTGGACTTCAGGTGGGAAGTAAACAAAATGAGTAGATGAACTCCAGATAAAGAAAGGTTCTGTTTTCATGCAAATATGCCCCCCCAAAAAAAGGTGGAAAGGGAATTGTGAGGAAAAGAAAAAACCTGAAAACTACCCTTATTATATGTAAGCTTGTCTCTAAATCGAAGAATTTTCAGGATTTGCTAGGGAGAAGTCAATCTCTTCATCTCTTTTTGAAATCACACCTGGGGGTTAAGATAATTTTATATAAAACACTCCAAAGGACCTCAGGGAAGGTTTTAGTTCTTTTGGTTTTAGTATATTACAGGTAAGAAAGGGCAAAGATAAGGGATTGTGTGGAAAGGGGCCAGGATTTGGAAGGGCAGGTAGTGAAACAAGAATATACTACAATAATATGAAATCATTTCTTAATGATAATGTTAGTAATAATGGCAGTGTGTTGCAGTGGGAAGAGAATTCAGTTTGGGGTAAAAGGAAACGGGTTCAAACCCTAACTCTCTGTGATCTTGGCTAAGTCACTCGGTTTTTCTGAGACTCCTTCCTGCAACCACAAAATCAGGAGGTGGAAACATGGTCTCGAGGTTCCTATCAGCTTTAAAACTTATGAACTGTCATTGCTATGAATATGACCTCTAACCTCTAATAATATCATTTGTAAAAGTAATACATAAGATCAGCGAGAGCTGAACTGTAGCAGTCTGGTGTTTTGGGTTTTTTTTTTTTGTTGTTTTTTTTTTTTTAAAGGCAGTCATTCCTCAGAGAATAGGTGCACATTTAGAACTAAACCTTCAGAGTAGGGAGAAAGTGAGAGGAAAAGGTTTCTTCATTCTAATAAGAGACCAACCAACCAGAGAGGCAGGAAAAGAATGCATTTGGGGAGTTCACTTGACTGCTGAATGGGATGAGGTCACTCAGACAAGCTGACTGGAGAATTGTAAAGTTGGAGATGCCCTCAATCTGAATTCGAGGTCATACATGACTCACTCAAAGTGATTGAGGGCAGTATATAGCCTTCGAAGTTCTTTTATTTTCCCCCCTCTCTGGTCTCTATCAAGTCTCCCTATTCCCTTTCTAGTCAGCGATGCCTTCTATTTTATCCCGAGTCTGAGGATTATGAATACCTCCAAGGTTTAATTGCTTTTGTATTTTATGCAGGAGATCTTCCCAGGGAAGGAAACTGTTTGTACTTTATTCCATAGTGGATACAATAATCTCTCTAGTGCACATTTCACTCTAACTGTTTGCATGCAATATTCATCTCTCTCTAGAAAGGCAATATAAAAAGGCTCCTGTTTGCTCCCATTTGAATAAAACTATAACACTGTCAGCTATTCAAAGATAAATAGTCAATACTTACTGGAATGTTCAACAGCAGCCACTAGGCTATATCTAAAGCTATAAAATGACATTCGAAGCCATCGGAAGATATTGGCAATCAGAGATCTAGGGAATAGAAAATGACTGTAATTATTCGCCCCTGTGTTTGAAAATATCAATTTTCTTCTTTCTTTTCCTAGGCACTATGATCTCTTTATATTTGTGACTTGGAATGTTCAAAAGTAGGTATTTTCTGAGATATCAGATCAGATCACCTTAAAAAGGGCTTTCGTTACTTTTCAAAGGAAAGACCACATCCCATTAGGATGGTGCTCTTCAGAGCCTAGGTATAATAGCAGACATGCAGAGTACAAGCAATGTAGTCATTGTATCAAGGCCCCCAGAGGTAGCGTCCACAGCTCCTAGCTTCAAGCACCTCCTACTGTGACAGCGTGGATCTTCCACTGAGAGAAAACTGTCAGAGGGACATATTGAATTAAACATTCCTGGGTAGGGGAAAAGAATGATTGTGCTCTTTGTCAATGGCTTCTGCATCCCAGTCACCGGCTTCCCCATTACCTTGTGCCTCATGTCAGGAGTGCGTTAGCATTTCTGCGTCTTGGATTTGAATGAGCTATTGTTTCTCTCTTCTCATTCCTGATGGCCTGAAGACCTGGAGGTTAGCTATCACACAGGGGAGTAGACAAGTAGTACTGGAAAAACTAGTCTTCAGACTTACTTAAAGAAATTAAAGCTATTTGAAGAGTTGAATAGTGTCTAACCTTGGCAAAGAGCTAAAGGCAAGGGGATGAGGGGGTGGAAGAGTTTGATTCGGTGTCCATCAGAGCCGAATATTTCTAAGAAAATAGAAAGGTCTTCTACAAAGTTCTGTGAAATGAGAGGAAGGAAAAACATAACTTGACACATAAAGCATATTCAAGGCCAGCTGAGATGACAGGCTATGCCAGTTTAAAGAAATAAGTTCTGAGCTTCCCCAAGACAGTGTATATCCATATGAAAAAGGCAAGTGAAACTCATTTGCAAGGGTCAGCCAACCCCCTTTTAAGCCCATTTGGTAACAGCATCAAGGACTCAGTACTCCTCAGATGGCTCATTAGCACATATATGTTAGCAGGGAGCATTGGTCAAATTGTAGAGCAGTCCCTTCTGTTTGCACATTAGCCTGCTTCATTTCCATTTACAATATCCTTTCTTTTCAAAAGGAGTTTAAAATAGTGCTCTTTTCAAAAGATTCCTTTGAAAGAAGGTAGATTAGAATTATTGCCTTAAGTTTTCCCACACTCCACCACCTGATTCCACATAAACCATCCCAACCCAAAGTTTCAACCCAACATTACCTAGCCCTTCCAATATGTCCCCCGGAATGCCTGTTACATAGGTAACAAACTTCCCTTCATCCTATATCTTTTCCTCTCTCAATTCTTCCATCTACTAGCTATTACTGAAACCTGGCTCTGCCTAAATGACATAGCCTTCTTGGCCTTCCTTTCCAGTACTGGCTGCACCTTCACACTCAGCTCACTGGTCTAGGAGGGGGAATTGGGATACTCTTTGCTCTCTATTGACACTTCCAGGTTCTCTTCCTACCTTCATCACTCAGTAACTTCTCCTCCTTTGAGGTTCATGCCATACATATGTACCACCCAATCAAAATACTGGTAGCTATTGTCTCTAGACCCGCAGGCCGTTCTCCTTTTTTCCTTGATGAGTTTGGCATATTTCTCTTAATTTTTCTCTCTTCTTCAATGCCTGCCTTCATATTAGGGGACTTTAACATATTTATTGACTCTTCTTCAAACACCCTAACCACTCAGTTCCTTCCTTAAGGATTCACTTCCCTTGAGCTACTTCTCCACTCTACCTCAGTTACACACAGAGGTGGTCATACCCTTGACCGTATCATCTCTCATAAATACAACTATTTGATCCTGGACAAGTCACTTAGCCTCTGGTTGTCTCAGTTTCCTCAGATGTAAAATTGAGAGCTAAATGCCTACTTCAGAATTTGAAATCAGATTCTAAATTCTCCAAAACAGTAGGTATAAAGCGTTTTTTCCCCAAAGCTGTCCATCAGATTAGGATGAAAAAATAATGAATTCTTTTTTTCCATTTCCTTATGTCTCCTTTTCCATAACATCCTCCCACTGGAAATATTTCCTTACCTCTCAGTAAGATGGAAGACAGAGAGAGAGAGAGAAACAGAGAGAGAGAGAGAGAGAGAGAGAGAGAGAGAGATGAACAGATAGATATATGATTTATTAAGTGCTTACTATATGCCAGGCTATGTATTAGACACTGGGAATACAAATACTAGCAAATAAATAGTTCCTAAACTCAAGAAATTTATATTCAAATGGAGGAAAAGAACATATAAAGGGGATCCAGAAAGGGCAGGGTTAATGATACAGAAGTTGAAATAAATGGTGGAATGGTGTGGAAATAACCAGGAGGTTAGAATGAGGTCTCATTTGGATAAAGATGAAACTAAAGAAAATATAGAGAAGTCAGCAGGACCTTTAATTTTTTCAGGTTTTTGTTTGATTATTTGTTTGTTTTTCCAGAATAAGACTTAGAATGGTGCATTTTTAAATGGAAGCCCTCTTATTCTTCACCAAAATAAAGTCCTATATGCAATACAGAGACTGAAAAAGCTTGTCAGATCACCGTGTTCTCTGGAAACTCTTCAAGTTAATGAATCCACTGAGAATCTGATTAAATTTGAGAGAGATGCAGGGAAGGGGGTGGAAGGGATGTCAGTGGGAAACCTCCAGGGAAAACAGCACACAAACTGCACTATTTTGCCTCGCTTTCTTTCTGGACAATCATGCTCACCTCCCCCTCCCATGGCTTACTGTTCTTTTGGAATTGGTCTGTCACACACACACACACACACACACACACACACACACACACACCCGAAAAACAATAACTAACTCATCAGTGTTGAAACATATAAATATTGGCAGCTGGTACTTTCCCATCCTCCTGTGCTCAATAGGTAAGCATCAAGGAGTTCAGCAGCTTTTCTAAGTGAGCCCAGGAGGGCTTCTTTGCTGATTTTTCAATCTCCATCTGTGCTACCACATCTCTCCTTTTGGGGGAAGTGGGGGTGGAGGTAGGGGAGGAGATGTATCCACTTTCACCAACAATAAATTTTAGGCACTCTTTTAGCCCTTACCAAGCCTTCTCCCCCATATCCAATTATGAGTTGTCCTCTTCCCCCTTTGGCTTCTATTTTTCTTGCTCATTGAATCAAAGTTGTTTTTTTTTTTTCAGATGATGAAACAAGCGTCTGAAACTTTTGTAAAGTTTTTTTTTCCCCCTTGATAAAGTACAATCTTCTCCATTTCATGTGGTGTTCAGGACAGGACAGAAAAGATCCTGAAAAATATCACAAAGGGATAAGATTTCACTGACACATTACTTTCCCCCAAATATGAATGACAGCTGATGATGAGAGGCACAGGAAATAATTTTCCATTTGGAAACAATGGAAACAATTCATTCAATTAAAAAATAACTATTTCTTCTCTTTCTTTTTTGTTTTAAATACTAAAATCATGAACATAAAAAGGAGATTTAGGTTTGCTAGCAGTTTGTCTGCTCTGGCTTTTATTCTCCACTTTTGAGACGTAGAGTCACTCCTGTGGCAAACTGGGTTCTTTGTTGAGAGTCCCTGCAAATTGGAGAATTGCTTTTGATTTTACTGCTTAGAAACATTTGAGTCCCAGAATTCTTGAGCTCTGGAGCCTTGGAGTAACTCACACAGAGCTAGCTAATTGTGTAGGTCTCTTAATTTTAAGTGTGAAGAAGATCATTGTATAGAAATAGAAATATATGTGTGTGTATGTATTTATGTATACACACACACATATACATATGTATGGTACATGCTATTCACAAATGATATTTGAAGGCCTCTGCAGTGATGAATCTATTTAAATCAATACACCATTATTAAGTGCCTACTATATGCAAGGTTCTTTGCTGGGTGCTGGGAAAAAAAAAAGCAAAAATGAAACAGTGCCTGTCCTAAAGGAATTCATGATTGCTAACCTTGGGGGTCTCTCAAGTATCTATCCTGGGTGCTCTTCCCTTTTTTCTTTCTACTAACTCACTTGATCTCACTAACTCACATGGCTTCAATTATCTTCTCTATGAAAATGATTCCTAGAGCTGTGTATGCAGCTACAGGGTCTCCCCTGAGCTACAGTCATGAATCACTAACTGCTGTTTAGGCACCTTGAACTGGATGTCCCTTAAACCATCATAAACTCTTAAGTGTCCAAAGCAAAATTCATTGTTGTTCCCTCAAATACTCCTCACTTCTGAACTTTCCTATTTCTGATGAGGGCACTATCCTTCTAGACACCTAGGCTCACAACCACGTGACAGCTCACTCTTGTTCAACCCACATATCTAATCCATTTCCAGATTTCATTATTGTTTTTTTTCATAAATGTTTCTTCTACACTCACACAGCCACCATGCTAGTTCAGGCCTTCGTCATAATCTCCCAGTTGATCTCGCTGCCGCGATTCTTTCTCATC
Organism: Phalanger gymnotis; assembly: GCA_028646595.1. NCBI lineage: Eukaryota > Metazoa > Chordata > Mammalia > Diprotodontia > Phalangeridae > Phalanger > Phalanger gymnotis. Next base: position 192,277,634 of record CM053622.1, read on the forward strand.
TCCAATTCCAGCTTCCACTCAGCTGCCAAAGTGATTTTCTTAAAGTTAAGATCTGTCCGTATCAGAAACCACCCGATAAATTTGCATGGTTCCCTATTACCTGTAGCATCAGATATGTATCTTCTGTTTGGCATTTAAAGTTCTTTATCATGTGGCCCCTTCTTACCTTTCCTGTCTTCTTACGTTCTATTCCTTACAGTCACTTTATAAACCAGCTACACTGGCCTATTTGTGCTTTTCCTCACATAGCATTCATTTTCCTAACCCTCATATTTAAAATGCTGTACCCCTCTCTCCCACCTATTAGTTTTTCTGGCTTCTTTCAAGACTCAATTCAAACACCTCCTTCTCTAAGGCTTTTCCTATTCTGTTAGCCACATTTCTCCCAAGTTGCTGTATTCTTCGCCTCTAAGAGTACCTTTCATTTGCTCTGTATCTATCTTTTTTGTACCTAATTATTTACATATTGTATCTCCCATTGAAATATAAGCTCCTTAGGGGCAAGGACTTTATTTACCTTTCTTTCTATCCTAGCAGTTTAGTAGAGTACCTAGAATATTTTGTTGTTGTTCAGTCATTCAGCTGTGTCTGACTCTTAGTGACCCAGGGGACCATAGCATACCAGGCCCTTCTACCATCTACTATCTCCTCAAGTCCATCTAAGCTCACATTCCTTCCTTCCAGGACACTATCCATCGTATCCTCTGCTGTGCCCTTTTCCTTTTGCCTTCGATTGTTCCCAACGTTAGGTTCTTTTCCAATGAGTCCTGTCTTCTACTTTGTGACCAAAATATTTAAGCTTCAGCTTTGGTATTTGACTTTCTGCTTAATAATCTGAATTAATTTCTTTAAGTATTGTTTTTTCCTCCTTGCTGTCCAAGGGACTTTCAAAAGTCTCCTCCAGAACCATAATTTGAAAGTGCCAATTCTGTAAGGCTCAGCTTTCTTTGTAGTCCCACTTTCAAAGCCATACATTGCTTGTGAAAAAAATTATAGCTTTGACTACACAGATTTTTGTCAACAAAATGATATTTCTGCCTTTTAGAATGCTGTGCAGATTTCCAATAGTTTTCCTCCCAAGGAATAATTATTTTAATTTCATAGCTACAGTATCCATCTGCAGTGATCTTTGAGCCCAAGAATATAAAATCTGACAGTGCTTCCATTTCTTCTCCCTCTCTTTGCTGGAAAGTGATGGGACCAGTTGTCAAGATCTTACCTTTTTTTGCCCAGAATATAGTAAGTGCTTAATAAGTGCTTACCTACTGACTAAATGCTGGCAATAAGGCAAAATATAGTTCCTACTATTACAGATCTCACATTCTAATGAGGGAGAAAACATGTAAATAAATAAATATATACAAGTTATGTAACGAGTAGCTAGAAGGCCATCTAAGAGTAGAAGATGCTAGCAATTAAGTGGCCCAGTAAAGGCCTCCTCTAGAAATTTGAAATAGGGATTTGAACTGAGTTGTAAAGGAAGCCAGGGAAGATAAGAGGCAGCTTTTAGAAAGCAGAGTATTCCAGGCATGGGAGATAGTCAGTTCAAAGGTTCAGAGATGAGAGATGGAGTGATCTGTACAAGGAATAGCCAGTAGTCCAGGATATATATATATACTAAGTAATTCGATGTAATTTCAAGAGATGGCTCTAACAGCTACAGGGATTAGGGAAGTTCTTGTTAAGGTGATGGCACATGTTGATGTGCTTGGAAGGAAACTGGGACTCATACAAGATAGAGAGGATAAGGCATTCATTCTAGGCAAGGCCACCATAGGGAATAGATTGCATTATATGTATAGTAGGAGGAAAATGGAATTGGGAGAAGATATTAATAACTGCTGGAAACAACAAATTCTCCATGGAGAAAGTGGTACCTCTTTTGAGCTCTGAAGGAAGACAGAGACTTTCGTTTATTCCAAATTCCTTTTATTGAAATGTTAAATGAGTTTTCGAGAAATTCCATACTTTTCAAAAGATTCTAGAGCTAGTTAACACCAATGCCAAAATAGAGACTGAGGGCCTGTTCTAGGTCCAATACTTTTTCCGTTGCTTGCCAGAAATAGTGTAAAATTTCATTTTAATATCATTCGAGGGATTTTCGACTTTCTGGATTTTAATGTTAAATAACAGTGCACTTATATTTAGATCCTGGCTCTACCCCTTCTTACTTGAGTGACCCTAGGTGCATGGCTTCACTTCTCTGAACTTCAGTTTCTTCGCCTGTAAAATGGGAATAACAAACTATCTTTGGGCTACCTACCTACTAGGTAGTTAGAAATCAATTAAGAATTATTAAGGTGCTGTAGTAATATGATCCAGTATTATAGTCAGCCATTTTTCCTCCAAAAAGAGCCATCAATTAGATTCATGGATTGGCGGCTCAGCCTATGCTGACATATATTTGATTGTCACCTCTCTTTGTCAGTGCTTGAGGATGACATGAAAAGTCTTCTTGTAAAGAACTGAATATCCCATAGCTTTAATGTTATATTATAGACATTACACCTGTGCTCAAAGGTTCTCAGATGTAGGAACACAGAACACATCTACATCAGACAACGCTATAAGTACCTTGACCTTTTTGAAGCAAAGCTTGACTTTTTCTTCCAGTCTTTCCCTAAGAGGCTTTTTCTTAGCGCTGGCAAGGAAGAATTATTCATTGAAGCTTTAAGGCTACTGCCTAATCCTCCACTACAGCTACATTTTGAAAAGTTTAAGTATAAGCCATAGGGACCAAGTGTTATTGGAATAGCTAGTTCATTTGATGTCTTAAAAGGACAGAGGAAGAGGTTTCTGGTCCTGCTCCCCTGGTGCTCACATTATCATGCTCATTATATCAGACTCCCAGAGCATATATCTAATTATTGTGGTAATAGATAGGGTCATCCAACCAGCAGGAATCATTTCATTGTGCTTTTCTTGACTTCTATCATGAAGCTTGAGAATTTCACCATAGCTGCTCATTCACCTTGAAGGTGGACCTACATCTGTTTCTGGAGGGATCGTTTCACCAGGACACCTAGGGTGATTTTCACCTATGGAGAATCCATGACAGATAGTGGAAGAGCCAAAATGGAGGTAGTCAAGCATGAGAAAAAGTGTCTTCAAGTACAGAAAGGAGTCTCCTTTGTTGAATTATGTACATCTCCAGCAACCTCCTCCACAATCTCCCCACCAACAGCTTCATCTTCAACACCATACATTTTGCTCCTATTCACCCACTTCTGGAATCATGAACAAATTCACTCTGCCATTGTTTGCTGAGATGGGTGGGTTTATCTATTCTTCTATGTCTCCACTCATCATCCTTGTAACACAAACAAAAGTGCACCTATCTGGCTACCCCTTCTGATGTGTGCTATTTGCTCCATTAGCGTTTAAGCTCCTGGACAATAAAGATTGTCTTTATCATGCTTGTGGCCCTTGAATTTAGCCCAATGCTTGGCACATAGTGATCACTTAATAAATGATTTTTCTTTCTTCTTTTCCTTCCTCGATTCCTTGCTTCCTTGCTTCCTTCCTTCTTTCCTTCCTTCATCCATGAACTTTCATGGGGAAGCCAAATTCACCTCATTTAGTACATAACTAGCAACCAAGAGAGGAAGTTATGAAAAGGCAGATTTTTAAAACTGCCTCAGAAGTTAGTGGACTCTTCCTCCCTTGAAATCATCAAACAAAGGCTAGATGACCATTTGTAAACTACACATTAAAGGAGATTATTATCCAGCTATGGTTGGATTTTATGTCCTTGCTTCCAAATTTAAGATTAGGTGAGGATCTGGGACATCTGGCAAATGTTCTGATAAGGTACTGGATGTTGGTCTGCATAATAGAGTGTCCATCCCTCAGTATAAGTATAAAGGCTGCTTCATAATCTATTTCTCTGGACCTAAAGACCTAAACATTACAAAAGATCTCTGATATGGGCTATAATGTTTGACCCATCCTCAGCTGAGTGGAGGATGAAGCTAAGGAAAGCATTAGCAGCAACAACATATGATCAGTGGATTCAGATGGTGCAATCACAAGATGCTAAAGATCATGTGCCAATCTAAATGGTTTTTCATCTGATAGACTATTAGTATCTTTATTCATGAGAAGGGATTACTTTACCTCATATTTGTGCATTTTTGAAGTATGACAGCATTGCTTTGTGTACCTCAAAGTGTTAAACAATGCTTAGTGACACAGAAGTAGAAATGAAAGCAGATGGTGGGGGAAACAGTCCTGGGAACTGGCAAGGCATTTTTGGTAAAAGGATAAAGGGCAAAAGGATACCATAACATTGGACATTCTGGTGTATATATGTGTGTATGTATATGAATGTGCATAAAGGTCAGCTACCACACTGATGGTAAATTCTTCAACTTGAAAAGGCTACAAGCCAAGACCAAAGTGGAGGGAGTGTTGGTGTATGGTTTTCTGTTTGCAGGTGATTGTGCACTCAATGCAGCCTCTGAAGCTGAGATGCAACAAAGTATGGATCAGTTCTCTTATTCTTGTGCTAATTTTGGCCTAACAACACCACCAAAACTCAGGTGCTCCATCAGCCACCACCACACCATGCATATGTAGAACTATCGGTTAATGCAAATGGAGAAGTTTTGAATGATGTTGATGAGTTCACTTACCTTGGTAGTGTACTTTCCAGGGAAATACACATTAATAATGAGGCTGACACATGCATTGCCAGAGTTGGCTCAGTGTTTGGGAGGCTCTGAAGGAAACTGTGGGAGAGAAGAAGTATTAGATTGACTACCAAACTAAAGATCTACAGAGCCATTGTGCTGACCTCATTGTTGTATGCCTATGAAACCTGTACAGTATACCAATGCCATGCCAGGAAACTGAATTGCTTCCATTTGAATTGTCTTGGGAAGATTCTGCAGATTACCTGGCAGATAAGGAACGAGACACTGAGGTCCTTAGTCGAACTAAACTGCCAAGCATTCAAACTCTTTTTCTGAGAGTACACCTCTGATGGGCTGGCCATGTTGTTTGAATGTATGCTCACCAAAAAAAATGGAGAACTCACACAGGGCAAGCATTCATAAGGTGGTCAGAAGAAGCAACACAAGGACACTCTCATGGACTCTCTTAACAACTTTGGAATTGATTGTGTGACATGAGAGACAGTGGTATAGGACCACTGAGCATGGCATGCCCACATCAGAGAAGGTGCTGTGCTCTATGGACAAAGCAGAATTGAAACAGCTCAAAGGAAACACAAGATGCACAAATTTAGAGACTCTACCCCAAATAGTTCACAGGGACTATTTGAGCCTGACTTAGGGTAAAGCATTCCAGGCTCACATTGATCAGCCACAGTCGGATAGCATAGTGACGTCATTTTGGTCCCCGAGAGCAAAGGACAACAACCACCATGCCATCCATATTCATATTCATATCCATATCCATATCCATATCCACATCCATATCCATATCCATATCCTTATCCGTATCCATATCCAGTAAATCTATATTGTCCATATCTATCTATCAACTTATCAATCTATCTTATTTATATAGATCTACTTGTATGTTGTCTTCCACATTAGACTGTAAGCTCCTTGATAGCAAAGACTGTTTTTCATTTGTTTTGTTTTATTTTTTCCTTTGGATCCTCAGTATTTAGTGCAGGGCCTGGCACATAGTAGGTGTTTCATAAATACTAGTTGATTTGAATTAAGCTCACAACATTCTATCATTAAAAAATTTCTTTTCATGTTAGATATATTCCTATTATAGTCTATCCGTGTTCTTGTACTCATGGAAATATCACTCCATTCAGAAGACACACCTTCACTAGCCACCCTTGCCAGTATGGAAACTTCTCTCATGACCCCAGATACTTGCAGCAGGAGTAGAACTACATTTTCCTTGCTGCTGTTTCTAGACCTTACCTTTGGTGCCACTACTATTTTTTTGAGTTTTACTATTTCTGATTGTATTAGCACATCCAGATCCTCATTGCTGTCATTTACCTGATACCAGGTTATTCCCTCTCTTTTCTCAGGAGTCTAATGACCGAATCATAGTATTTCCCCTCATCTGGAAACACAGTCCTCAATATAAAGTCATCTCAAACACCATTCTCTCCAAGTTCATCAAATTCTTACATTTCCAAGGTCAGTATCCTGATTCCACCTCATCCACACATAAGAATGACCTGCTTGCTTTAATCTCCACTATCATCATGACCTCCCTTGCCCAGGATAAACTCATCCCCAAGAAACTTACAATTGCAGATATTGCTTCAGCTTTGCTACTTATACTTCATTAGTACCCTCACTGGCCTCTATCTCTCTGTTTAGAAGACTGGAGGGCAGAGCAAAAAAACTCCTCCCAGAGCCTCTTTTTAAAGAGGGCCCAGAAACTGTGCCAACTCTTCATTTTACACCAGCTGCTGTGTATTTTTTGGACTTCACAATCATCATCCCTCCATGGTGGTAACCACTGTCCTGCCTTTTTTCAGCTTCCATTTTATGTTCTCTTACTCAATTAGATTGTAAGCTCCTTTAAGGCAAGGACTATATTTCTTCATATTATATTTATCCACAGGGACTCACACAGTGACTGGCACATAGGAAGTGCTTAGAAATCTTTATCTTATTATTCAGATAATACCCATATTTGTGTGAATAAACTATAACACCAGAATGTCTCAAAACAGTTATTTTCTGGTTTGTATTTTAGTTATAATTAGTTTGAAAAATAAATATATTTTAGTTTCTTTGAAAAAAATGTTCTTTGTGATCAAGTGCTCAATAAATGTTTACTCTAATAAAATAAAAATAAATAAAATCCCTCAGTTGTACACTCTAATGAAATGTGCTGAGAATACCTATGGTCATTGATCCCATCATCATCCCTTACTCTTCTACCTTGATTATTCAGAACTCTGAAATTCTTCTCTGTGACATCAGAGAGAAGAATACATACATATATACATACATAAACATATGTGTGATTGTGCATGTGCATATATAAATATGTGTGTGTGTGTACATATACACACACAATTGGGAGAAGTCTCTGAAAGAAAACACTAAGATCAAGGAGGAATGGGAAAAGCTTCTTGATGAAGGTGGGATATTAGCTGAGACTTGAAGCAAGCCAGGGAAGCTGTTGTTGTTTTTGTCCTTTGTTCTCAAAAAGGACCACGAAATCAGGGAGGTGATGCCATGACATGCAAGTGAATTGGATTTAAATGAGGGAGGGTTGTGCAAAGTCACCTTACTTTCTCCCCCAGAGCCATCTGGGTCCAGTGATCAGGATGACTGGAGATGGCCCTGGATGCAGTAGGAGACCTTGAATGAAACAACAAAGTATCCTACTGTGGAATTGTGCTGCTAATGTAATCAAAGATCTTCTCCATCCATTCAATAGGCCTCAGGTGGAGCTAGTTAAGGGAAGTTTGATTAGGAGAGGCTTGCTTGTAGGCACCATTTGCTATTAGGTACTAAGCCCCAGGCCTACACCCATTTTCTACCAGTTGCTAAGCCCCAGGACTGCACAGGGTATATATACCCCATAGCCCTTAAGCTCCGACTAGAGAGCTGTGGAGAGTAGAGAGCTGCAAAGACCAGAGAGCTATAAGAAGAAGAAGATGAAGAAGAGAGAACTGTGAGAGAGGACAGAGAACTGGAAGAGATGGATAGACAGAGAGACAGAGAACTGGAAGGGCTCTAAGAACTGCAAGGGCTTTCAGAACTGTGGGAGGAGGGGACAAAGGCAAGCAGACAGTTAGGATATGTGAGTGAGTGTTTACAGGAAAGCCCTAGCAGAAAGGAAGATTACAGGTTGGCTTGGCTCTTTGCTGCGACACTGTGTTTTAATCTCTTTGCTGTTTCATTGTGATGGACTTATGGTTTTGGGATACAATTACTGCTATGTTGAAGTGGGGTTATTGGTTCTGTAATTTGATCCTCTGGTGTCTGAGTAAGTGTTTTACTTCTTCTGCCTTCTATACAGAGAGTCTCTTATACTTTGGGATTCCAAACTACACATGGTCACCATTGATATCATGAACCTTGCCTTACTGATACAGGAATTGACGCTGAATATTGAGGCAAGTGAAGGAGATAGAGTGGTCCAAGGAATGAACTAGAAAATAGGGACAGATCAATGATCCAAAGTCCAATATAAAGTTGAAGAGGAGAATTAGTTTAAACAAGAAAGTTGCAGCTATGGAAATGGAAATGATTGAAATAGAGAATGGAATTCAAACAGAGAAAAATTATTATTTTCTCATTATATTAATAATCAATTTTATACGCAGAACCCAAAGATGTTTTTTTGGTTTCTTATTCAAAGCCCATTCTCTCAAGGACATTTCTGACTTTGCCCAAACATTCATCCCACTCAAATCTTCTTATCTTGCAGGAATTCTTAGTGTAATCCCACCATTGTTCAACTAGGACTGGGTGGAGAACAGAGTCTGTGGTATAGATTGATTGCTGAAGTGAAATAATCTGGGAATGCTGACATGATCAAAGTCACTTCCCCAGCCCCTTCTTAGAAAAAAGCCCTACCTTTCATTCTAATATTCATTCTCTCATTAATTGTTAACCAATCAGAGTTTATCTCTGCTCGTCAGGAACACCCACTTTCCAAAGATATTTAAGGCATTTGGTGTCTCCATTAGGGGTCTTTAGTTAAGAGAGAGACCCACTGACCTCAACTTATTGATTATTTGCTAGCCTAATTAATAAATTGATTGTTAATTACACCCAGGAACTATGTCTTTCAGACTTTTCTTTCATCTCACAACTTTTCAAATTATGAAAGTAGTCTAATTCTTGGAGATGATGATGTCTAGGGAGAGAATATGCCAATGTGTTACTGAAATGCAGTAAAGAAGATTTTTGGAGATGAGGAGAAAGTATCTAACAGGATAGACAGGGTCATTAGTGGGCCATTTATACCACTAATACCATTAGTACTAAAGTTCTGAAGCGTAAAAAGGCAAAAGATTGAGCCACAAAGAAGTATTTCTTAGGAGGTTCAGCTCTGGAGCAATGAAACAGTTAAAGTCTAGGTTTTCAAAAAGTCATTTTACTGTAATAATCAATAGTCAACAAATATTTATTAAGCACGTACTATAGATGGCGGCTGGGAAGCAGTGACTGGCGTGAGCTCCCCACCAAGTCCCTCCAAAAACCTATAAAAAAAA
>CM053622.1:192287311-192313790 GCA_028646595.1 Phalanger gymnotis
GGAACTCAAGGTTTTAAAAAAATAGATGTTCAAAAGTAAAAAAGTTTTTTTTTCATGCAACTAGAAAATAAGATGCACAGGCAATGTGGCGTAGAGATTTATCTTGCCCTACAAGAAAGGAAGGGAAAGGGGCATGGGAGGGGAATGGGGTGACGGAGGGGAGAGCAGACTGGGGAACAGGGCAACCAGAGTGTACGCCATCTTGGAGTGGGGGGGAGGAAATGGGGAGAAAATTTGTGATTCAAACACCTGTGAAAATCAATGCTGAAAACCAAACATATTAAAAATAAATTAAACAAAAAAAGCATGTACTATATTCCAGGCACTGGGCTAAATATGGAAAAAAGACAAGCCTCATTATCAAGGAGTTTACAATCTGTTAGGAGAAGAGACCACACAAAAGGAGGCTGGAAAGCTGGGGAAGAGTAAGATACTTGATTTAGGGGGAGGGGAGTATGAAGAAGTCAGAGAAGTCCTAAAGTAGCATGCCCAGAGAGCAAATGAGTCAATGAGTCAATGTTTCTGCTCAGCCCTCTCCTTAAATGGAGGATTTGGAGTTCATGTCTTTGCCCTCCAAATGGGCGGCAGAAGTTACAAATGATGTGCATGTACCTTTTGCCTACTACTATGGTATATGAAGTAGTCTAAAACCTCTTGAAACGCTATTTAACCAGTACCTACATTTTGGGATATAGTTACAATATTAATAGCTCATATTTCTTTGGAGCTTTAGAGTTTCTTTAATTCGCAGTTATCCCAAGAACTACATGATGGATATATTATTATCCCTAATTGCATTTGAGAACACTGTGGATCAATGAAATTAAGTGATTTGTACATGGTATTGTGGCTAATACATGATAGTGTTGATATTGGAACCCAAGTCTTCTGATCTCAAGTCCAGTGTTCTTTCCACATTCCACTACACCACGATATTTCTCCATTAAAAGTTTGGTGACAAAGTAATGGTATTATTATTATTATGTGGCAAATTAGAAAAAATGGGGAAAAATTTAAATGGCTCTTCTCCACTCCTCCAGTGATAATGGACTCCTGGAGTGATGGGAAAGGTGCATAGAGTACTGAGAATGACCTAGTTTCTAAGGCATCAACAAACATTAATTTAATTGTTTTTGATTCTCTACAATCCTTTTAATCTATGATTTGTTTGGAGACCAAATGAGGTGACACAGCTCTAAAGAGATAAGATCACTATAAATTAAACCAGAAAGCATATAAAAATTGAATTAAATGGTTCACAGGTTCTCCTTGGAGATATAAATAAAAAAGTGGGTGGAGGTGATTTTATTCCATATCTAGTGGCAAGAAAAAAAAATTTCATAGGCCAAATGGTCAACTACATTTGCATTGACAATGATGAGTTTAGGCAAATCGACTAACATGAAGACAATTCATGTTAATTTGCATATGAACGTCTATTTCAGAGAATAAATTATAAAGAAAGTCTATGGAGCATTCAGTACATCTTTATATGCACACAACTAGTTGAGAGATGTTTTCAAGCTTCTATTGTATCTGAAACATTTTAAATATATTTTCACAAAGCATTCAACATCACAGAACAGAATATTGTTTTCAAAGTTCTCCTCGAACAGTGTATGTTTATAGTATAGATGAATAATTAAAGCATTTATTTGACACAAGACTTTATGACAGATACTATATATAGCAGGGACACTTCTTCATTCACTCGCTGGGTATTCATATCAGGTGAGATCTGTAGCAGGAAGACATGCTCAAGTAAGGTGTTTACCAGTATTACAGAGAAGAGTCTATGTGGAACTCAAATAGAGGAAGGTTTCCCTATTCATATTCAAACTGTTTAAATATCGCTCTATTTCTAAATAATATAGTATTCATTTTATTGAGCCTTAGTCAAATAGTAAAACAAAACAAACAACTCCCTCCGAAAAAGAGAAACCCTTTCAGTGAAATGTCTAATATTTAAAAGAGATTTAAAAGGTAAAAATTAAAATGAATGAAATAGTGCCCAGAGTATGAAATAAAGTTGATTGAGCAACCTATTGGGATAGCATACCAAAATCTACATATCTGTTTATATTTGCATACTATTGACCTATCTATATACTCTTGTAGTTGACATAGATATCTATTAATATTATTTTTTCACATATATAAATATGGGTAAGCACACAGACATATACACAGGTTTGTATGTATGCATGTATGCAAATGAATTTGTACATACATATATTTGTATATGAACATGCATAGGCATATGCAGACATGGATGTATAGAGAGATCTAAATAGGTCTAGACATGGATACATCCATCCATGCAGATGTAGATATCTATAAATATATAATTCTATAAATATATGTATATATAATATATTGTTATGTAAATATCTAGATATATATCTATAAATACCATCAAATAGCAATTTCTAGATATCTATATCTAGACATTTCTACAAAGATATATCTAGATATAAACATTATCTCTATGTAATCTATGTATTTGGTCTGGACCTGTGATTTCATCTGAGTAGAAATGTCCTAGCCTGATGATGGCTTTAATTCATAGAACATCCTGGTATTAGACATTATAAACAATACAAAGAGTAATGGAAACAGGAATGCTGATTAAAAATAGGCTGCAATATAAGAATAGCAATAATCTTTAAGCTAGATATGGTATAGGAGATCTCATCCTGGGTGTATATCAGAAAAGGAGATAGACCAGTCAGGTATTGGAATGAGATAGAGCAACTGAGTGTCATGTGTTACTCTCTGAATATGAAAAGATTATTTTGATCTTTTGTGGATCTATTAATTACTGCTCCAGAGCTTTCTCAATTCCTCCCCACCTTCAGCTGCATAGGCAATAAATACACCTTGTATACATATATACAAAGGGTATTTTTGGCAGAAGGTGGTATGTATGTAACACATATAATAATATATTTGTTATACATGTGACATATACAAATGTATGTTTATATATGTGTATTTATATGTGTACATGAGGTTTCCCGCAATAGAATGCAAGGCCCTTGAGGGCAAGAACTTTTTAATTTTGTCTTTGTAATCCCAGCAGGTAACAAAGTGTCTGATATATACTGTATGATTAATAAATGTTTATTGATTGGTTAATTGATTTTACAGATATGCTATGGAAGATTTGTAAAAGGACATGAAATGGAATCACACAAGAAGGGGTAGGATCCACCTAGAATGGAAACTGGCCACACAGATGAGGTCACAGTGATATCATCTTGTCAGTGTGAAAAGAAGTATAATTTCCTTCTCAGTGACTTGAAAAAAAAATCTTTTAAAAATTACTTGCACTTCCCTCTAAAGGATCGCCACTCACCCCGAATTACTTAGTAGATTCCTCTTTGATGAGGAAAGGCTATAATATAAAAATGGAAACTTCAGGTTTGGTTTTCTTGCACCACTGCCTTTTAGTACCAGTGCTAGCTAAGAAACTGTGATTTGCTACTTGCTTAAGTAAAAGGATGTATTTTCCTTAAGATGCAATCTCAAATTTTATATTCCTTGCATCATAGAATACAGTATTTCCACTTGAAATTTCTTAAGATGAAAACATAAATTATTGTGGCCAACAAGGTTGTTCATACGGCAGTGCACAAAATACAAATGATGAGGCTAAATTATTATAGAGCCTGGAAGTTATCTATAAGTCTCTTTTTGCATAATTTAGATTTATGAAATTTTTATCTCATACAGATGTCTGCTCCTATCTTAATTTTTAAAATAGTGTTTTTAAGTGATGCCTGGAAAGCCCTTCTTACTCTAGCTCAGGGCTTCTTAAACTTTTTGCACTCATGACCCCTTTAGCACTTCTCAAGTTGTGAGTCACAACCCCAAGCTCACCAATTTTTTTTTTTTGCTTTTCCATCATTGAATTTCTACACTTGTCCCTCCTTTCAGAAGCTTTCCTTAATTACTTCACAAAATCACAGAATTTGAGAGTTGGAAGTGACCTCAATGGCCATCTGTTCCAATGCATATATCAAAAGTATATCCATTCTGACATACCTGACAAGTAGCTACCTGGCCTCTGCTTAAAGACCTCCAAGTAGGGGGAACTCTCTATTAGGAAAAAGAAAATGGTTTCCTCCACTGTGTAATTCCCAATGCCATAGATTCATAGAATCCTAGGACTTGTAGAGATATTAAAGAATATTCAGTTACCTTGCTACTAAATAGACAAATTCCATCTATAACATTCCATGATGGAGAGATTTCAGGTGATCAGCTTATCATGGTTATCAGCTTTATCATGGCAAAATATGTCTTGTGCCAATTAAGTGGTATAAATAATATCAACAGTACATATTACAGAAATTCCAAGGTATCAGTCAGTTAGTGCTCTGTTTTTGAGGGTGGATACTGCCTAGAGTTGGAGCTGACAGTTGGTACTTTGTTTTGTGGGGTGGATACTACCCTGAAATCCTTCCTTTGTAATTTGTGTTTTTCCACTGTGCTATCTTGGCTATTTCTAGCTAAGCAATATTATCTTTCCTTAAATATGCAAAATTAAATGGGGTCTTTTGGATCACTGCCTTGTTATGAAGGGCTTGCATAACTCAGTGAAACTATGAGCTATACCATGCAGGGTTACCTAACACAGACAGGTCATAGGGGAAAATTCTGACAAAAAGTGAACCACTGGAGAAGGAAATGGCAAACCACTCCAGTGTCTTTGTCAAGAAAACCTCATGGACACACTTGGACACTCTTCAGGAAATAGTGGATGACAGAAGGGCCTAGAGTGATATGATCCATGGGGTCACAAAGAGTCAGCCATGACTGAATGACTGAACAACAAATTGCTTTTCAGAATTGACTGGCTTATCTATTTTTTTTTCTGCGAAGCCTCCATTGGAAATTCCAGAAAAATGATTATGCCACCTGGTGACTGAGTCTAGAAGTTGCCTCTAAGAGTAAAGGATAAGGTTTCTAGGATAAATTGGAAACTGGAGGTCCACGTATTTCAAAATGTTATAAATAAGTATTCATGAGGACTTCTCTAGGCAAGGTGGCTGTGCCTTTAAAGTGCAAATATATGAAGGGAGGGCTGACTGAGGAATAAGGGAAGGCTGACTGGGGAATAGGGTAATGAGAATATATGCCATCTTGGAGTGGGGGGGAGGGTAGAAATGGGGAGAAAATTTGTAATTCAAACTCTGGTGGAAATCTAAACTAAAAAATTGAAAACTAAAAATACCAAATAATAAAATATAAAAATGCAAATATGTAGTGTGAATCCCATAATATATATTTAAGTAGAAAAACTAATTGGATTTGCCATATCTCCATCCCATCCACTCATCTACCCCTAACATCTGGCCATAAATTTTGTTGCTGTTCCTCTTTTCCTCCAGAGACTTTGCTACTATTGCCTCTCCCTAAGGGAGTAAATCCATTCATCTTTAAAACTCTATCCTGAGGCTGAGTTGTATAGATTGATCAATAAATGCCAATTCACATGACCCATTATATCTAGCCATCCTAGTCCATGATTCGCATATTATATACTTTGCCACCTTTCTATTTGGCCTACAGTTGACCATATTCCTCCATATAATCTCCTTCCCCCCCACCCACCCCATACACATACATACTTACACCTCTTTCTCTGGAAAGAATAAGCAAATCAGTATTGTCATTGATTTTGGAAACACTCTAACAGTTGGCTTTCCTATGGATTTGCTCACCATACCTATGATACTCCAGATCAAAATCCCTTTCACTGGATACCACTCTGCTATACATTTTGTCTCCCTAGTTAGAATATTTACTCTTGAACTAAGGCATTATTTTAGTTTCGTATTATTACATAGAGCCTAGAATAGGATCAGACACATAGTAGGTAGTAAATAAATAACTTCATTCATTCACTGTTTCATTATATCGAAAGCTAGAGTTAGGGCTTTAGCTATGGGATGCCAATAAACATTCTATATAACCTGCCAGCCAGATGCCACATTCTACTGTTTGTACATAGTTCATTATTTAACTCCCTTGTTAAGGCGCACCATTGTGCCTCTTATCCGATGACCAGAATCTTCCCATGACTTCTGGAATTCTGACCTCCAGTGGAATAAAGTACATTTGAAAGGACCAAATTGTAAGAGTTGACACTACATTTAAAAGGACTATAAGAAGATAATTCCAAAATAGTCATTTGAATCTATTCAGCTAGAAGTCACTTGTCTGTGACATTCATTGACATATGATGCAATGATGGAAATGTTGCATATACCACCTTTCTATGGGTTTTCATATCATGAAGGTTTGGGTTACAAATAAGACCAAGATTTGTATTTTTATGTCCTCCTTGAAAATATAGAAATCATTAGCTTTTGGCCAGGTATATAATCAATAAAAAAGATATACCTGGTTTACAGTCTAACACATCTTATCAAGAGGACTTTAAACCGAAAAATGAGTATGAGACAGAAAACGGAATGTGTGTCTGCCTAAGCCCAAGAGAGTAAGAGAGTACCAGGAACGCAGAGGGATAATAATCTAAAGGAACACTGATTCACAAGAGAGAGCAGTCAAAAAGAAAAGAAGGAAGAAAATCCCTGTTATCAGGTAAATCTTCACAATAAGATGGGCAAGAGAATTGAATATGAAGAGACAAGTTTAGGCACACAGGTATCATTGAGCTTGGGTGATATCAGGGCCACGACTAGAACATGGCTCTGGAAGTTGTCACATTCAAAAGAAATAGGATATATAAAGGGGAAGTAGAGTAGAGTATATTCAAGTTAATTGATATTGGATAATCTAGGCATCAGGGTTGTTGGCATGGAGGTTGGGGATAAGAATCAAATCAGGAAGAAACAGTAGCTACATTGTATTAGTTAATTAAAAAGTGTTTATTAAGTACCTGCTATATGCCAGGCACTGGGATGGGTCCTGGGTCATAAAAACAAAAATGAAATCATCATTGTCTTTAATAAGTTAATATTTTATTTGGGGGACAATATATGGACACATATAAATATATTAAAATATATACAAATAAATACAAGATGCCCTTTTTTTAGGGCAGAGTCTTGAATTTCTGAATGGCTTGATTTCACCTTAGAGAGAAGTTTCTAGTCAGATATTTAAAGGAACTATTCTTGGTTTTCTTCTGTTTGAAAATTTTCATCAAGGACATTGACAAATTTATGGATGAAATGTTTATAAAAAATTTTCAGGTGACAGAAAGCTGGGTGGGATAGTTTAATATTAGATGATAGAGGAAGGGTCCAAAAAAATTTCAACAAGCTAGAATCAGTCAATCAATAGACATTACAGTACCAGGTACTGTGATAAACCCTCCATATACAAAGAAAACTGAGAATCGAGTCCTGCCTTCAAGGATCTTACATTCTAAGGGAGGCAATATGTGTCTATATGTACATAGAATTATAAAACGAATCTAGTAAGTTGAAATTTAATATGGATAGGTTTAAATTCACACTCAGGTTAAAAAAAAGTTCAGCCGGGCACAAGGACAAGATAGAAGGGCAACAGTTGACAACAATTCACAAGAAGAATATTTGGATAATGTAGTGGACAGAAAACTTAATATGATTAAACAGTATACACATCAGCCAAAAAAACCCAAAGTAATCTTAGGCCACATTAAGGAAGGCATGGTGGGCAGAATACAGGAGGTAACAGATCTGCCTTCCTCAAACCACATCCAAAGTACTATGTTTAGTTTTTATGATACACTTTAGCCAGAAAACAGATAATCTAATGTTCACCCAGAGGAAGTTCTTCAGTATGGTTAGGAGTCAGTTGAAGCAAGTGAGGATGTTTAGACTTGATAAGAGAAGAAAAATAAGGCATATGTGTCACCTTTGAGTATCTGATGGTCTATTTATCATGTGGAAAAGAAAATGAATTTGTTCTACTTGTCCCCACAGGGCAGGATGAAATGGAATGAGAAGAAATTGAAGAGGCAGATTTTAACTTGAAAGGAAAAACACTTAATAATTAGAACTATTTTTTTTTAAACTAGAGAGTAGGTTGATTCAGAAAGTAGAGATTTCCCCTTCACTAGAAGTCTTCTGGGGCAGCTAGGTGATGCAGTAGAGTGTTGGGCCTGGAATCAGGAAGACCTGAGTTCAAATCCAGCCTCATTCACTTACTAACTGTGTGACCCTGGACAAGGCACTTAGCCCTGTTGCCTCAGTTTCCTCATCTGTAAAATGATCTGGAGAAGAAAATGGCAAAACATTCCAGTAACTTGGCCAAGAAAATCCCAAATGGGGTCACAAAGAGTCAGACACGACTGAAAAATGAGTAAATAACAAGAATTTTTCAATCACTGGGTCAGATGACCACTCAGGAATATTGTAGAAGTTAATTCTGGTAAAGTGCTGACTTAACTAGATGCTCTCTAGGGTGTCTTCCAAACTGAATATCCTATGATTTTGTATGAACAACTGCCTTATAATTATGTCTCTCTCAAAAGGGGATGCAGCAAGGAGCCACGATGGATAGAGAATGGGCCTTAGAATCATAAAGGTCTGAGTTCAAACTCCATCTCAACCACTTATTAGCTGCATGACCCTAGATAAACCATTTTAAGCCTGTCTGCTTGAATTTCCTTATCTGTAAGATGAGCATAATAATAGCACCCACCTTTCAGGGTTTGTTATAAAGGTCAAATTATTTAACATATGTAAAGCATTTTGCAAACCTTAAAATACTATATAAATGTTAGCTATTTTTATTAAATGTGATGGACTACCTTATGATATAGTGATAGTGAGACACGAGTTTCCTAATATTGGAATTGTTTATGCAAAGGCAGGATGACCTCTTGGTAGATATGTTGTAGAAGAGATGTATGCTTCATTATCTGTTGGACAATATGATCTCTGTGATTTATATATTTATATTTCTAAGTGACACAGAGATTAAAGGAATCCCTTGTACCATCACTTAAACTCCTCTCCTGATTACTCAAATCATGATAACTCAGATCAAAGAAAAAGAAAAGTTCTTGCTTTGTTTCATTCTTTTATTTCCCCCTCAAAGTTCAGAATGCTTGATTTGACTTTGCTGGCAAAGGTAGTCTTTCCAGGTGAGGTATTTCTCTCTCAATGTAAGTGTTGTACAAAGTAGCTTACATGAACATTACTGGGCTTCACTGGATCGGAAATAAATAATTAACAGCAAGCTTCATAAACCACAAGAAATGAGCTGCAATCATCCCCAGTACATGACTTCCAGGTTTCTCCTTATATAAACTGCCTTCGATTGTAAAATATACATCCCAGATCTGATTTTGTTTTATTTCCAGAATCACTTCTAAGTTCCTTTAATAAAGAAAAGTTCCTCGGTCTCATTCAGGGTTGTTTTAGAATGGTTACAAAGAGGGTGTCTTTCTGGGGTTGGACAAAATATCTCAAATTCTTTCCCATTTTTGCTTTGCTCAAGGGTACATATTCCTAGAGGGGGAAAAAACAGCCACTGGCACACTGCATAAAATGAGGAGCCCATTAATGGAGTTGATTCAGGTAAACTCAGAAACTGGTCCTTACATTAACCAATTCACCCATCTCTAATAGACATTACATTATTTAACAGTCTGTACAGTTTGTTCATCCATTAGTGCTGATGGGCTTTACATGCAAAATTCCCATTAGTGTTTATAGGAGTTACCCATGCTAATCTCACAGTTGACTTTCAGACATACAACAGCCCTAAAATTTAGATCAACCATTAGTCTACAAAAGACCCAGCTTGGATATTTCTGCAGTTTCTCCTGTACAATTTAAATGAATAAACCTGACACATAGTAAGGGTTTATTAAATATTCTTTAATTGACAATCAATTAGTAAGATGGAGGGATTATATGAACAACAGGTGAAAAGAGTAAGAATTTTTTTTCTACTGTGGGGAAAAATATGCATATATGTATGTGTATGTATTCAGCTCAGAATTCCTATGCAGTGAGCTTTCCACAATTGACCTCAGTCTCTCTAGTAACAGGGATTACAAGCATGTACCATTAGGCTTGGGCGGAAAATTTAATTTTCCAAGCAAAATTTCCCTGTTAGAAGTTCTGTGCAGAAAGTATCTAGTTCTTAGCTTATACAGGTTCAGTGCACCTTGGACTTTAGCATCTACTGACAACATTTTGGGGTGTCTTTAACAAGATAATATCTCTGTGAACTAAAAAACAAAACACACAAACCAAGAAAAATGATGATTGGCATGTTTGACTAAGGGTATCAGAACCTTAGAAAAAAATTAATCTGTTGTATGGCTAAAACCATATTAAGTAAAGAAAACTATGGCCATGTATGATCATTGTATGTGGAAGAAAAAGGAAAGAGAGAAAAAAAAGGAAGAGAGAGAGAGAGGATGACATCCATGACCTAATGTAGTTTCAATCACATGATTAGCAAGCCAGGTAAAGTTCCTAGATACTATGTATTTTGTGATCCAAAGGAAACAGCTGCAAGCTGCCTCAAGGATTGGAAATAAGTACTTACCTAAGGAAAGTAGGTTAACAGTATGAAGAGTAGGTTTCAAGGAGAAGAGAAAGAAGGAAGAGTCAAACATCTAATTTATTTTTTCTTAGATAAATGTTTAAAAAAACCTTAAAGTTTAAAAAAAAAACACTTTCTTTGAAACAATCCAAGGATTATAGAATCACTGAAACTCTTCGGGAGGGATTTTAGACCTCCATATGCTACCTAGTCCTGTGCAAGAATAAAGGCCGCAACATTCCCCAAAAATGGCAATCTAATCTTTACTTCAAGACCACCAGTAAAGAGATTTCACTGTTAAGTAGTTTCAGTCGTGTCTGACTCTTCATGACCTCATTTGGGGTTTTCTTGGCAAAGATATGAAATGGTTTGCCTTTTCCTTCTCCACTTCATTTTGCAGATGAGGCAAACAGGGTTAAGTGACTTACCCAGGTTCACACAGTTAGTAAGTGTCTAAGGCCAGATTTGACTTCACAAAGATGAGTCTTCTGGTGTTAACCCCAACACTCTATCCATTGTGACACCTAGCTGCCCTAGTAAAGAGGTTATTTGTCCTCAGTTGATTTTTATTGAACTCATCTTCCTGGCCAATATAGATCTTTATTTGGGTCCCGAATGTCACTCGACATGTTAGCCTCCCCTCCCAGCTTTGTGTCATCTGTAAACTTTACAATCATACCACCTCTGCCTTCATCCAAATCATTAATAAAAATGTTAAGCAGCGCAAGGCCCATGACATATCTCTGGCTTCTCTCATTGCTGTAGGCTAACTTCCAATTCAACATCTAGCCATTAATCACTATTGTTTAGGTCTTATCATTCTGCTTAACTGTACCATATTTTAGGTCACGTCTCTGTCTTGTCCACAAAGGTAGCATAAAAGACTCTGTCAAATGTCATTGCTGATGCATTGTTATCTGTAATGTTCTCTAGTCTACCAATTTAGAAACCCTGTTAATGAAAATGAGATTAATTTGGGATAATCTATTCTTGATGAAGTTATGCTGGCTGTTAATCATCACCATTATTCTTTCTAGATGTTCAGAACCATACCTTTTTTTTTCTATCTGGGATTTATTTTTCTTCTTCTCACCTTCTACCCTCACCTGAAAAGAAAGATGTGCTCTAGAATTTTGCCAGGAATTAATGTTAAACTCACAAACTTATGATTTGTAAACTCTTCCTTTTTTAATTCTATGGTTCTTCACCACCTTTCCTAGTCTGTATAATCTTACAAAGATCACTGACTGGTCCAGTCTTCTCATGCCCAAATCCCTTCTGCATCCTAAGTTGTAGGTCATCCAGAACAGTTGACTTAAAACTCATTGAAGGCACATAGTTGCTCCTCCTATTTCCTTATTTGTACTAATTTTTTTCAATTTTTATTAAAATCAATTATTTTTCATAGTTTCCTTCTAGGCCAATGACCCTTCTCCTTAAGAGAGAAAATTGAAGAATGGAAAGAATTGTAGTTCTACCTTCTGTCAAATCTTTGATCATCATCCCATCTTTCCTATCACTTTTTTGATCCTCCTTTTCTTGTCCTTAATATAGCAAACACAAAAAAATTATTTTTGTTGTCCTTAGCACTGATTTCTCATGACTACACAGCTATTGAATGTCAAATCTAGTCCTGAAACCAAGACCTATCAACTGCAAGTTCACTGAAAGATCTTTTTATTTCATCATGCTCCTTCTATAATTTTGTTTTTAAGAAATAAATTCCCAGTTAAAGGTTCACATGCTAGTGACATACATTGCAGGCCAGTAATTGGGGAATAGTGGTTATGTCAACCATAGACTCGATTAAATATTCATTATAAATATGGAGTGAGCCAAACTTGGCTCTTTCCAGGCAGCTAGGTTTTGTAATGGATAGAATACTGGCCCCCGAGTCAGGAAGACTTGAGTTCAAATCCAAACTCAGACAATTACCGGCTGTGTGACCCTGGGCAACTCACTTAACATTTGTCTGCCTTAAATACCTCAGCAATAAAATGGGGATAATTACAGCACCTACCTTTTAGAATTGTTAACGAGGATCAAATGCAATTATACTTGTAAAAAATGCTTAGCACAGTTTGTGGTATAAAGTATACACTTATATAAATATGTGTTTTCTTCTCTTCTTGTCTCTTACCTGGGGTAACCAGCATGAAAGTTTCCTAGTTATTTCAATGGAAAAAAAAAATAGTTGCTTGGGTTTAAAACAGCCAAGAAGGTTATAAGAAAAGAAGAAACCTCAATAGAAGCCTAAGATAGAACTAGGGAAAGGCAGTATCCGTCTATGTCCTAATGGTCAAGGCCTTATTAAATTCTGTAACAGCAAGAGAGAGGAAGTTTAAAAATAACATATTAATGTTCAGAGCCAGGGCTGTCAGTTCTATGAGAAGAAAGGGCAGCTGGACCTGTAGAAGTGTCTAGACTCTGAAAAGGACAGTTTTTAGGGGAAAAAGGTACAAAAGTACTGAACATTCAACCAAAAAAGAATCTGTGGAACTTAAACCCCCTGCTGACAACTGCTATTAATAACCCACCAACTCTATCTAAAGGATTTTAAGTAATCCACATGCCCTGAGGCAGGAACAATACCTACTACTTTGCTGGGCAGCTATCATGTAGAACTCCCACCTTAGAATGGAATTTAAGAGATGACTCCATCCTATCTCCATTCTTCAGTCTGACCTGATCTAAACCTTCTGAACATCCAAAAATTACCCTGTTTTATAGAAAAAAAAAACTCAGGAAAGCAGATAAGGGACTTTAAGTAGCAAGAAATTCTTATTCATGGCTAGCCGAATCCTTTAATTTATTGCTAAAAATTTCATCAAATCTGAGATCGAAGTAGAAGTGGTCATGTCCAATCCATTCTGATCATGCATCACATCTAAAACAAGTGGCTCTCTTATTTAAGCTTGGGGAACGATAGAAAACAACCAGTCATTGCCTACATATAATAGTTCTTTAATGTTTTGCTAATTAAATTGTGGAGCTCCCATCATGTCAGGAAGTCAGTCAATCAGTCAGCCAGTGAGCATTTATCAAGGGCTTACTATGTGTCAGGCACTGTGCTAAGTATTAAGGATAGAAAGAAAAGGCAAAAGATAATCCCTGTTCTTGAGGAGTACACATTCTAATGGGGCCACGCCATGCAAAAAAAAAAACAAAACTATGTACAAATAAGCTACATACAGCATAAATAAGAAATAATGCAAGCACTGGAATTATGCAGGATTAGAAAAGACATTGTAGAAGGTGGGATTTTAGCTGGTACTTAAAGAAAGACACTGAAGCCAAGGGGCAGAGGTAAAGTGAGAAAGCATTCAAGTCATGAAGGACAGCCAGAGAAATTGCTTTGACTCTAAGTCTTAGAGCTTCTTCTGGGAACAACAGCAAGGCTAGTGTCACTGGATTAAAGAGAATATGGCAGCAAGTAAGGTAGTGTATTGGTATTTAAGGTGGGACTATTTTACTGTTTTCGCTTTTAGAATGCTAAAATAATCAAGTGTCTTTGATTAGTCTTACTAGGTGCAAAGCCCCAAGCCCTCATCCTTTTGTTAATTAGGTGTGAAGCCTTCTGGCCCTAAGAAAGGTATATAAACTCAGAGGTTAGCGTTTTGTTTGGAGGCTCTCACTCACTGGAAGAGTGTTGGTGTGGAGATGCTGGGTAGCTGCTGGAACCCACTTGTTTTGAAAAAAATCCAGATATTGGTGCTTCTCTGGTAACTATGTATTGTGATTTGGTCTGTTTATGTTGTCTCTGTTTGCAGTTTCTGTTTGTATCTGCTCCGAAGTTCAGGGTGCTGGCTTAAGTGAATGATATATGTATGTTTGATTAAATTGAGATTGTAAACCCCTTAAAGCTGCTTTCCTTAGAAAAACAGATCAAAGAACCTGATCTTTCAACCCCCCCCCCAACAACAGCTGCTAGCAACATTGTTGTTACAGATAGGGAGGGCCTAGGTTATGAAGGGCCTTGAATGCCAAGCAGAGGATTTTGTTTTTGATTGTAGACATGATAGGGAGGCACTGGAGTTTATTGAGTAAGGGGAGAAAAACACTGAAGTTATTAGCTTTCCTTTGTGAATTACTATACCTAAGCTGAGCAAAAAAGAAAATGACTCATGTCATGATATTTTGCAGGTGTTTAATTCATTTACTATTCAGTAAAATCAAAGAACTCCACAGATCCATTCATAATACTTTATATTTTGACCAACCATGTTAATTCTAGATCATTATGAATATCAAAATCCAGAAATCAAACAACATGAGTGAGGAGGGAAAGATGGGAAGGCATTCTTAGAAAAAAAAATAAATCTTTGAAAAATAATTGGAATATTGTAGTTGTGGAATGCAGTATGGATTGCCAGATACAATCTCTATAACTCTATGAGATAGAGAGTAGAAGAATTACCCCCATTTTAAGGAAAGTCACAGATGTGACATAATTATAAAGGGAGTTTATGGGATCTATTCACAAAGTATCTGAAGGAGACAAAGGCACTAAAGGTAGGGGAGAGGGCAGAGAATCATGTATGCTTCTGTTTGCAAATGATTTTGCATCAGTTGCATCAATCCCTAAAATACTGCAGTCTCCTGGGCAAGTCTTATAGCCACTCATCAGAGTATTGCCTAACTATCCACATACGAATAAGCAAGTGGATGAAGTATGTCTGTTATACAGATTATGATATGAAATTACATGTCCAATCACTGACCTGGGTTACTTGAGGGATTCCTGCCACAACCATGATGTTACGTGAGGGAGAGGATTTAGGCAAGCTGGGGAGATAGAGGCAATTGGTGGTTTAGTGGATAGAGTGCTGGAACTGGAGTGAGGAAGACGTCAGTTCAAATCCAGGCTCACCATCTACTTCCACACTGGTCCGCTCCACCACCCACCAGCTACTCAGCAGCTTGTGAAGGTAGCCTTTTCTCCTTGCCCTCCTGCCTTTCCAGGTCCTTTATGTTTTGTCTTCTCCATTTGAATGCAAGTTCCTTAAGAGTAGAGATATCTTGTTTTCTTTTTTTTTTTCTTTTTTGTATTTGCAACTCTTTATACAATACCTGGTACTTAGTAGATATTCAATCATCTATCTGTCATCTATCTATCTATCTATCTATCTATCTATCTATCTATCTATCTATCTATCTATCTATCTACCTATCTATCTATCTATCATGATAGTAAATTCAGCTATTTGAATACCATTGATTAAATCTTTTTCTGCCTGGCCCTAGAAGTCAAAACTAAAATGGGAGCTGTCAAGGCAGATTTTCTTAATATAAAGAAAAACTCCCCAATAATTAGAATTGTCCTATCTCAGGAACAAGCTGCTTATGCACATGTTCACGTACATATGAAATCTTCAAATGGAGGCTGTTGAATCAATTGTAAGAAATCTTGGAAAGGGGATTTCTGCTCATATCTAAGTTGTGCTTTTTGACATTTGATACTAAAAACAACTATGATTTTGTTATTATATAATTCAGTTGGAAAGTATGATTTCTTTAAGGATTTGTGATTTCATAGGTGGGAGTACTTCTTTAACCCAGAAAATATCACAACTCATCTAAAGATTAATATTCTACCTTCATAAATTCCTTTGTATAAAATTTTACCACTTTGTAGCCAATCTGACAGTGAGTCTTTCCATGTTTACATTTGTTTGTCATTTGTTTCAGTCATATCTGACTTTTTATGGCCACATTTGAGTTTTCTTGGCAAAGAAAGTGGGGTGATTTGCCATTTCCTTCTCCAGCTCATTTTACAGATGAGGAAACTGAGGCAAATAGGGTTAAGTGACTTGCCCAGGGTCATACAGCTAGTAAGTGTCTGAGGCCAGATTTGAACTCAGAAAGACAAGTCCTTCTGACTCTGCCAGCACTCTATCTACAGTGCCACCTAGTTGTCCATGTTTACCTAGGCTGATACTTAAGCAATGTACAGTCGCCCAAATAACTCTATGATATATACAAAACATAGAAAATAATATATTATAAACGTGGAAAAGAGACTCAGAGTCTAAGTAGAGGTATCACTTGAGTTGGGTTCTAAGAGAATTCAGGAAACTAAGTCAGAGGGGATTGGTGAGGGCATTCTAGATATTGAGAATGGCATAAGTTCAGAATATGCATATTGAATAGCATGCATTATAGTATGCCTATAGCATAGACTATGTGGAGTAGAGTGATAAGAAACAAGCTTGGAAAAGTTGAGTAGTGCCATATTGTTGAGGGTCTTGAAGGCTAATGAGTTTTGCTTTTACTTTGTAGGCAATAGTGAACCACTGAAGATATCTGAATAATAGTGTGACATGACCAGATTTGCATCCAAAGAAGACAGTTTGACCACATTGTCAAAAATGTATTCCAGTGGGCTAAGCATAGAGGTGGGTGGCAAGATTAGTTTCCAGGCTGTTGTAGGTAGTATGGGGTAGTGGTAATTGAGGGTTTATACCTGTATGGTGCCCATAGGAATAGAGAAGAGAGGAGGAGATGGAAAAAAAGAAACATGGTACATACAGATATGAGATAAGGCTCACAGACCCAACCTTTCAAATATAAAAGATATGAATCAATGCTATCATTAACTGAAATAGTGAAGTAAGGAGGTTTAAGTTTAGGACCAAGTAAATGAACTCCTTTTTGTACATGTTGAATAGAAATATGTGCTGCATACCCCCATTAGAATATAAATTCCTTGAAGGCAGAGGCTGTCTTTTGCTGTTGTTCTTTTTGATTTTGCTTTCTTTGTATCTCCAGCACTGAAGTACAGCTCTTGGTACATAGCAAGCACTTAATAAGTGCTCATTCATTCATTCCAATGAATATCTTGATAGAAGTTTTAGGGTCATAGGCCAAGTGGTATAGACAAGATTGCTAACACAAAGCAGTGTTTAAAAAAAATATCACTAAAGGACATTTCCCAAACCAATCCTAAGCAGGAAGTAGCAATGCATAGATTAAATCCAGGATCTCATAACTACATGAATGTCCTGTGCCAGAAGAGTCTGTGCCTATCTAATTGGCCCACACTGTCCTATATGGCACCTGGCATCATTCCACATTCATTTAGTTATCTGATGTTTCTGCTTTAAATAACTATCTACTGTGCAATTATCCCATCCAACCGTAACAATAATAATGGACATTTATATACTACTTTGAGGTTTACAAAGCACTTTACAGGCTTTTGTCATTTAACCTTCCAACAATCCTATGAGAAAGATGTTGCCAGTATTGGTACAACCATTTTATAGATGAATAAATAAGACTTAGAGAGATTAAGTAAATTGGTGAATGGCACAGAGATAAAAAGCATCTGAAGCAGAATATGAATTCAGAACTTCTCTTCCTGACTACAATTCCAACAAGCCAACCAAGATGCCACATTAAGTCTCATGTCTCTTACATAACCTCTTTTGTCTCCATAGCATGTTGTAAAGTATTTTCAGCTGGGCTCTCATATCCTGAGAAGTAGGTATGATAGCTATTATTATGTCATGATCATGAGGTTCATAGGGTATAGGGAAAAGGACTATATTTATTAATTCATTTTGCTCCCTACCCCAATCTCACATTACTCACATGCCTGCATCCACCAACTCTGCCTTCAAACCTGTCTCGTGTAGAGTTGGTTCTTCTCCTGGCCAAGTAAATCACCTCTACATGCACCAGTAATCTTATTCTATCCCATATTGTCCAGCAGATTGCCTGCCCCCTCTGTCATAATTCCTCTTCTACTTATCTTCATTCTCTATTTCTGCATCTCTCCTGCCCATTTTTCCCTCATCCTAAAAAACCCTTACTTGATCCATTCATCCCCACTATCATCCTATGTCTCTTCTCTATTTTGTAGCTAAACTACTTGAGAAGATTCTCCTTAGTGGATGCCTCCACTTCCTTTCCTGTCATTTTCTTATTAACTCTGTGCTGTGGGTTCTGACCTCATCACTCAACTGAAACTATTCCCTCCAAAATTACCAATGATATTTCAATCACCAAATCTAATGGCCTTTTCTCAAAATTCATCATTCTCGATCTCTCTTCAGTTTTTGAAACTGTTAATCACCCTCTTCTCCTTGACACTCTCTTCTCTCTAGTTTTGCTAGTAGTATCTAAAGGCACTACTCTCTCCTGGTTCTTTTCCTACCTGTCTGACTACTACTCAGCATCTTTTGCTGGATATTTGTTCATGTCACTCCCACTAACCTTAGATGTCCCCCAGGGCTCTGTCCTAGGTCTTCTTTTTGCTCCTTCTATACTATTTCACTTGGTAATTTCATCAGTAGATATGGATTCAATTGTCATCTCTATGCTGATAATTCTCAAATCTATTTATCCAGGACTAACCTCTCCACTGACCTTAAGCCTTGCATCTGCAACTGCCTTCTGGACATCTCAAAATAGATGTCACACAGATATCTTAAATTCAACCTGTTCAGAATTGAACTATATTTTCCCTCAAACCCTCCCCTCTTGCTATCTTCCTTATTATTGTCAAGGATACCACCACCCTCCCTGCACGTTCACAACTTAGGCATCCTAAATTCCACACTCTCATCCCTCTCCGTATCCAATATATTGCCAAGACCTGTCAATTCACCTTTGTAACATTTCTAACATATTCTTTTCTCCTCTGTCATTGATACCACCCTGGTACAGGCTTTCATTACCTTACCCCCGAACTACTGGAGTCAAATAAGCCTACAGGTTAGTCTCTGACTCAAATCTCTTCCTATTAGAGTCTGTCCTTCACTTAGATATAAAAATCTTCCTAAAATAAAGGTTTGAACATTACACATGGCATGCACACACACCTACACATACACACACATGCACACGCACACACACACACACACACACATACACACACCCTTACTCCAGTGGTTCCCTGTCACCTTTAAGATCAAATGTAAAGTCTTTTGCAGCTCAAAGCCCCCCATAACTTCAACCCCTCCTACACACACATCTTTTTAATCTCTTACACTTTACTCCTTTACTCCCTTCAATGTACTCTGCCACCCAGCTACACTGGCCTCCTTGCTATTCTTTACACAGGACGCTCCATTTAACAACTGAGCCATTTTCACTGACTGTCCTCCATATCTGCTATTCTCTACTTCATCTCTGCCTCCTGGCTTCCCTTGTTTCCTTAGCACCCCAGCTAAAATCCTATGTTCTACAAGAAACCTTTCCCAATACCTCTTAATGCTAGTGCCTTGCATCTTTTGATCAACTCCAGTTAATCCTGTATATATCTCATTCCCACGTAGTTGTTTGCTTGTGGTCTCTCAAATTAGACTTTGAGCTTCTGAAGAGCAGGGGTTGTTTTATGCCTTTCTTTGTACCCCTGGCATGTAACACAGTGCCCAGCACACGGGCATGTACTTAATACCTATTGACTGACTAAATAGGAAACTCTCAAGTGAGAAAATCCCCTCCCCCAAGGCAATGTGTAGTCTTAAAAAGTTGCAAAGCCCAAGATCACTGAGAACTTAATGAACTTGCACAAAACCACATGGCTACAATAGATCAAAGATGAGATCTGAACCCAGGTCTTCCTGCCTTCAGAGCTGATTCATTATCCATAATGACACACTGCTTCTTTCAGTATATGGGATATCATCCACTCCAAGCTCACTTCATAGATGAGGAAACTGAGGGGTCAGAGAGGCAAAGGTGCTTGTCCACAATTAGATGACTATTCAGTGGCAAAGGCAAAGTTCAAACTCAGATGTTCGGATTAAAAATCCAATGATCTCATCAACCCTTTCCAAGTTTTACGTGTGTCATTGTTGGCATTGTCATTCAGATCTCAGTAAGGTCCCTGCTATTGTCAATAACTCACATGGTTGGCCTCAATAATTACCTCTCACATTAACTCTGCATTTCCCCTTACAAGGTTATCTTTTCTATGTTAAGAATATGGACTAATGTGGCAGATTGCTTGACAAAAAAGTCCTAGTCATACCTTATTTCTCCCTGCTATGTAATGCATTCTTCAGAGTCTTTTTGGTGTAGGATTACCTTGGCTTTCTTTGACCAGAATTTGCATTTGCTTCTAAATTCCTAGTCCCTAAATGGAAAATAATATGTTCTACCAGAATTATACAGGTTACTGACATAATATTTCACAATTATTTTTTGTTGCTTTCAGTGATATGTGGAGGATTTCCTGAATGAACACCAACTGTAATTGCGAGAGATATTGAGCTTTATCAGCCAATTATGGAGCACAGATGATTGCTTTCAAGTATTCCTCACAGTGCACTTGAAGTAAAAAGCAACTGACCCAGTTATATCAGCAAGTTTCATAGCTTCTCCTCCTGGGCTTGAGGGGGAGTGGAGGCAAAAAGCTTTCAAACTAGAGAAGATAAATTCAGCCTAAACAGCCTTTGCTTTCCAATCACTACTTTCACTGACCAGTGATCTTATAGAACCTTCAGGGCTAGTGATTTCTGCTCTTTTATAATCCATTTCTTTAATGGCAAAGTCAGGCAGAGGTCTTGGTAAGAAGGTCTTTAGCTTGTGTTATTTGAAAGGGCAAAAAGTACAGAATAGTATGGCAGGGGCCCAACTTAGTTTTCTATTTCCTGATCAGTTAGTTCCCTCTTTCTTTTTTCTGAATGTTTTTTGTTGGGATGGTTTGGGAATTTTTCTTTCCTTCACATGTTGTGCAGATTTAATTGTTCTTCATATTGCCAGAGATCTAATCAATATGTTATATGTATGGCTCATTTATTCAAAACATAGCTATGGCAACCAGTGATGAGCACAGAAGCTAAAATCCCAGAATCTCAGAGCTAGGAGGGACTTCAGAGGCCATTTAATCCAGCCTTTATCTTAGCAATGTTACAAAATCCCAAGAATATAGTCATACAAACTCAGCTTCAAAATCTCCAGTGAAAAGAAAACAACTATTTTTTAAAAGACTAACAAAATTGCTAAAAAGTCAGCTGACTAGATTAAAAGGAAGAGAATAGAGAATTAAATCAACAATACATTTTTAAATGAACCAGGTTAAATCATAACAAAACCAGAAAAAAATGAAAAGTGTCAGAGTCAACAAAGCTGAGAACACAAAAGGAATAGAGGTTTACATTCAAAATACAAAATATTCTAACAACACTAAATAGAGATATTAAAGAAACCAATTACAGAGAAGGAAATAAATTTAGCTTAAGGAAACTACCAAAATAGAGGTAGTAAATGCTCTAGTCTTGATAGAATGACAGAAATTTATCAAACTTTTAAGATCATTTAATATGAATACCACACAAATTATTCTGGAAAAAAAGAAAATTAAACACTCAAAAAAACTATTTTATGAGACAAATATATACTAATTACCTAAAAGAGGGAATGAGAAAAGAAAAATAAAAAAACTATAGACCAACATCATTTATGAATATCAAGTCAAAAAACTTAAGCAAAATACTGTAGAACAGACTACAGCAATTTGTTTTTAAAAAATCAATCATTATGACCAAGTTGTAGTTCTAATAGGAATGCAAGGATGTTTGAACATTAGGAAAACAATCAACATGATTGTATTGGGAAAAAAAAGTCTCAAATCAAATGACTATCTTAATAGATGAAGAAACAGCCTTGCCAAAGTACAGCATTTCTTTTTAGTTAAAAAAAAAACAAAAAAACCCAATGCTACAAAGTATAGAAAAAGGGCTTTTTTATAAGCTAAAAAGGATCTACCTAAAACCAAAATTAGAGAGAGAGAGAGAGAGAGAGAGAGAGAGAGAGAGAGAGATTATATATAGTTTTAGTTTTAACTAGACCTATCTATATATATATATATATATATATATACATTTTAAGGTATGTGTATATATGTGTGTGTGTATCTGCATAAATACATACACATACATATATACATACATATATGTGTGCATACACATATGTGTACATATATACATACATACATATATATACATGCATATGCAGATACATTTGAGATAGACTAAAAGGTTTTCCAATAAACACAGGAGTAAATCAAGGATCTGGCAGCTAGGTGATGCTGTGGATAGAGTGTATAAATGACACAGTGAATAGAATGTTGGACCTGGAGTCAGGAAGACTCATCTTCCTGAGTTCAAATCTGGCCTCAGACACTTATTTTCTGTGTGACCCTGAGTGAGTCACTTTTTGCCTCAGTTCCTTATCTATAAAAATGAGCTACAGAAGGAAATGGCAAACCACTCCAGTTATCTTTTCCAACAAAACTACGAATGAAGTCATAGTGACACAACTGAAAAACAAACAGCAACAAATCAAGAATTCTCTTTTTTCCTTATTATTTGGTGCAATTCTTGAAGTGCTAACAATACTAATAAGACAAGAGAAACAGAGTTTTATATATATAGGCAAAAAGACAAAAATATACTTGCTAATGACATGATCATTTATTAGAAAATTCTAGGAAATTACCAAAGAACCAATGAGACAATAGCGTCAGCAAAGTTAAGGATTCACCGAATATCCACAGCAATCAATAGCCTTTCTATATAACAAAATCCAGGAGTCAGTAGTAGTAGAAAAGGCAGTCTCATTCCAAATAATTATTAAATACAAAAACTATTTGGAGTCCATTTACCAAAGAATACTAAATACTTATTTAGGTTTAGTTACAAAATGTTCCATAAAGCACATAAATAGCTGGAGAAATATTCAATCCTCAGGGCCAGGCCATGAACTTTAATAAAAAAGCACAAATTATGAAACCCACTTAGAAGTGGTTTTAAAAAAATAGAAAACAGACTTTACAAAGAATAAAATAGACATTTATT
Source organism: Phalanger gymnotis (assembly GCA_028646595.1). Lineage (NCBI taxonomy): Eukaryota > Metazoa > Chordata > Mammalia > Diprotodontia > Phalangeridae > Phalanger > Phalanger gymnotis. The sequence goes on from CM053622.1 coordinate 192,310,645, forward strand.
AAATGCCAACTCTATGCCAGGCAATTTACAAATATTTCAACGTATCTCCACAAACCAGCGAGGTAGGGGGTATTATTATTCCTATTTTATAGTTGAGAAATACTTAGGCAGACAGAGGTTAAATGACACACCCAGAGTCACACAGCTAGTAAGTCTCTGACTTATTCCAGGCCTAGTACTCTGTCCACTGCTACCTCAATTAGGAGGAACCTGGAAGAATCAAAAATCAGTGTTTGCTAAATGCCAAAACATAAATTACCTAGGAATGAACTCTTTTTAATAAGAATAGTTGGGAAATTGGAAAGCACTGAGAGAAACTAAGCTTAGACCAGCATCTTGCATTGTATTCCAACAATAAATTTAACATGGATGTGACCTGAATATTAAAGATCATAACATAAAAAATTTAAATGAGAAACAGACAAAATAGTTTTCATAGCTATGGGGAGGAAATTAATTCTTAACCAAACAAGAGATAGAGGCAATTAAAAAGACAAAATAGATAATTTTAATTACATGTAACTGAAAAAGCTTTTATACAAAAAATTGCATCTAAAATCAGAAGGAAGTAGCCCAACTGAGGAGAAAAAACCTTTGGTATCAATGACCTCTGATAAGGGTTTGGTTCTTAATATGTATAGATATGTAGAAGACTCAAATAAATATAAGACCAAAAACCATATCCAATAGATAAATGGTCAAAACTTATGAATAAAAGATCTCAGAGGAAGAGAACAGGGCAAAATATAGTGGCACTATCCTTTCCCAAGAACACTGTACCTCTCTTATGGCAGTCAAAGATAGCATCAGTGAATATAAAACAGCATCTTCTGTTAGTGTTGTCCAGATTAGTATTATTAGTAATATATGAAGTCAGCAGATCTCATTAAATCATTGCCAGCAGATCTCATTAAATAATAGGGCAGAAGGTCTAGCTTCTTTATCATCTCAACGAATATCTCTTAGAAGGTGTAAAATGAAGTAGAGATAGGATTCTGTGCTTCAGAAAGAGGAACCCCACAAAGTAGATGAATTGGAAGTTTGGGTTTCATGGACACTTGTAAGTCTCTGCCTCCTCTATTACTCATTAATTGAAGAAAAGCCTACTTTTCAACCCAATGGTCAACTCAAAAGTGATCCATTCAAATGGAATAGCTATGGGAAAAATCAAGATTTGCCTGGTGAGGATAGACTATCCTTTTATGGAAGATAACCATTTATTCAACACCTACTATGTGCCAGGCACTGTGGCAAGCACTGTGATACAAATAAGAAAAAGGAAAGACATTCCCTGCCCTTAAGGAGCTTACAATCTAATCCTGAAGACAATTCACAAAAAGAAGATGGACATGAGAGGAGTGGTGGGAAGTAGAAGGGGAAGGGACTGCTAAAGGAGTGGGGTGACATGATGAAAATATTGGTGGAGTTTAAACCAAACTGCTGAAGAGATGGCTGGCATTTTAAATCCTCTATAAATGAAGACTATGAGAAGAGTTCTTTGCCCTACTCTCCAGCCCTTCAATTAGAAAGACAAGAGCAACTGGGAATAATGATGAGGTGTGAATAGCAATGTTGATGATGAGCTTCCTGGTGATGAATTTATCTTGTGATGAGTTTATCCTAGGCAGGGCATGACAAAGATGTTGATGAAGTCAGAAACAAAGCAGAATAGTTTTTAAATACCCGTAAGTGTTTTGTTAGAGGGCAGGGGTTTCAAACTCAAGTATATAAAGATCCCTGTAGACAACTTTAACTATACTTTTCCTTTGACTTATCATACTCCTTTTTAATCCTAGTTATTCCCTGTCTTTACCCTCTTATGCATTAGATTTGAGAACAGGGGCCTGTATTATACCTATCCATATATCCTCAGTGCCCAGGACAGTGCCTCGCACATAAGAGGCATTTGATAGATAATTGTTTAATACTGTGTTTTAGATACAAACATATGAATTGAAATACAGCCATAAATCATAGTTTTACAAAGAAACATTTCAAAATACGAACATAAAGATTTTCTGTTAAATTGGGGGTTTTAATGCACATTTCTTAGACAAATTTCTCATTTAGAAAATTTAAATCTGTCCTCAGTCTCGTGATCCTTTCTTTATTAATTTTGGGCAAGAATCATTTTGGGGCAAGGGAGAAGGTAATCATAATTATATTTACCTTGCGACCTGGATCTGCCACTCTAATGAATCATGTAGACAGGCCGAGACACCAAGGACAGTAAATGTTAAGAAGCTAAACATTGAACTAAAGAGATTTCTTTCAGTCTAACCAGAAGTTGGGAAGTCTGGTAGGAGTAATATCCTAACCCCTACCCTCATGAAGGTTAAACTAGTTTTCTTTAAATGGTATTGAGATATGCCTGGACACTTGGTTGGTTCGAGGATCTAAAGGTTTAGACTATTGATGTCAGTTCCTCATTGTCTCAGTAAAAAGTAGCCACAAGGAGGTAGAGGGACCCTCAGATGCTTGACTGATGCTATCATAGGAAATGAGAACATCTCTCAGCTGAGTCAGCAAAGTGGTGCAGTGAATAGCATGCTGGGTGTGGAATCAGGAAGACCTGAGTTCAAATTTAACCTCCTACATTTATTAGCTATGTAATCCTGGGCAAGACATTTAACTACTGCCAGCCTCAATTTTCCTAAGTGTAACATTAGGGTAATAATAGCACCTACCTCCCAGGGTTGTTGTGAGGATCGAATGAGATAACATTAGTAAAACACTCAGCATAAGAAGCATGAAAAGGTAACCAAGAAAAAGAACAAGAAAAAGAAATTGCAAGGGACTTACTAAAGCTGAACTGTTCTGTTTACATTCCTACATGGAAAGATGATGTGTATGATTCATGAGACCTCAGTATTAGGGTAACTGAAGGGAATATGCATGTATGTATATATGTGTGTGTGTGTATATATATGTATATATGTTTATGTATATATATATGTATATGTGAGTGTGTATGTATGTATATGTGTATGTGTATATGTACATATATATATACAGAGGGAGAGAGAGAGAGAGAGAGAGAGTGGGCACAGGGTGAGTTGAAGATGAATAAGGGATGAGAGAGGAATATATTGAGAGAGGGAGATAGGGAGAGATAGAATGGGGTAAATTATCTCACATATAAGTGG
>CM053622.1:192314290-192362002 GCA_028646595.1 Phalanger gymnotis
TTGGGTATCTTACCCCACAGGAAAGAAGGAGGAAGAAGATAAAAAAAGGAGGATGATAGAAGGGAGGGCAGTTAGGGGGAGGAGGTACTCAAAAACAAGCACTTTCAAAAAGGGACAGGGGCAAGGGAGAAAATTGAATAAAGGGGGATAGGATAGGAAGGAGCAAAATATAGTTAGTCTTTCATAACATGAGTATTGTGGAAGGGGTTTACATAATGATATGCATGTGGCCTATGTTGAATTGCTTGCCTTCTTAGGGAGGGTGTGTGGGGAGGGAAGAGGGGAGAGAATTTGGAACTCAAAGTTTTAAAAATAGATATTCAAAAAAAAGTTTTTGCATGGAACTAGAAAATAAGATACACAGGCAATGGGGCATAGAAATTTATCTTGCCCTACAAGAAAGTAAGGGAAAAGGAGATTGAGGAGTAGAGTGGGGTGACAGAAGGGAGGACGTACTGGGGAATGGGGCAACTAGAATATATGCCATCTTGATAGAAATAGGGAGAAAATTTGTAATTCAAACTCCTGTGAAAATCAATGCTTAAAACTAAAAATCTTAAATAAATTAAATAAATGAATATAACAAAAAAAAGAAAAAAATTAAAAAATCAATGGACATATTTTCTTCTTTTATTTCAGTAGATGTGGGAGAATATAGGTATGGATTATTTCACATATTGTTGTACGACAAATATCTTACCAAGAATCATTTATATGACATCCCTATCAAGTAGTCATATGTATGTATGTGTGTATGTATATATATATATATATACATGTATGTATGTATACACATATACATATACAGGTATATGTATATAGATACATATATTTGATTGCTGAACTGTTTTTAATCTTTTTGCATTATTGACTATAAGGGATGGTTACTAGGTAGGAGAGAGGTTAGTGATATATTCAAAAATAAAGGTAATATAAAAATAAAATAAATCAATTTTTAAAAAATAAAAAGACTTTCTTGACTTAACTAGAAGGACTACCATTACTATACTAATTACAATTGTACCAGTAATGCTATTTGTGTACCATTAGCACATTTACAATTCAGAATGTTTTTTCCATGATGTATATTTATAGTTGTTAATACTAAATAATCCATGTAAACATTGATTGAGCAAAATAAAAACTGCTTTGAGAAAAGAAAAAGGGGTCCAAGTGGTATTAAGGAAGCTGACTATATGTATATGAAATGACTGTTTGCTGTGCCTGGAATGATCTCTCTACTCACCTCCCCTTCTAGGTGCCTTGAAAAACACCTCAAATACTGCCTTCTATGTCATTTCTTAGTACTTCAGGTCCAAGATTACCTTATATCTTTTTGAGAGAGAGAGAGAAAGAGAGAGAGAGAGAGATCTATTCATCTTGCATGTGTTGATATGTCCATATTGTCCCTCCATTTGAATGTAAGTTTCTTGAGGGAAGGGACCATTTGGTTTCTACCTTTGTATCCCTAACACTTAGAGCTGTATTGACGTATATTGGGCACTTTTTTTTGATTGACCAAATTAGGAAGGTACAAAGGAGTTGGTGTTTTATTTTGTTTTAAAGAATTGAAGGCCATGATGATTTTTTCCTTCTTAGCAAAAAGATTATTTTTTTTCCATGCTACTATGTTTGACAGTTCTAGAGACATAAAATTAGTTAACAGGTGCTTTCTTGTTGTTCATGGCAATAAGTAATTACTTTAATATCTGAAGGGAGGAGAGGACCAGTAAGCTAAGGATGAACCTTTGACCACACCTCTGGGATGCTCTGGCAATCGAATTTGCCCTAGGAAGTGAAGCCTAGGCATGATGTCAATAGTCTTTTTCTTTCCCAGCTGCTTCTTCCATTCTGCATAAGGAGCTCTCTTCTCTTCTAGGGAAGTTTCTGAATGAACTTCAGCCTCCAATTCTCCCTCCCCCTTGAGAAAGATAGTGGAGATAAATCAGGGCAGAAGTAACCCACACCTCTGCCTGAGGAAGCTTATTAGATTTGGGTATTAGCTGTATGCCAGTGCTGAATGATCTTAGCATTTAACCTTTAATGAAAACAATGGATCAGGTAGCCTTTCAAAACAGACTTTGGGGTGAAAAAGCACTTAACACTTATTTTTTTTCATCATTAAAGTATTCTGAGTCACAGTCTTTTAAGGGAAATAAAAAGACTTCTTCAGTCGTGTATTATCAGTAAGAGTTGTCAGCTTAATCTCAATACCAGAAAAAGAAGCCAACTATATCCCAGGGCATCTAGGAATGAATGCACACTGAATTCAAAATCAAAAAATCACAAATCTCAGAGTTGGGAGGGATCTCAAAGACTAGACTGTCTGGTTCAACCACCATGTGAACAAGAATCTCCCCTACATCATAGCTGACAATTGGTTATATTTATTTTAATTGAGGTCCTCTGTTAAGGGGGAGGTGCAAGGTAGGGAAGCCCCTAATATCCCAATACAGCAGCCCAATGTAGTTTTTCCTTTAATGAATTTGACTTCTCACAACTTCTTCCCATTGCTCTTTGTTCTGCACTCAAACAAGACTAATCCCTCTTCATTCAGGCAATCATTTTTAAAAGACAATTCCATTATATTTCCCTCTCTAAATAGTAAGCTGTTCAAATGGATGTGGCAATAAAAGGTTGATGATGTTCATTTCAATACCCCTGGGAGACTATATTTGCCAATTACTGGCTATATTTTATTTTGAGTATGTCACCTAAAAGTATTTTTGAGTCACTGGACATCAGGAAACCAAACCTGAGACATGCTACTGCTGTTCAGCTATCTAACTATACATGCATATTTTACAAATCGGCATCACCCACTTAGATCTACTAATCCTGAAAAGAAATGTCCAAAGCGAGTTATTTTGTCTTAGAGATAAAGCAGGTGAGGGAAGAATTAGAGAAAGAATGAAGAGAGCTGGGTTAGGTACCTATTTATTCATTCTTTATTTGGATCCCCCTGGCCAAGTCAATTAATTCTCCTTTGACCTTAGGATCTTCATTAGTAAAAAGAGAACATTGGGATGACAATATAATGGAAACATAAGCTTTTACTGCTGCAACTGAGTAGCTGACAAGAGCTAACAGCTAGTTCACTCTGCCCACTGGCATTTCTACTGCTTTCTTGAGGCTACTGCAAGGCACAGGCCACAGGAATATACTGGTAAATGTTTAACAATCAGTTTTCTGGAGGGTGGGTGTCGGGGTTGGAAGGTAGGGATGGACTTCTGACAAGCTTTTAAATTTAATCTGCATTAACATTTTCTCCATCTCTTTCTTAACTTTAGACTATCTACAAAATAATAAATCCAACCATTTGCCAATTTCTAATGAAAATTTAACAAATGGTTGAGTTCAAACTGGCTCTAGCATACCCCTGACTCTGCATAATTGGCTTGGCCTCATCCTCTGGGAGACGATGGGACTCTGAAAACAAAATGTTAGCATGTTTTTCCCAGCCTCAAAATGACTCAGCAGGAAGCACCGGCCTATGTGAGGAGCTCTCTGCATGCAGTCTGAGGGAGGAAGAAGTGAGCAGCACTTAGTTACACTAACTCAGCTAGGATGAGAGCTAAGGACCATTAGGGGAGGTGGGCAAGCTGACAGGTCTTTAGAACTGCCTGAGAGGTCCTTCTGTTTGTTGGCTGGACATAGCAGTGGGCCTGACTTGGAAAATAAGACAAATTAAGTAAACACACAAAAACAAACTGGAAATGCTTGGCTTACTCCTATGGCATATAGGCCCTTCTGTATCTCGTTGTAATGACTATAATTATCCCTTACACATGGCGACTTTCTCCATTACAATTTCAACATATCACAGGCCAGCATAAGAAATTAAATGAGAATTTTGGGGAAGTTTTGTGGAAGCCACAGATGACACATGATGGCCAACAGATGACAAAGAAAGAGTTTAGAAACTCAGAAATGCATAAAATATGTGTATAGTATTATATAATATTAACATATTTCATCTTTTAATAACATAATAATTCAGACATCTTTGGTACAAAGGAAGGGCCAAAAAATTTTACTTGGATTTTCTAGATCAAGGGGCCATCACTCCTCTAACCCCCTTGAAGTGGAAGGGGTAACCGTATATCATTTTCCTGATGAAAAAGTGGATGGTGAAAATAATAGTGCCCAAAAGTACAGTGGCAAGCATAAGACAGAGAAAGACTCTGAGCTTCAACAGCAGAAAAACTAGTAAAACACTGAGCCAACCACTGGTCAGAGAAAAATGAGACAGACAAAGACAGAGCCAGGGAGACTTGGAGAAAATTAATACCAAGGAGCAAGAGGGGACAGATCCACAATATGGAGGAGTACTATACTATTTACCAATAATCATTTAATATAAATTTAGTAATTTCAATAAGGGCCAGAGCCTGAACTAATCAACCAGAAGCAAAGCCTGGACCCTAAGAGCTTCTTTGTCCTCTTCTTATGTCAACAAGCCCAGATGGGGCTGACTTAAGAGCATTCTTTCCTCTGTTTGTGGCCATTAAGGATGAGACCCTTAATCTGGAACACTATTTTGAATAACAGGACTTTTCTTTATATCACTATTTTATGGACATATACTCTGTTATGGTATGTTAATGGTAAAGAAAATACAGATGTTCTGGATCATAATTTCAACGGACATTTGTCAACTCTCTTATTGTTTTTATAACCTATCCAATTAAGAAATCCCTTTCTTATGCTGTGATTAAACATACATGGAGATCATAAATTTTGAGTGACATAGACATGCTCAGCTGGGGCTGTCCTGAAATGCATTTACATCTTCTCATTCTTTTGTTCAGACAGTCAGAACCTACGTTCTGGATCCTTGTATGTACAAGTAAGCGGGCTTCACTAGCTTTAAGGGAATAAACAATATGCATTTACATATCTCCTAGCTTGTTTGCCTCCTTTAACCAGACTTTAAGGTCGACATTACTTAGTTACTATAGACAATCATATGGACTGTACAAGTCCAGGGAAGGGGGAAATCAAATCTCTAGCACCTCCAAGTTCTTTCCGCACTTGGTGGCGAGGGTACAGGACTGATTCCAGAAAAGAGCTATACTATTGAATATTCTGAACAGGCTTCTGAGGAAAATGAGACTTTTAATAGGAGTGAGTTGCTTGATTCCCTTGAAACGCTAAGCTCTCATCCTGCTTAAAGGGATTCAACACCAGCATGGCACCATGACTCTCAAGAAAGTAGGAAATGTTTGCTTGACTCTCTGTGGTCTTCTTTATGAGTCCTTCTGCAGTATGCGTTGTATTTTCATGAGCTCTTTTATACATTCCCTGGCACATTGGCCTTATTTGCTTGCAGGAGAACTTTAATCAGATTCAGATGCTCTGAGCACTTTAGACCTTAGTGGAGACAAACACAAACTGTATAAATTATTTTTAGCAGAAGCCTAAAAGATCAAATTCTGCCCATCTGCCAGAAATGAGAGAGCTAGGAGTTCTAATCACTAAAGAGGTTACAGCATGAGAGGTGAGCTAAAAAGTATGCTGGTTCTATATTTAGAAGACTCTGAGATCTTGGATTTTGGAACTTACTTTGTACAGCCTTGAGGAAGGCAGCTGACCTCATGGAAACTTGTTTTCCTCATCTGAAAATTCAAGGAATTGGAAAAGATAATTTTTAATAGCCGAAATTTTCTAATTTTTATATATTTTGATTCTATCACTAATATCAGATTTTAAGTCACTTCCAGCTCCAATAATTGTAGAATTTAAGGTTTAGTGATTTATCACAGATCAGACAGAATAAGACAGAATACTATTACAAATTGTAGATTGATTCTTGGTCTTGAAGGAAAGAAGGTTATATTATAACCACAAATTTCCAAAAAGATCAATGACTAAATTCTCTTAAGGTTAAATTTTCTTTGAAAAGGGTGGTGTTGAATGGAAACTATTTACTTTCTCTTCTGTCAACAAGAAAAGGTCATAGAGTTGGAAAAGACCTTAATGATCTTTCAGTACAATCTCATTTTATAAATAAGGAAACTGAGGAGCACAGAAGTTAAGTGACTTGCCATTGGTCACAGTGAAAGCATGCCAGGATTCGAATGAGATCTTCTGACTATGAATACAGTGTCGTCCATGGTCTCTTAGAAGTATCCACATGTCTATGTATACGGTTGCTATTCCCCAGCAGGTACAGTAGAAAAAAGTCCAAATTTTATTTTAAATTAATGTACATCATGTGGCAACTAAATTGCATGGTGGATAGAGTACTGGACCTGGAATCAAGAAGATTCATTTTCCTGAGGTCAAATCTGTCTTTAAGACACTCATTAGCTGTGTGACCTTGAGCAAGTCTCTTAACCCTCATTTGTCTCAGTTTCTTCATCTGCAAAATGAGCCAGAGAAGGAAATGCAAATCACTCTAATATCTCTGCCAAGCAAACCTCAGATGGAGTCACAAAGAATCAGACATAACTGAGCAACAAAAACAAATGCGTCATGTGCTCTAGAAAAAGGGGTTTTTGGAAATCTTTAGAACAAACAAAACCTGCACCAGGTCCATCTGGAGTACAGGGAATCTGAGTAACATGTCTCACTGTCAGAAATATCTACAGGCCTGTGTGATTTTCTGTCACCTTCCAAACTCAATGCTAAGAAATATATCAATCAATCAACCAAGCAACAACCTATGTTTCATATACTGTTCTTAGTGACGAGGATAAATACAATATTGCATCAGCACAGTCTCTACCCTTGAAGAATTTACCTAAAGCTGTTTTTACACATAATTGGAAAAAATAAAATATTACATAGACAGCCCTGCTTTAAAATATAAACTAGATAATGAAAAGTAATGTTGGGGAGATGTTCTTTTTTTCTATGTAATATTTTATTTTTCCAATTATGTGTAAAAACAACTTTTAGCTTTCTTTTTTTTAAATTTTGAGTTCCAAGTTCTCTCTTTCCCTTTCTCCTTACCCCCTCATTGAGGAGGCAACTTAAAATAGATTATACATGTGTAGTTATGCAAAACACATTTCCATATTAGTCATTATGAAAGAAGACATAGACCAAAAATAATAATAATAATAAACCAAGAAAAAATAAAGAAAATAAAAAAGAAGTATGCTTCAATCTACATTCAGACTCTGGAAATGAATAACATTTTTCATCTTTGGAATTGTCTTAGATCACTGGATTGCTGAGAAGAGCTAAATCATTCAGAGTTGATCATCTTATAATATTGCTGCTACTGTGTATAAGATTCTCTTGGTTCTACTCATTTCATTTTGCATCAGTTCATGTATGTCTTTCCAGGTTTTTCTGAGAGCATCCTGCTGGTCATTCCTTATAGCACAATAATATTTCATCACAATCATATGTCACAGCATTTTTTAGCCATTCCCTAATTGATGGGCATCCTCTCAATTTCTAATTCTTTGCCACCACAAAAAGAATTTCTATAAATACTTTTGTACCTATCCGTTATTTTCCTTTGTTTTAATCTCTTTAGGATACAGACCTAGTCATGATATTGCTGGATTAAAGGATATGCATGGCTAGGAAGCTGGACCACCTCTACCTGTTACTCAGAGACCCTGAATTAAGAACAAAAGTTATGCTGACCAGAAACCTAGTCAGATCCAAATGTTGATGCAAGGGGTTTTCTCAAAATTATATAGTTCAGGCATCCCATGTCTCATCTGAAAACTGTCCCTATAGTGGTCAATCAGTTACTGTTTTCATGTTCCTTTGAATATAGACACTTGGGGGGAATGGGACACCTCTTTTTCTGAATTCAGAGAATTGCACCCATGTGTTCTGCCCTCTCAACTTGGAAAGGTCCTAATCTTTCCTCTAATTAGAAACCAGATAACCTAATCTTGTATCCTGGTTTATATTCTATTAAGTATTTTCTTTTAATACATAAAAATCTGTCTTCCCCTTGTTGGGGTCCAGTGCCTAGCTGAAGAGGCCTAGTCCCAATTTGTTATAAATTGGCATGCATTGCTTAATAAATTGATATGCTCAGAAGCTCAAACCTTTGTTTCCTCAATTATTTCAGATTTCACCTGCCACAGAGGTAATGATGAGAAGTGAGACCATTTCGGGCCAAGTGTGGCTATCAGGGATCAACACAGGGAAGGACTAGAATGCCTGAGGAGAAAAGAAAGAAGAAAACAAGCATTCATTCCATGCTCATTGTGTGCTAGTCACTGTGCTAAGCACTTTACAAATATTATCTCATTTGATCCTCACAACAACCCTCTGTGGTAGTTACTATTTTATAGATGAGAAATCTGAGGCAGATGGAGGTTAAGTGATTTGCCCAGGGTATACATGTACTTATTTGAACTCATCTTCTTGACTTCAGGCCAGACACCATCCACTGCTCCACCTAATGGCCTCTAGGAAAATGAATATATAATCACCTTGAAAAGAGAGGCTAAAGTTTATCCTAGAGGCAATCAGGAACTAAGCCTACTTAAACAATGGAATGATGGTTAGAACTGTGCTTTGGGAATATAAATTTAGCAATTGTGTGAAGAACAAATTAGAGGTGAATCGTTGTATAAAAGGAAATTGATTAGGAGGCTCTTACAATAATCCAGGCCAGAGTTGAGAACTTGAACTAAGGGAGTTGTAGAGTGAGTGGAAAATAAAGCAGGATGTGAAAGATATCGCAGAGGCCTATTAAAAAGACTTAGCAGTTAATTGACTAAGGGTGGCAAGTGAAAATGAAGTCAAAGATAACTCCTCCATGGTGAACACAGGTCACCAGGAGCATGGTGGTACCCTCTAAAGATTTGTCTTGAATTCATTCAAAGGAAGGAAACATTTGAAGATGCCTAGGCAGAGATGTTTAGAAGGCAGGTGGAAATCAGAAGCCAGAACTGAGAAAATAATGAGGGGCAGACCAAATTATGAGGGAGATAACTTGGACTTGATACTTCCAGGGCTTTGTGAATTCTGAGAACTGGGAAGGTCCAAGGGTGAGAGAATGACTCTCGAACAATCCCAATCTCTTCCCTACTTGAGGGTGGACATCAAGAGGGAGATATATGCTAGATATTTAGATCTCAGGTGCCATCCATTTAATTTCCCTTTACCTAAAATATGTGCAAAAAATACTTTCTTCCTCTTCAAGTTTTCTCATAATGCCTTGGACTTCCCCTTTGCATTTTCCATAAGCATTCATCTAATAAGAATTTATTAAGTATTTGCTGTGTCCAAGGCACTGTGATCATTGTTGGGGATACAAAGGCAAAATGACAAAAAAGTCCCTGCCCAAGGAGAGTATATGGTGTCCTGAAGAGCTTAAATATTCTAATTTGCGTATGTTTTCTATCTGAGGCCAAACCACAAACTGCTTAGTTCAAGTGCTTATTACCTGTGGCATGGATTATTGAAATAGCTTCCTAATCAATGTCCTTGTATTCAACCATTCTGCCAAATCAACATTCCCAAAGCACAATTATGACCACATCCCTCTACTTTGATAGCACCATTGATGGGGTGCTGGGTGCTTGTGCTTGGACTCTAATTCCAACATCACATTTGTCCTTAGCCTTTGCTTGGGTGCCTATGCCTGGACCCCAATTCCAAAATTACATCCAGTTCTAAAGTCACATCCCTAACTTCAAAGCATTGGCCTTAGCAGTTTCTCTCCACTTTAAGGGCTCTCCTCTTGATACTGTGGCCAGCTGCACCTATAGAATTTGTTAGTTTGTACTCCCTGTGTATTGCTAATTGGCTGCGCACTGGGACATAACAATATTTACTATTTACTGACCTTCCTGATATGTATCTTAGACATAGTCAAATGTATACTCCCTTACATTCATCTTGTCTAACAAGACATTTGATGGAAGCCACCAGGATATTTCCAGTCAGCATGATTGTTGGTTGACTTAGTGATGTTTCATGGTCAAAAGCACACCCCCAGGTAACCTCCCCCCTTCTGGCTATTTCCCAATGAACTCTGGGTAAGACACTTGTGCAGTAGATACAAAAAGTGCATGTTCCTTTAAGAATGGACCACCCCTTAACCACTCCCTAATCTCACCCCAAAACACCTTATTGACATGTTTCACACCTAAATCTCTTATAAAATCTTTCCTGCAACCGTGTAAGGTTTCAGGTTCCCTAAGACCTCTTGCCCACTATAAGGCATGATAAATCTTTGCCACCTTGAATTAAAGAATGTTTGAGATTGAGAATTCATTCTGGATGGCCCTGACCCTCTCCAGTACTTGGGAGACCTTAAGCAGTTAGAATCTATAAAGGTTCTCCACCCTCAGGATCCCTTCCTAAGTGGTTTGAGTCCATAAAGATGGGTAAAATCAATTTGATTCCTGAATCCCTGGATTTTTCACCCTCAATACCACTATGTCATCTCTCATATTTGTATATATAGCACCAACCAATATATTTATAGATGCAGATATATGTATACATACATGCACGCATGTATGTGTGTATACATATATATGTACACATACGTGTATATCTGTATCTATAAATATATAGATATACACATACACACATATATATATATATGTGTGTATGTATGCATGTATGTATGTATATACCACACATTGCTTAAGCTAGCTCAGTGTTTGGGAGGCTCTGAAGGAAAGCATGAGAGAGAAGATTATTAGACTAACTACTACACTGAAGCCGTTGTGCTGACCTCATTGTTCTATGCCTGTGAAACCTGTACAGTACACCAGCACCATGCCAGGAAACTGAATCGCTTCCATTTGAATTATCCAAGGGAGATTCTGAAGATCACCTGGCAGGATAAGATACCAGACACTTAAGTCCTTACTTGAAACTAAACTGCGAAGCATCCAAACTGCTTCAGAGAGCACAACTTTGATGGGCTGGGCACATTATTCAAATGCAAAATGTATGCTTGCCAAAAGGACTATTTTATGGAGAATTCGCATAGGGCAAGCATTCACATGGCAGTTAGAAGAAGCGATACAAGGACTCTCTCAAGGTCTCTCTTAAGAACTTATGAATTGATTGTGTGAAATGGGAGACACTGGCACAGGACTGCTCAGCATGGCATGCCCACATCAGAGAAAGTGCTGTGCTCCAAGAGCAAAGCAGAATTGAAACAGCTCAAAGGAAATACAGTATGCACAAATTTAGAGCCCTAAATGTTCACATGGATTATTTGTGCCTGACCTATGGTGTACGAATAATACGAGCATTGCAAGCTTGTATTGGTCTGATCAGCCACAGTCAGACACATTGAAACTTGACTCTAGCATAGTGATGTCATTTTGGTTTTCTTCAAGACTGAAGGACAACAACCAACTATATTGTGGAATTGAATAAGGACAGAACCAAATTCACATTAGTTCCTGTGATAGTCTCTAATCGTGTATATTATTTGTGCCTCTTTTCATTTTTAAACATGAGTCCCCTTATATTGTCCAACATAAGCATGTTATTTTGGTTCCCTTGTCCTACCTTATTATTGGTTTGGAAGTGACTGGGAAAAAGAGAACCTTTTCAGGATGTAGATAACATGAAGAGAAAATAGATATTTGAAGTGTCATAGAGTTACTGGAATTGGCTGATTAGTTCTCACCAGAGAGTTGTATTTTATGGATCGGGCTTCCTTAGTATTTAAAGGAAAAGAGGGTTTAACTTATATAGAGCTAGAAGCAAGATGTAACCAAGAGACTCTTCATAATTGTCTAATTGAATTTGGGAGAGAAGCCCAATTCCTTGGAGAATCAAGTGTCTAGGGGTTATAGTAGATAGGGCATTGGAGTTAGAACTGAGCTCAAATTGTGCCTTAGACACTTATTTTCTGTGTGACCATGGGCAATTATATGCCTTGGTTTTCTTATCTGTAAAATGGAGAGATAGAGTACCAATTTCCCAGGGTTGTTGTGAGAATAAAATGATATAATATTTGTAAAAGATTTTACAAATTTTAAAGTACTATATACATGCTAGCTATTCTTCTTATTGAGTGAAAGATGTCCTAAGATAGGCCAGAATCTCTAACCTTACCTTGTAATGTGAATTTCCTGTGTACATATGATTTATATCTCAAAGCTTCTCACATTGTAGTGTAGGGAAATTTTTACATACACATACATAGATTTGTATGTATTTATATAAATACATATATATATATATATATATATATGTTACATATGTGTGTTTGTATTTTTTTAACTTCATCCCTTATTTCGAAGACATTGGTTGGGGAAAAGTCCTAGGGAATATCACTCTTCCTGAAGCTTTCTTACTGGACCAGATGATTCATCTCTCCTGCCACACTCTAAAATCTCAGGAAGGATTCTTAAGATGTCATTTTAAAATGCACAGAAACTGCAAATGTCATGCAAATATATGCTACAGGAAAACAGGTTACCTTTAAAGGTAATAGCTGCAGAGCTTATAGTGCTCAAGTAGCCTATATAAAGGTCAATGAATACAGGAGTGATGATTAACCAAGGAGACCAGAAGCATACAAAGTCTCATAGGTGAGCTGGAGAGATGTAGGCTAATTGCCTGGCCCCTCTAGGATCACCAAAACAAATTTATTCCTAATGCAGAACAGGTTGCCTGTTGTCAGGGTAATGTCTTTGTAAACATTTCTACATTCTAAAAGAGAGCATAATTCTGTTTCTCTAGTGTCTTCCTTCATTTATTGCTGTCTGAATTGAAAAGGCAGATGTTCGATTCAAGGAATTCTCTCCAAGGGTGATTGCTTTCAGGTGAAATACTTAATAAATTAAAGTTTAGGGAGTAAGAAAATTCTACTTACGGAAAAGGACTCTATTAATAAATCATGAGAGAAAATAGCTCAGCCTGGTGGTCCTTAGTATTGGTTTTAGGAGGATTATGTAATCGGAAGGGAAGACTTTTGCCTTGGGTGAAGGCCACATGCTGGCTAGGCACCACACTGAATGACAAAAGGGGCAGAGTCTGGGACAGCAAGCCTATAACACAGAATCTTGGCATATGACTACTGAGTTAGTCTAATGTGTGAGTCCAGACCAGTTCCTGGCTACCCAGTCTACTGGCTTGACCTTGCCACCACTACCTGCTCCTAGCTCTTACATATTTAGAGAGAGAATGCCCTGCCAATGCCTCATTCTATCCTTGCACTCCTCTGGAAAGGGGGAGGTGCTCTAAAACACCTTTGGCCAGAAAATGTATACGTACTTTTACTGTAATCCTATTGATACGCTTGCTGGAGACAGAACCTCCTTCTCCTGCCACCTTTGCCTGTATATTCATTGCCATCCAGCTCAGTCCTAGTCTCTATTTCTTCCCTCTTCCATTGTGCCCTCTGGAATCCTTGAACATTCATTAACAAACAACTTTCAGTTTTGTTCTCTTCACATTCTTTCCATTATAATGTTTTCACAGAACCCTGGCTCGCCCCAGGAGACAGAGCATAGCTTCTCCTCTCCAGTGAAGGCTGTTTGAGCCTTCACTCATTGTGCCCCAACACAATGAACCAGGAGGAAGAATTGGTATTCTTCTGCTATTTTCAGACCATCTGTCTGCCGTCATCACTTAGCAATCATTTCTTTGAGGTTATCTCTATTTGCAGTGTCTCATCTACAGTATATCACCTGGTTCAGCTCTTTGTTGCTATGATCTAACAGCCTCTAGGTTATTCTTCTTCCTTAGTCAAGGAGTTCAGCACCTGTCTCAGTCTTTCCATCCAACTCAAATCTTGCCTTCATGCTTGGGAACTTCAATATAATTTGCCTTCAAACACCGTGGTTTCCTAGTTCATCAACCTGTTTGGTTCCCAAAACTGACAGTTTCACTCTAACTAGCACCCATACCTGTTTGACCTCTTTGATATTGAGCTCAGAAACTCTCTTTTTAATCATTATAATGTCCTACTATTTGTTCTCTCCCTCATTATTTCCAAACCTCTTCTTTGTCCAAACTGTTCCAAAATTTCTCTTTTCTCCTCAAACTTCTAATGACTCTTCCTCTCCTTCACTCCTTACAGTTTGGAATTATGTGTAGAATGTAACCAAAATATCAATATACTTTGATTCAAGTATTCCAGTGCTAGGCATATACCCCAAGAAAGTCAGTGATAAAAATAAAGTCTCTACAGAAACCAAAAATATATATAACATCACTTTCTGTAATAGTAAAGAAATGGAAACAAAATGCCTTTCATCTGTGGCACATGTTAGTAATGGAGTATTACTTGGGGTGTAAGAAATAATGGATATCATGAATACAAAGAAATATGAGAAGACTTTTATGAACTGACTCAAAATGAAGTAAGCAGAATGAGAAAAACAATACACACAATGGCTACAACAGTGTAAATAAAAGGTCAGCAGCAACAAAACAGTTGGAACTGAATGCTATGAAATTATAATGACCAAACTTGGCCCCAAAGAAGAAATACAAGAAGGCTTTTCCTTCCCTTCGTAGCAGAGATAAAGGACAAGGGTGTAGAATATTGTCATACTTTTTTGAAATGCTCTTTGGTTCTATTGAATCATATACGTGCATGCGTGGGTGTGTATACACACCCACTCCCCTACATATACATACATACATATATATTAAAAAACACCTTATTCTTTCTTATGAAATGTTTCTCTGGGAGAGGGATTTGGAGAGATAAATTAAGGTAAATTATTGGGGATTGTTTTACAAATAACACATAGGAGGCACTGGAGTTCTTGGACTCCAGCCTCTGTTAGGTTCAGTATTGATCTGCACAGATAGGAAGGATGAGGAGGCAACTTCGGAGGGGTTAATAATCTTACTTTATTCTAGTCTAGTCTTCTCAATGGGGGTTCTTGATAATGGGAGCACCAACTCCTATAGCATTCCCTAATCACTCCTCATAGGTGCCAGCAAGAAGTGGGGCTACTACCCCTACATCTTGATCAGGTCTATTGAGACTGGCACAGCATTCCAGTTTGTGCACTCCCCTAAATCCCCTCAAGTCTCAATGGCGGACTGTTGAGGCACACATAGCATTACATTGTCATATTCTTCTATGGGTTCCCCATTCCCTGACCAGTTCCTGCTTGCTTTATAAGGCAAAAGACAAGGCATCTTGCCAACATTTAATTCACAGGTTAACTTTAGCAATATTATCATTCTGCGCAAGCATAGTAAAAAATCACATTATGTCACCCCTATATCTCACTGAGCAACTGTAGTGGAGATGTATTCAAGTCAGAGGCCTGGGAAATACTATCTAACACCTGGAAACTAGAGATTGTCATGGCCATGGAGCCTGGGAAACCAAACTCTAAGAAAAAATAACAAAATCCTCCTTACTTACAGAGCTAAAATAGGTTATTTATATTTTATTATGCAAAAACAACAATAAAATTTGTGACTGGCTATGGTTTACATACCATTCCAGAATTTCCTGTGCAAAGCTCAAGTGAAAGACCTTGCAGTCTCTACCTCCATAAAAATTAATGACTAAATGGAAAAAGTACTAGGATCTTTAGGGTGAATAGAATAATTTCCTTTTGATTTGGTTTCCTCACTGATTTGACTAACTTTGGTAATAAAAGGCTGAGGCTCCCAATTCTATTCCAAGGTGTCATCGTTGAAAAGGGAAAATCAGTCTGGACAAGATTTTCTCCTTTCCAGAGCTAAACTGTGATTTGTAACCACCCTTTTGGCCGGAAAAACAAGAAGACTCTACGTTCTAGTGGGTCCCTACAATGTACTCCACAGAATAGAGACCCTGGCAGGACTTTAAATTTCAGACTCAAAAAGTACCTTAGAGATCTTGTAGTTTGAGAGAAATCATTTCAAGGTTTGGAAACCTCTCTAGGGGAAGCATGCTGTACTTCGTGAATACCACATGGTAATAGCAGAGGACAAAGTCAAGGTCTACTACTATGTTATGATTTCATTCATTTGATGTTCTTCTAGCTATGGAGGTCGTGTGTATCTTTTTTTTCTCTCTTAAGCGGCATGTTGTTCCACACACCATCCCCCCGCCCCCTGTAATAGTAATTAAGGTGGGATTTTTTGCTGTTGACCTTTAATGATTCTGGCCTTTGTTTGAATGGGGCAGATAAAGTGGGATGTTTTTGTATTTCTCAGCACTGAGACAGTTGGGAGCCATTGATTTGTATCTGATGTGATATTGGGGGTGGGGAACTTCTCCAGGCCCAGTCTGGGTGAGGTCAGGGCCCTCGGGTCCTGAACAGGATATATAAGAGCAGAGGTTAGCGTTCTCTCTCTGAGCTCTGAGCCACAGCAGGAGTGGCGTGTGACTCTGGGGCAGCCGCTCTGATGAGCTCCTCAGCTGAAGACCCAGATGTTGATAACTACGAATTGTATTTGGTCTGTAATTCAGGATGCTGGTTTTTTCCCCTGAACTAAGTAAATGATATTTGTGTGCTGGATTAAAGTAAGATTGTTAACCCCTTAATGTTGCTTTCCTTGGTAAAGCAGATGAAAAGGACCTGGACTTGCAGTGTTCTGTGAGCTGGTTGTTGTTGTCTTTACACCCTCACAGCAGCTGCTAGCAGGATTGTTGTTACACTCCCAGCTGGCATAGAAGGTTATATCCATAAACACCTAACTTTGAGTCACTCACAAGACAATTTTAAAGTGCTATCTGAGAACACTTCCCCTTCTGCCTAAGATTTGGAGTCATGCTGCCTCTCTGCCTCTTCCTAAAACATACAGGTTCAAAAACAACATAGTCTAGGAACTCACATCATTTGCCACTTTGGGGAGTACATGTATTCTTATTTTTAATGTCTTTCCAAAGTTGATGTTAATGACTGCTAGGGGCCAAGAAAATCCCCCACCCACAAATTGTACTCTTGGGATTGCCTTGGAAGAAAGAGAAAGAGAAGAATTAAAAAGACCTCTGAAAAGTCAAAAGGAAAATCTTCAATGAATACTCAGTGACTTCGTCAATAACATTTCTTCCTCTCAAGTATCTGAGCCAATAATTCCTCTGCAGGACAGCCCAAGTCATTCGAGTCCATCTTCCAGGAGGCACCAAGAGGCATATCTATATCCCTTCTAAGGAAATGGAATCAAAAATTTCAGCTAAAGGCTTGCCTCCTGTTAAATTAGTCTAATTCTTTAGGAAAATCTTGTTTAATCCACTATGCATTAATAACTTCAGTGGAACTAGTCACAAAATATTTAGATTCATTCTTGAAGACAGTTATTGCTTTTAATAAAGTTATTTTCTAGAGACCTAATTAAAAAGATTGTCCCCAACCCCCAACTACGTCTTTCATTCAATTCATTTCTTACTATTAAGAGACAAGGCATTGGGGCAGCTAGCTGGTGCAGTGAGTGGAGCATTGGCCCTGGAGTCAGAAGGACCTGAGTTCAAATCCAGCCTCAGACACTTGACACAGGTACTAGCTGTGTGACCTTGGGCAAGTCACTTAACCCCAATTGCCCTACCAAAAAAAAAAGAGAGAGACAAGGCATTCAATAGAGGGTAGAGAACTAGCCTCAGAATAAGTATGACCTGGGCTCAGGTCCTTTCTCTTAAAATTGCTAGTTATGAGATTTAGGACAAGTAATTTTTTTTTTATCTCATTGACCTCAAAGATTATAAATTTCAGAGAAATTGCTAATGTACCTTGGTAGGAGGAGTTTTTTCATGGGGATTTCCTCAAACCAATGAAAGCATAGGACTAGTGAAAATTAATTATTTAAAATGCTATATCATGCTTAAATAATTATATAAACGTATATTTGTGTCCATGTATATACATATAGAAATTCATATATCTATGAATACATATATATCCAGAGATACATGTATACATACATACATAGCTTTCTTCAATTCAAGGGTTACTTCTGTTAAAATACATGCACACACACACACACACATATAATACACATATATAACAAGTCCATGAGACATGCATTTCAACTGGATTTACCACAAGAGAAATGAATATGCATGTGGAACCCCCACACAACTACAAGGAGTTCAGCAGTGCAGGGAAAGTGTTGGAGAAGGAGAAGGGGAAATCACAGGGGAGGGGAAAAGAGCTAATCACCTCTGAAAGAGGAGGAGAAAGATGATGGCAAAAGCAACATTCCTTTCCCTTAGGAACTGCTAGACCATAAAGACAGGATGATCTGCTTATCTACAAAGGTACCAGTTTCTCAGTCTGGTGCAGATTGACTGACACCTGTCTTGACTCCCAAGGACACACAGGGGGTCCAGTTTGGGATGTGAACAACAAATTATGTCAGCTTGGGGTGAGGGGGAAAGGGTTTCATTCTTGACACATTCAGGGCTACCTGCATACGGCAGGTCCAGTGTGTCTAGAAAATATGGCAACTCAAGAAGACAAGTTCAGGGGGCCCCTTAACACTTCCTACAGTTACACTTCCAAGTTGTGAGGGCTCTCCCTCTTCAAATTATCTTACATTTACTTCTTTGTAAATAGGTCCATGACTTGTAGTTGACTTTGATTTGAGCGAGGGAGGGCTGTACAAGGTCACCAACCTCACTTTCTCCTACAGAGCCATCTGGGTCCAGTGGCCTGGTGTTCACCAGGATGACTGGAGATGGCCCAGGATGCATTGGAAGACCCTGGCCCTTTTAGGCTAATGTCTTTTCAGGTTCTCACTTTGAGTGAGGTAATGTCCATGGGTCTACTGGCTAGATTTCTTTCTCAAAAACCAAGCCTTAAACTCAACTCTCTCTACAACTCATGCATTGGACATTAGGTCCCTGCCCTCCTGGCTCAGAGTGATTGTCAACAGTAACTGTTTCTCTTATGGCCAGTAACCCTGAGGGCCTTCCCCTCTGAGTTTGATTTTTTAGAGGGGGAGTTTTGATTAAAGGAGTCATCCCTTGATTAACTTCTTAAAGTGGTCCATTCACTGAATGCTTGTTACTTCACTCAAAGTGAGAACTTGAAAATACCTTAGCCTAAAAGGGACATGTTCTCCCAATGTATCCTGGGCCATCTCTAGTCATTCTGGTGAATATCAGGCCACTGGGCCCAGATAGCTCTGGAGGAGAAAGTAAGGCCGGTGACCTTGCACAGCCCTCCCTCACTCAAATCAAAGTCAACTGCAAGTCATGTCATCATTTCCCTGATGTCATAGTCCTCTTTGAGAATGAAGGACAAACACAACAACAACAACAAATAGGTCCTCAGCAGAGCATGGCTGGAACTGGTTTTCATTTTGTCTTGGTAGCTCCAGGTAGCATAGTATTTTGCACATAGTTGGTGCTTAAATGATGTTATTGAATTGAATTAAGCAACGGGTTGTCTACATATTGTGTTATACAACTTGTATATGTGGGAAAATGGAACTATGTGTCTACAGCACTCATTATCACTGAGGCAAGTCTTTGACAGTCTACTTCTATCCATTTGTTCTCAGATTTAATATAGAGTATTTGCATTATGCCACATATGAAGACTTCGACGAATGACTGATGATTTTGCTGATCTATATAATATTGGTTTTGTAGGCTGGAAAAAAGCAGGTTATGCAAGGGAGAAGGTAGATGATGATCATGACATGAATGCCTGTCAGCTGAGTTGGCAGTTACTAAAGCCCCAAGGAAGGAATCAGTTTCAAGAAATAGACTGTAAAAGGAAGATGGAAAACTTTATCAGTCAGAGGTTTAATTAAAAGCTAATGGAGTGAAAAACCTAGATATATGCATAGTGAAAATTATTTCTTTGTAAAACTTTTCTGTTTCTCTATCAACTAAGCTATTGAGAAAAAATCTCAGAACTGATCATATGTATGTCCATTTATAAATATTTACTTATTTCATATACAAAATGCAATCTTTTAGAAATCTGGACATATTCTATCAGCTATAGTCCTACTAAATATGAATGCTTGAGACAAAAAAAAACCCCAAATAATAATGTCTCTTAGACTTGAAGTGATTCATAGTATTATGGAATTTTTTATTTGAAATGAACCATAGAGATTCTTTCATTTGAGATAAATCTGTTCAATAGAGAAGTGATTTCTAACTGTTTAAAACCCTCAAAATATTTCCTTGTTTCTTCTAATTCTAGGGAATGCTAATTCTCAAAACTATACATTATACAGCTGGTACAGGATATTTTTAAATGCTAAAAATCCCATTGGAAGAATCCCTTAAAGTAAAAAAGAAACAATTAAAAATAATTTACATCTTCAGAGATTGGAGTATGATCTGAATTAACTAGGTTTCTATTAGTCAATGCTTTTATTTAAGAGCAACAGGTTATCTAGTCAATGAAAGAATCATGCACTATATTAAATTAATATTGTTAACTAGAGCTTGCTGTGATCATTTTTTATATTATGGCCATGCCAAAAAGGATTTTAAAAGCAATTTACTTGACCCAATTAACTCTGTATATGTGTATGTATAGGTATACTTCAAAGGTGTATAGTTTTAACTACATGGGCCCTCCTTTCATCAAACTGTACTGCTATTCAACTCACTGTTATAGTGAATTGTTCATAATTTGCTGTGGTACAATATTGCCCTATAGCCAACGTTCTGATGAAAAATCTCTCTAAATTTAGCTAGGTTTGTCCTTAAGCAATACAGTCCATCACTAGACTTACGTTCAGATTCCTTTCAGCTTGGCAGGATGCCAGAACAGAATCCTCTGCACAACACAAGGATCTATAGGAGAAGGACCCTTATAGAGGATGCACATACAGAATTGCTTTCACTCTCAAAATGTGAATAAAGCCATTCATTTGTTTACTTTAGGATTCTCCCTGTTGGTAAGCATTTAGGGAGGCACAAGAAGTGTTTTAGACCACTAGGGTACCATTGCAATAATAAATTGAGAGAGTAAATGCCTCCCTAAGTGTTCAGTATCCTAGCAGTGGATGATTGAGGCAGTGAAGATAATTGGGATAACTGGATGAAAGCATGATCAACCTTAAAAATAATTCTAGCAGAAAAATGTATTTCAAACATGGTGCATATGTATATATGTGTATGTTTGAGCCTATATGTATGTTTCTATGTTTCTGTGTGTATGGATACATGGGACAGCCTGATGCAGTGGATACAGCACCTACCTTAGATTCAGGCAGATCAGAGTTAAAGCTCTGCATCTGACATATAGTGACTATGTGACCCTGGACAAATCATTTAACCTCTCAATGCTTGTAGCAACAATTTGACTAGCAGCGGCTGTTGAGGTGTAAGACCCAACAAGACTAGCAACAAGAGCTGCTAGTACAGGTTCTTTTGATCTGCTTTTCTAAGGAAAGCAACTCTAAGGGGTGAACGATTTCACTTTAATCAAACATACATATATCATTCACTTAGTTCAGGGGGAAAAGATCAACCCCCCGAACTTCAAGGCAAATATGAACAGAAATTACAAACATCAATAGATAGACCTTGTCTGATCAAATCACAATACACAGTTACCAGGAAAGAACCAATGGTTCTGAGTTAGCAAAGCTGGGGGGGGGGGGAGGGGAAGAGGGCAGTTATAACAGCTTGCCCAAGAGTCTCAACACTCCTTCCTTGAGTGAGCCTGCAAAAGTCAAACACCAACCTAGGCTCTTATGCACTCATTTCAGGACCCTGGGGAACTTGATTACCTCAGTGCCGAGAAGCACTCTAACAAAGAACGGTGAAAAGTCCCATTTTACTGACCATTACATTTGAAAGACAAGACTCATCAGAGATACCTAATTAACTCAGCATTCCAAAGGAGAAGACAACAAAAAGTCCTGCCTTGATTACCATTACATTGTCTTAGTTTCTTAAGAAACACTTCAAGACCAAAAGTTCCCATTTTACCTGCCCCATTCAAACAAAGGCCAGAATCATTAAAGGTACTTAAGGGAAGAACAGCTTTTTGCTGTTTTGCCCCACCCTGATTAACACTTTAATGCTCTAGGAAACTATAAGATTATATAACTTTAAAGCCATATAGAAGACTATAATTTACAGGATTGCCAATCTGCATCTGTGGGTAGAGTTTCTGTAGGCTCCAGGGTTTCACTCACAGATAAAGACTTAGTTCTAGAAACATCCATCCCTGACAGTATCTATATTTAATTCAATTCAAAAAACATTTATTAGGCACATATAGTTTGGATACATATATACATACATGTGTGCACACACATATACATGCATTATATATGCATACATGTGTATGTATATGTATGTGTGTGTATTAGGCCAGCTAGGTGGTACAGTGGATAGAGTGCTGGGCCTGCATTCAGGAAGACCTGAGTTCAACTCTTGCTTCAGACACTTACTAGCTGTGTGAGCTTGAGCAAGTCACTTTACCCTGTTTGCCTCAGTTACTCCTTTAATTTTGCTAAGAAAACCTCAAAATGAGTCATGAAGAGTCATACATGACTGAAATAACTGAACAGTAATAATACATATATACACAATACACATAAGCATGTATATATACGTATACATACATATTACACACATGTGAATTCATATATATGTATACATATATTTATATTTAAATATAAATGTGAATGTAAATATAAGCCTTGTAGTTAAAGGACATTGGTTCAGACCTTATCTCTATATAACTTGTGTGGCCTTGAGCAAGCCATTTAACCTTCTTAAGACTCAGTTTCCTTTCCTGTAAAATGGGAAGATCAGGTCTCTAAATTTCCCTCAATTCTTGATCTATGATCATTTGGCTAGTGGAATACTAACCTAATTAGATAACTAGCTGTGAAACCTGGGGCAAGATATTTAAACTTCATGAAGTCTTCATTTTATCACCTGTAATATGGAGATTACAGTAGTAGATTCCTTGGTTGTTTCTAGCTCTAAAACTCTTTGATGCTAGATTTAAAATACTATTATCAGACACTATTGGATAAAATTTCACATCTCAAACTTGTAAATTTCTGAGATCCATGAGGAAGAAACTGAACACAGAGAATTGAGCTCTGATTTTGAAGTTTGCCCTTTATATCAATTTAATCACTTATTTGTGCACCTTATGTTCTCTGTTGAAGTCACAATACAAACATCCTATATCATGAAACACTTTCATAACTTCCTCTCTTTAGAGCCACTACAAAGAAAATTGCCTCTTCCCACGTTCATTCCTTAATAGCCTTGGAACAATTATCTGCTGCCTATTAGACTGCATGTCAACATAAAAGACTTTAAACGGCAGTGCATGATTCCCATTATGAGATAACACTCTTTTGCAGAGAATTCATTGCTGTGCGATACTGAACTTGACATTTTTTTAGCAACATTTAAAAAATAATGCCATCCATTGCTGAAATCCCTAGTCTTCAAATCAAAGAAGAAATGAGATATTCTTATATTAAATCTCCATAACATAAAACAGTATTCTTTCTCTCATCTCATCTTTCTATTGACTCCCTAATGGAAAACAGAATGAATTTTTAGTGTTGTGATACATGAAGGGCCTCACATCCACTATCCACTGCACACAGAGATTACCCATTATGAATCAAAGAACCACAAAGTAAACAGTGCAAAGGAAGGCATTATGCAGTCAGTAAAAAGCAGGCAGGATTGATGACTATAGGTCAGTAGAGAGGAATCATGATTTGATCAACAGAGTGCAAACCTCAGAGGCAGGAAGACTTGGGTTCAAATTCTGTCTCTGATACACACTGATTGTGTGACTTTTGATAAGTCACTTCATTTCATTCATGACAGAATCTAAGACTATAAGTTACAAAGTAGTTGGGGCCATATTAGTAGGTGGCCTTTCCACATAGGGAGTCCTTTACAACATTGAAATCACCAGAACAAGATAGCCCCCCCCCCCAAAAAAAGATCACATATGTTATTCCACATTTTATTTTTTGGGTGTGCCAAATTTGTTTCTTCAGTGAACAAGGTAAAAGAACAAAACAATGAGACTAGATACTAGGATTCTAATTCTGTCTCTTCTAATCAATTAACTAGCAAGAATTAGGAATCTGTTCTGTGGCAGGCACTATTCTAGACTCTGGGGGTACAAAGATAAGATGAAATAGTCCCTATCCTCAAGGGAATGACATTCTATCAGAGCACTAACTTAACTGTGTCTCCTTAGGCATAGACCCTAGGGATCCCAAAACATCAGAGTTGAGAGGGTCCCCAAAGGGTAACTAGTTTAAACACAAATAAACACAATGGGACAATCACCTTCCTTTTTGTGAATAGTATATTTTTGTTAATGTAAAATAAGACTACATTAGCTTTCTTGGCTTCCTCACTCAACTGGTGAATCATATTGAACCTACACTTCCCCAAAACCCCTAGGTCTTTTCAGCACCCACTACTTATGTCTCTTCGTGCAGTTGATTTAAGAGAAAGATAAAAAAGTCAGACTTAAAATTCATCCCAATTAAATTTCATGTTATTAACTTCAGTTCATGATTCTAATCAGTGGAGATCTGCTTGGATTCCAGTTGTCATCTAAGGTAATTCACCTCTCAGGGTCTTTGCTTCCTTATTTTTTTAAATCAAAATGCTAGACTCAGAAGGACCCTTTCTGCTCTAATTTGTTGGGCTGAATGAATTCAGAACTATGCAATTCTTATTTCATAGGATCTGGACCATGTCAGAGATGACTAATAACGTGTTAACTATAGAGATAAGGGAATTTGGTGGCACAATTGATAGAGTGCCAGGCCTGGAATCAGGAAAACTCATCTTCCTGAGCTCAAATCTGGCCTCAGATACTTACTAGTTGTGTGATCCTAGACAAATCACTTAACTTTGTTTGGCTCAGTTCCTCATGTATAAAATAAGTTGAAGAAGGAAATGGCAAACCACTCCAGTATCCTTGCAAAGAAAACCTCAAATGGAGTCACAAAGAGTTAGACACAATTAAAAAATGACTGAAAAACAACAACAAAACATAGGGATTTTTATTTTTTGCTATGTTCTAGAGTTAACACAGACCATTTTCTTAATTTGTAATCAAGTGCAGAGAAATTCCAGAAAGGTTTGAGTACCATAACAAATGGTTCCGCCCAGGGCCTTCTGATATCAAGAACAGAGGCATTTGTACAGGCCTCTGTTTCATGGGCCTACTGTTTGTGGCACATACTGCCAGGTATTCAAGCAACCATGGTAGTCTCCATCTCTTTTTGCCCACAGAATTCTCAGTGTTCAGAGAAATTCTACAATGGTAGATATTTTTTAATATTAAATTCATGCAGGATACCCTGTTTTAATCCTGAGGGTGAATAAAAATCATTATAATTATGATGCTATAAAAATAAATCACAATTAAAGCATCCAAAATGCAAGATAAGTCAAATAAAGAACAGGAGGCAAAACACCATGAAATCCATTAAAATAAACAAACAAACAAGATAAAAGCCTTGGAGTATTCCTAGTGTGGGACTAAATTAGCAACAACCTGGAGGACTCCATTTTTCAACTCTATTTACATCCCATGTAACATTTATTCTGTGCTAGAGAAACTTATGCTTTCATTTCAGCTCTTTTCATTAAGATTCTTTTAATTCCAACTTGAAAATGACTTTTATATTACTATTCCTTTTTTATTTTTTCTTCAACTGAAACTCCTTAAAATTTAATTTATTCTTCTGTATCTTACTATAATCTAGAAGTCAGAAATATCTCATAACCTAAGAAGTAGAACACTATTGTTCCCGTTCACTTGACTAATTGGAGGAAAGTATATTAAATTTGGATAAATTATGTTTCTTCTTTCCTATTTATCAGTAGAATTCATAGGATAGGTTTATTTGATCTCCAAACCTTCAAAATCCTGTCAGTAATAAAGAAGAGGTTGTCCTAGAAAAATGCTCTCATTCAAAAAGTTTTCCATCAAGGTTTGGGAACTTCAGATATTCATGACTCACTTTAATCCGGCCAGGGGCTATCTATGTCAGGGTAAAAGCTTTGTTAACAGGAAGATACAAATTAGGTCAACTGTATGTCACACATAACAATGGGACACAATACCTTACATAGATTTCAATTGGCTAGAGGAAATACTTAGATTGGTTATATCAGAGATGAACAATAATTTTCCAAAGTCCCTTTGGTTCTAAAAACCTTGACTTCCTATTCTTCATTTCACATGGATTACTTAAACTTTCTGCTTTCTATCTGTTCATGATTTGGGAAAAGTACATTTATTCTACATTTATGGGTTAATAGATATCTTAGAGTTTCATTAAAAATTGTAGTATGTATTGTACTTAGCTAAAATTAAAAATAGAAATGGCTTATTGTCAGTTGATGATGAGGTAAACCAGATTCTTATTTGGGGTACAAAACAAAGAAATTTCCAGCTCTAGTGCTTTTGGTAAAAATGCAGGTTGAGAGAGGTTTTATTGCATTTCTAAAAGACACATAATTAAAAGATAGAGCAATGTAACTGTGAAAATTTGGAGTAGATTTTTTTGCTCTAATTTATCATTTATTTGTAACATTCTTTTTTCTTAATTTTCAGTTCCAAATTCTCTCCCTTTCTCCAGCCCCTTTCCCACCCATTTAGAAGGCAAACAGTATCAATAATACGTGTGAAATCATGCAAACTTTTGTCCATATTAGTCATGTTGCAAAAAAAGCAGGAAAAATAGAGACAATGATAAAATATGTTTTAATTTCCACTCAGAGTTCATAAGCTCTCTATCTGGAGGTGGATAGCATTTTTTTTTTTATCATGAGCCCTTGGGAATTCTCTTGGATCATTGTCTTGATCAGAATGGCTAAGTCTTTCACAGTTGTTAATCATTACATTATTGCTATTACTATGTAAAATGATCCCTTAGTTCTGCACACTTCACTTTGCATCAATTCATATAGGCCTTCCCAGGTTTTTCTGAAACCATCCCACTCCTCTTTCTTATAGCACGATTGTATTCCATCACAATCATATATCACAGCTTGTTCAGCCACTCCCCTGTTGGTGGGTGGCTCCTCAATTTTCAATTCTTTAAAACCACAAAAAAGTTGCTATAGATAGATGATAGATAGATAGACATATACATGTGTGTGTATATATATATGCATATATATACATATATATGTATATTCATATATATAGGTATATATAGAGCCTTTTCCTTTTCGTTTGATTTCTTTGGGATACAAACCTAGTTTAGTAGTAGTATTGCTGGGTCAAAGGGTATGCAAAGTTTTATAACTCATTGGGCATAATGGAAAAGAAATATAAAAATAAGCAAGTAAAGTTAATAAAACTTTAAGTGAGAGACACCAGAAGACCAACTAAAGAGTATACAAAGGTAAATTTTGGGCGGTCTTAGGGATTGGGCCCAGGTCACCATAAACAATACCTTGGTCTAGGAATGTAGGCCCATCTGCAATGTTATGTTGTCGAGGCAGTAGAGAATAGAGGCAAGAATACTGGTACTAAAGACAAAGTTATGAGTTCAAATCCACCTTAGGGTGGGCCCCATAGGCCCTGAACAAGTCACTAAAATTTTTGAGCATATTTATCTTGCTCTCTCTGTCTGTCTCTGTCTCTGTCTTTCTGTCTGTCTCTGTCTGTCTCTGTCTCTGTCTGTCTTTCTTTCTCTGTCTGTCTCTGTCTCTCTCCCTCTCTCTCTCTCTCTCTCTCTCTCTCTCTCTCTCTCTCTCTCTCTCTCTTTCTCTCTTTCTCTCTTTCTCTCTTTCTCTCTTTCCCCCAACTCAACCTGACCAAGGATAAGGCAAAGATTATTTTTAAAAATCATGTGCTTATTTATTGGACAATGCTTCCTGTTGTCCTTTTTCTAATTTATCACAACAGTTTGTTTTAAAGTTAAAACACACACACACATACACACATACACATTCACCTTCTGTTCTCAAGCCTTGAGCTTATTTTTTTTAATGGCTACTGCAAACAAAATCAAATCAATAAGACTTTCTCAAGCATTTACTATGACTTTTAAGTATATGTTGCCCTAAAATGTATTTGTTTTCCTCCATGGTTCAGTGGTTTTAAAGAGAATTAAGTTTCTTTCTCACTGAAAAGTGACATCTCTAAAGAATACAATTGTGCAACTCAGCAACTCTCAAAGGTTGTACAATTGTACATGAACTTCACTACTGAGTAATACTTTGTTTTAAACAGAACTAGTGAATCAATCATTCCCATAATATTCAGGGCTGGAGAGATTGGAGAAAAAAAATCACTGTTTAAATGCCACCAAATGATTTTTCTTCCAGTCAGCTCTTTTATCCTGAAAAGCAGGGAGGAAGAGCTTGCTAGACTATTTATAGGATCATGGGGTGGGAGCTAGAAGAGACCTTAAAAGATAACTTTTCTCAAGCTTCTCAAATGAGGAAAATAAGCCCCAGTTTGATTAAGTGACTTTCCGAATTTCCCATAAATATTAAGTGCTGGAGGTAAAATTTGAACCCAAGTTCTCAGACTCTACTACCAGCAGTAATGGCCTTTTTCCTCTGCCATAGGATGATATCCTTTTTCTGAAGCAGTAAAGACATCCTTCTAAGAAGGCAAAAAGAAGTTAAACAATTGTATAAACACACAACTATAGACACTGATCCATTCAGCAGCTTTGATACACCTTTCTAGAGTTCATGATTTTCCAGTTTACTTTATGAGTCTATCCAACTAAAAATGGACTTCCCTTAGTAGTGATGACTTATATCTTCAATCATGCTGCCAATCTGTCATCTATGAAGAATGTGTTTATTTTAACTACAATGAAAAAGAGTATTAATAGGTGAGGAGGAAAATTCAGTAGTTCATTAGTTAAAGCATTGATAGTTGTTCACTGGTTAAAGCACAGCAGAGGCGGGGGCAATAATACCAATTAGCCAACATTTATCTAGCACTTTAAGTTTACAAAGAGTTTTACATATAGTATCATATTTGAACCTCACAACAACCTTGTGAAATAGGAACAGGTATTTCTGTCAGTCATTACAGAATTGCAAAGTGACTTTTCTCATGGTTACGCAAACAGTTAGCATCATAGACAGAATTTCATGACTCCAAGTCCTTTGCTCTCTCGCCTGAATCATGCTGCCTCTTAAAAAAAAGAAAGTGAGCATGTGGCTTGGTGAATTCGAGTACAAAATTTTCAAATGAAGCAATCATGTTTATTTATTCATTTTTCGAACCAGAAAAAATTTTGAACCTAAAATGTCAGGAACATTCAAAAACACATTCATTCAATAAGCATTTATCACATGCCTATGATGTGCTAGGCAACAGAGTAGGTACCAAGATAAATTAGATATGGTCCCTGCCCACACTGAACATAGTTTCATTAGGGCCAAGAAGAATGTGAATACCCAGATAGGAAGATGAAAAATGGTGCTGCCCTTGCCTCCCTTGAACTTACAGTCTATTCTAGGGATAAATCAAATTTCAGCATAAGTGCCACCTCCTACCTACAGACTTTCCTAATTTCTTCCCAGATTTTAGTAATGCCTTCTCCCTAAAGTAATTTGTATTCTCTCTCTCTCTCTCTCTCTCTCTCTCTCTCTCTCTCTCTCTCTCTCTCCCCTCTGCCCCCCCTCCCTCTGTGTGTGTGTGTTTCATTTACTTTTCTATGTACATATTGTTTCTACCCAGTAGAATACAAGATTATTGAGGCCAGGGACTATTTCTAGTTTTGTTTGTCTTTTTTATCACTGTTGCCTAGAACATATTGAATTGAATTGAATTAAACTATATATAGTATAAGCCAAAATGCAATAAGTATATGGGGGTGGGGATGAGCGGGTAGTATGAAAGCTTTGTTTTTCACTTTACAACCCTTGGGGAGTAAATGGGAATGAGGTGGAGGAACCAAAATAAATGTACATATATCTCTCAACAGCATTGGTGTTCAAAAATGTGTTTGTTTTTGCAAAATAAGGAAGTGAAAGCAGATGGCAAGGGCCAGAGGCTGACATGGAGAATCCTGTTACTTTTTTCATCTCCAATATTGTACTCTCTGGTCCATGGTTCTTAGCATTGCAGGAGAGCATTTACAGGACAGCTCATTGTGGGTACAGGGAGGCCCTCTTCATGGAGCATTAGCTAACACTGAAAGATAGTCAAAGTCAAAGGACTTTGCTGCACTTGCAGGTGATAATCCTATAGGAATTTCACTCAGTATTCTGTCCAGTTGGGAATATCCGTTCCTTCTCTAATTCAGTGAATCCAAAGAAATGGTTCAAAACAAATGCTGATGTTGTTTAATAATTCTCTTCCACAAAATTTCTCCAGTGGCAGATCTTAAAAGCTTTTTCCAGTGAGCACTGTAGGCTGTCCCAGGGAAATATGAGCAGGTTCAGGCAACTGGATTCAGCATAAATGCTAATCCACTTTTTATTGAAGTCTTGTCCTTTATGATGGTCTCACTCTTGAAAAGTTTATGTAAATATAACAGATGTAGGTTGAGCCTGTTTTCTCTTACTTTCAACATAATGGAAATTGTGTCTTCATTGTCCAAAAGCATGTCGACAACTTTCTCTGAACAATTTCATCTTTCATAGAACTGAAAAGATTCCACTTGTAGATGGACTGCCAGATCAATGTTGTGAAAGCCTTAAACTGTCCTTTTTCTTTAAATTTGTAAACTTCATCTTCCCAAAGAACTGCATTTTCCCTAAGAACTTTCAGACATTTTACATGCTGCCATGTCATGTTTTCCTCTCTCTGCCAGGCTATTTATATAAGCCAAACCTATATCCAGAATCATGTGTCTTTTAATATTCATTTGGTTAACTTCAGCAGCCCTCAAAGTTGCTTCTTTTCTTCTTTCTGAGGAGACAGTGAATGTGATATCTGGGTGCACTAGAAAAGGGACACTTCAGTTAGCCTGTAACAAAAGAGGTTGATTTCGACAGACAGAAATATGAAAGGAGTCCACTCCAGGAGTGGAGCCTACGCAAATACATGGAAACCAGAGAAGGTAGGATAGAGGACAGGATAACATCAGGGAATTGTAAGTAGTCCAATAGAACTGAAACAATGAGTGAATAAAAAAGAGTGGTGTGAAATAGGGTGGAAAGGTAAATTAAAATCATAATATGGAGGGTCTTGAACACCAGATAGATTGAATACATCTATTTTGCACTTTATCCTTTAAGAAATAGGGAGATACTGAATACCTCTTAGCAAGGGAGTCACGTGATATATCTAGATAGAGAAATAGATAGGTAGATAAATAGATATCCATATCTTTATATACACACATGCATACGCATGATATATACCATACCCCCTATGCGTATGTATAAATGAATATGCATACATACACGTATGTGTATTATATATGTGCACACATTCATGTGTATATAAGCATATGTGTATTGCAAATATGTGTATATGTGTAAATATATATCAAATAAGATAACTTGGGCAGCTATGTGAAGGATAAGTCGGCAGAGGAGAGCCGAGGAATTAAAGAATTGTTCTGCAGCTACCAGGGCCCAAATGGATTAAGATTTTTAATGAAAGGACAGATGAAGGAAGACTCCTCAGAAAACATGACTCACACTGGGCTATAAATTAGGACTAGTTTTCTAACAGTCAGAAATACCAGTTTTAGTGAGGTGTAGTGCACATGATATAAAGCAAATAAGATAGCACAGCCCCCAATTGTTGAGGACTTTGAATGGCAAGCTAAATAACTATAATTATATTTAGCTGACAGTAGTGAGCCACTGAAGAGTTTTGAGCAAAGGAACAAAACAAAGACCTATTAAAAAAGAAAAAGGAAGTTAACAACATCAATATGAATGTGGACTGGGGAGAAGAGAGTATAGTAGTAAGAAGAGAAAATAAAAGGCTATTGTATGTAACAGTCCAAGTGGGTAGTGATGAGGCCTGTGTTGAACTATGAAAAAGAGTTTAGAGGAAGAACCCCAGAGAAATTGCAGAGGCAGAATTGAGAAAAGTTAAAAATAACACTAAGGTTCTGACCATGAGAGACAGGATGAATATAGGTACAGAAATTAGGATGGTGCAAAGGATAGTAGATTTCTGGAGAAAACATAAGTTAAGTTTTGACATAGGTTTTGAAGTTTGTAGGATCATAGTAACCATTCTTACTTTACATATCAGGAAACTGAGATCCATATTAGATTAAATGACTTGCCCATGGTTACACAGCTACTAAGAGAATCAAGATTTGAGATTCAAATCTATGACTTTTGATTGCAAATTCAATATTCTTTCCACTATACCATACACACTGAGTGCAGAGTTCTAATGGTAAACATGAGAAAATATCTTTTAGATAGCTAGGGGTATAACTGAAACTCAGGAGAAAGATAAAGGTTGAGGATACAGATATCGGTGTCATCTGCATAATGATAGTAGATAAAACCATGGGAATGAATGAACATGCCAAAGGAAAGGCTGTCTTTTTTTTTGTGATGTAGAATTTGCCATCTTGTGCTCTTTTCATCCATCACTACTCCAGTATGGGTTAGCAAAAGGAAAAATGCAGGCATAGTTTAACCAAGAGTGGAGCAAAACCAAGTTATAACCCTCCTCCTTGATAGAGCTTCCTGGTGGCTTCCCTTTATACTAATTAGCTTCCTGGTCACCTACAGGGATTAAAAAATACCAGCCACATGAGGTTAGGGCTCTTCCAACTTGGTAGACATCTAGAAACCACCTGAATCATCATACTCTTCCCTTCTGACCAGCACATTCCCATATGGAGACAAGAAGGGAAGGAGGATATATCCATAGAAGCAAAGTGCCACTGTATCTGGGTTGTATACTCTTGCTATGTCAGGGCTAAGTAAACCTCATGTTATTAACTGTTCAATCATCTGTGGGTGATTCGTTTCATCTCAGCATTGAAATTGGACGGACACCCAGAAACAGTCTTGCCTCTAACAACCGCTACTCAATTAACTAGCAAGTTGAAATGTTTTTGTAAAAATCAGTCCAATTAAATCCAATAATTATTTTTAAGCATTTATCTCACACTGGGTACTTTGCTAGATTCGAGGACACACACACACACACACACACACACACACACACACACATACACACAAGAAAAATAGTCCCTGTCCTCCAAGGGGCTTTTATTTTCTTGAGGAAACATAACATGGGAATGTAAATATACACATGAGGATTTCAGAAGGAAGAGAACACTTACATTTAGGAAGATTGGGAAAAATTCCAAAAGACAATTTGGATATTTGAAAAGTAAGTGCAGATATGGCTCTAGATAAACAGCTCTCCCTTAGGCAAATAACACTAACTAGGGTGACTTGACAGGTAGAAAGTTGAATGCAATGAAATTGCTCTGTCAGAAAGTGTTGCTTGGTATGTGGGAAAGTTTATATGCTACACTGAACAGGTGATGGTGTATCTGACATATTTAAGGTATATATTTAAGACTGAAGTACACTTTCATCATTTCCTGAAATGTCAGCTGTGCATGGTTCTCCCTAACCTTTGAAAAATGTAGGTATAGAGGTCTTAAATCCTCTTTAGTGAAATAGAAATGGAAGTTATAATTTTTGCCTTGTCTAAAAATAATAAAAATTTAACAGGCTATGGAAGTTTTCCTCCCTCCTCTTTTTTTCCTTTCTTACTCCCCACCAAATAATACTAAAAATTTGAGTTGAAATTGTACTTTTGGGGTATCATTTTCAGACTGATCTGCTAATTAATTGTACTAATTACATAGTAATTAGCTAATCCATAATGATATGTCATTAAATGTCGAAGATATTCGCAATTCATTTATTTCTATACCACCATGATCACAACCTATTACCAGAAGAATAAAACTCATTGAACAGAATAGCAGCAGAAGCATAAACACAATGTGAACCTTTGAGGAAGTGAAAGAATAGACTGAGTCCTGGCCCTGGTCATCCTCTGGCAGGCATCACATTTTCTGTACTGGCAGAAAGCAGGTCATTATATTAAAACATTTAAAGGAAAATAATTAAAATGACGGTAACAATACATATAAGAGATCCAGTGTAATAGCACTGTTGACCTTAAAATCAGTTTAGCAAATAATTTCACAAATTGGTAGGGCTTGCCAATGCTTAATTTGGCCGGAAATTGACATGTGTTCCACTCTACTGAAGAGTCATCTCCCCAAATCACACAAATTCACATGCTCCCGACATATTCTTATGCTGTTATTTGCTTGAATAAAGTCAAACACATTCGATCCTTATTTCTTATGTAATGTATGTCTTCTTTGATCCTTGGAATCCTCAATATGTGAGACTTCTCCCTCCATCTTGCTTGCCTTCTTCTTCTACTTACATTCTCTTCTGTCTGTGGATGGAGTCAATGGCTGAGCAAATTAAAATTGGTGTATCTCTTCCTTGCCCCATCTTCCTGCTATATTTACCTCCTGCTGCTGCTCATAGCAGCAGTAATAACTAGAGCTTATAGAGAGCTTTAAAGTTTGTTAAGTACTTTACATGTGTTATCTCTTTTGATTTTCACGATAACCCTGAAAGATAGGTGCTATTATTATCCCCATTTTACATTGAGGGAACTGAGGCTGAAAGAAGTTAAATGCCTTGCCCAGTGTCTGAGGTAGGATTTGAACTCAGATCTTTCTGACACCAAGTCCAGCAGTCTGTGCATTGTGCCACTTAGCAACTTCTTTATGCAACCCTCATTAAACCAGAACCCAAGGGGATGTGATAGCCAATCACCCGAGAGATCCATGACTAGCATTCTTGTACCTGGAACAATTGATACAAAATATTCCTAGGACAAGGAATTTTAGGGGACAGGGAGGGAATTTGGAAATTTGGATTTTAGGACACAAGTTTCTATAGTGGGAGATAATCCATTGGAGGATAGGGTGGACATCAGCACTATGGATAGAAATCTTAGGTTTCAAGGCTGCCACGGTAGGATGAGAGAAGACCAACCAAGTTGGGGAAGAGATCATTATCTGGGCTATGACTTTCATGGATAAAGAACATTATAGCTTCCTAAATTAACCAATTATTCAGGGTAAGAATGTCCCTAACTCCTTTTTCCAGCCACTGATGAAGTTCGAGTACTATCAAGACCATCCCTATTTTCTTAGGAAAAAGCCCCAGTTACCACAGTCTAATTATGATCCTGAATGCTGGAGCCTCTGAAGATAACAAAGGCTCTGGGACTGATACCATATATTCTAGCAGGGAATAAATTACTGTTTCCAGTCTCTCCTTGGCCTTGTAAATTCCTCTTCTTTCTTTTGTTTTCTTCTATCCCTTCATTCTTTCCTGTTGGGGAATTCTCTTACCCCATACTCCCAGGCCT
Organism: Phalanger gymnotis; assembly: GCA_028646595.1. Taxonomy (NCBI): domain Eukaryota; kingdom Metazoa; phylum Chordata; class Mammalia; order Diprotodontia; family Phalangeridae; genus Phalanger; species Phalanger gymnotis. Next base: position 192,349,474 of record CM053622.1, read on the forward strand.
TTGTCCAGCAAAGGCCTGATCTCGCGGGCAATGATGAGGCCAGAAGCCAAGGTGGTAAGCAGCTCCGTTTAATAAAGTCAGTGACCAGATTTTATAGCCTTCATTATGTAGTACTAGGACTGCCTTGATCCGCCTACTCTCCGCCTATTCTTCTCTTGTTCTCCTCCTATTCTCCTCCCCTTTCTTTCCCGCGCTCTCCCCATGATTCACCTGTGCACAGGTGAACCCGGAAAAGAACCCTGCACCACATTGCCAACAAGGGCGAGACCCTTCCTCCAAACTCCATCTTGTTCCTCCCATACCTCAGAACCCTGAGATTATCTCAGCAGGCTCAGGGCGCGGAGGTCCAACGATATTTTGGGGTCGGCTATAACTCGTCCCGTTACACTTTCCCTCCCCGTTCTCTCACCTGCAGCTTCTCCTATAGGTTTGAAAGATAACGGAGCATTCTAGAGAGCAGTTATACCCAGAAGTCACTGTAAGGCCTGAAGCAGGTCTCCTTTGCTCTGCAGAGCAAGACAGCCTTTCTCTTCCCAGAGAAAATCCATGGGGTCTCATAGTCTGCCCAGAAATAAATTTGTTTGGCCTTAGACTTAAGTGAAACAGTATTGCTTGCAAATAGCCATTTTTACTTAGGACTGTGGATCTAGAAGTAGAAGAGACCTTAGAGGTCATCTAGTCTAATGCTCTGATGTTTAAGACAAGATAGTTGAAATGTAGAGAGTTTGAATGATCTGGTCAAGATCTCATAGATAACAAGGATCAGAGTAAGAATTTCAATCCCAAAGCTCTTTCCACTGTACTATGTTAAGAATAATAAAATATACAAATATATAATAAAAAAATGAATGAATGAGTATATAAATGAGCAAATACAGCATGAGAGCAAAACAGTAATCAATCTATCAATCAACAAACATTTATTAAGTTCTCACCTAATGCTAGTCTTACTTTCTATAAGGAATAGCAACAAAAACTGAAGGTTAGGGCTATTAAAATATCCATTAATAAAAGCAAAAGAAATCTAGGTTAGAGAAAAGAACTATCTGACTATAAATACTGCACCTAACTACAAAAACAGTCACAGAATTTCCTTCCTAGGAGGATAGCTGGATACCATATCTTCATTTAAGGATTTGTAAACAAAAGATTAGACCAGATGACTTTTACCTCTCTGACTGAAGTCAAGCTCTCATGAAGGCAACAACAAATGGTCATACTCTTTGTCATCAAAATTAACATCAAAATCTGTCTTAGTTTCACCAATCCATCAAAAAGAGAATAGAAGCTCAAATAGAAATGAGTGAAAATTGTCTTTAATGCCTCTAAAAGTATTACTGCAACAGGGTTCATATACATTAAGCATTAATAATCATGGGGAACACAAATTATCAGCAAAACAGCAAGACCAGATTATTTGAATGTGCAAGTAGCACTTCAGTGTGTCCATCTTACAAGCACATTGAAAACACCAGACCTAACATTTTTGCAAAGTACTTTAGGGTTTATATTCACTACCTCCTTGGATAAGTGGAAAAAGGTTGTCATGGATTTGGGACTTTTTGAATGTTTGTCGATTAATGGATTGTTCAAGTCCTATCCAGCACCATCATCTTGTCATCTTTCAAAATACTACTCCTCCCTACCCCCACCCCATCATTTTTCATTTTCATGAGATCATGATAATTTACTATTCTATGCTCCACTTACAATCTCTGTGGCTGTCAAGTCCAAAACTCTTCCTGGAGAATCATCATATGAGGTTTTTCTTCCTGGATGTGTGCTGTTCCTCTCCTGCCCCATCATATCTCATACCTTCTCTAAGAGGCTGTAGAGTTTGCACATAGCCAAAATCTAGGTGATTACTCTCTGTGCCTCAAAACACCCCAGCAGAGAGGAGGAAGACTTTCACTCCACCCACATTGTCCTTCCCCCCACACTCTTAACCCCCATAAATGAATGTTGGTCCTTCCAGCTAATGCTTAGACAGGTTGACACTATTGCACTGTTGAGATGCAAATTCGTCTCTATGAGTGGGAATTAAAATTTAGCTAAGAGAAGTGGCAGTTGCAAAAGCACTAGATTTAGAGAAAAGAGACCTGAGTCCATAGTCCTACACCTAACTAGCTGTATGACCATCAATAAGAGATTTCTCTGAGAACTGATTTTCCCATATGTAAAATGGGTACAATAATACTCTATTTCACTGTGCTATTGTGACATATGTGTTTTGTGAAGTGCCATATGGGTTAATAATGATATTAAGAGTAATTTTTGGAGACCAAATAAGAAGAGACCAAAGAACAATATAATGGACCTCCCATGGCATGGGAAAGCCAATATTTATTTGACCCTACCTTTATCATATATATTAATATTTGCTATGAGCTATAGTTTTTCTTTTTTTTCTTTTCTCTTTCTTTTGTTCATTTATTCATTCATTCTTTCTCTTTTCTTAAAGGACTACTTTTTTCTTTCCTTTTTCTTGAAGGTCTACTTTTTGTCAACACTATATCATTGCCCAGCCCTGCTAAATTGACTTCTAAGTTCATATCAGTAGCATATCAAATTGAAATAGAATTGCCCAAAAAATGGGGTCCAAGGAGTGTATAAAAGAACAGAATGCTGTTCTTTGTTCATTTGGGTTTCTGGAAGATCTTATTTCATATATTAAACAAATGATAAATTTTTTCTTAATATAAGCCAATTGCTTGAAACTATCCTTTTCAATATTTTACAATGTTAACTACATACTATAAACTATATAACTATAAACATATATGTGTTCCTAACTACTTCAATGAAGATGTCTGGTAGAAAATGAAATTTAATATAAATAACTTTATTTTAGATTCTTTCTTACTTTCAACCATTTTTAATTTGTCTCATAACTTCCTGTGTGATTTTTTCTGCCAACATATATGTGACAGACTCTTCTTGCACTAAAGAATAATAGTAGCTAGTATTTATATTGTGCTTGAAGGATTGCAAGGTGTTTTACAAATATTTCACTTTGTTTCTTGTGCTTTATAAGAATTATAAGTCTGTCAATCCAGTACTAAATTTCAAGTTAAAGGAAACTGATTTTCATAACTCAATTGGCATAGTTATGTCTTTTATTACTAGAAGAATCAAGAAATCAAACTGGGGAGAAAGGATATTGGAGGGCCATATACCTGACTGCCTTACTACCACCCATGATCTTAGGATTGGTTCTGAGAGAAGCAAGCATATGTTACAGACTCCATCAACCATACTTGTCTTGAAGTCTTCTAGTTGAGAAGATGACGGCCTGATGAGGGTAGTAGCAGGATCTGTAGGATTTTACACTGAGGTAGGCAAAAGGCACTAGAGCCTTTTACAAATGTACAGACCCAAGGGTGGAGAACCCTCAGCCTTCAGGCTACATGTGGCCTTCTAGGTCCTTGGGTGTGGCCTTTTTGGCTGAGTCCAAGTTTCACCGAACAAATCTTTTTATTAAGGGGATTTGTTCTATGAAGTTTGTCAAAGAGCAGCACTTAAGGGCCTAGAGGGCCACATGTGGCCTTGAGGCTACAGATTCCCCACCCCTGTAACCAATACAGGGTAAGCAGAGTCCAGCCATTTTGAAGAGCCAATCAAGAGTAAATTGGAAAAGGACAAATACAAGGCATGGCAAAGAAAAACAAACAAATAAATGAATGAATAAAGGATCCTTTGGTGTCAATGGCTTCATTTAACTACTCATGGCAGATGTTTCTGTGTATGTATACCCTCTTTGTGTGACTCTTCTTTCTTAGGTGAATTTAACCAGATTGCATCAATGATGAAATGGGAAAAATCAATAATCAATGCCTTGAATGCCTTGTTCTGTAATCTTTTATCAACCATAACTATAGGATAAGAAATAACTAATGATAACAATATAGTCCCAGATTAAAAAAAAAAAAAACCCTGTGTGTAACCAACTATGATGCAGTCTCAGGGAATTTCCTGTGTTAGTTGCCCTAAGGAGTATAATTATAACCATTATAAGGAGTGTAACAATGTAGCTATAATCGTTATAATAGTGTGTGACTGCATTAATCATCTTGACTATGTTAATCATCTTTATATTAAAATGTAGTTGTTTACCCTGAGCTCCTAGGTGAAAAAGCACCCTCTTTTTTGCAATAGCTTGCTTGAGTTAAAAAAGAACTAATTTGCACAATAGCAGCCCCTCTTTTTTTTTCCTTTTTCTCACCAAACACGAATCGAGAAAACTATAAATAATTGTGAATCTTATAAGTTAGTGTCTCAGACCACAACCTTTGTTCCTTAATAAAAGTTTGCCCAAAAAGCCTGCCAGTTTCTTTTTTATAGTGACTTCAGAATTCAACTATATTTTGCCTCTTTTAGTTTGATAAAACAAATACAATTTCCCAGGTAAAAACCATTCTGTTTAACTAATGATGACTCAACCAATAATGATTGTGGATTCAGTGCTAAAACTAATTAAAATTTGGGAACAGTATTTTTTTTCCTGATTCTATATAAAAACCCTTATTTAGGCTTAATGCTGATCATTCAAGAGCAAGAGAGCTAGTATATTCCAAATGTTTACTCTAAGTCCCAGTGCCCCATCTTCAATAGTCTTTCTCATTTCTTGGACCTGGTCAGGACTTCAGAATTTGGAGACAGTAATTTAACTCCTTGGACTTCTCCTCACCAATTGTCATGCCTCTTCTGAAATCAAGCCCTGGAGAACTTGACACTTTCTTGACTGCCTTATTACATTAAGGCCTCATTGTCTTGATTTGTGGTTGGCTCAGTAGCCCACTATATCTAGATCTGGATAACTGCCACATTCCACTGTACTACTCAAGCCCTCACCCTTCCTTCTTCCATCCCTTTTGCTAATCCTCCAACCATAATGAAATCAACTTTGTCATTGCTCTTAAACAGGGCATAACAATCTACTCCCCTGTGCACCACACCTATAACTTTCCAGAACAAAATAGCACTTCTTTGCCTCACTTTCTTCTATATACTGTTTCCTCCATTAGGAAATATTTAGATTGGTTTTGCTTCAATAGTTCTTTCCCCAGTACTTAGCACAGTAGAACACAATAGACGGGTAATAATTGCTTATGGAATGATTGACATGATTTACAAAATAAAAATTCATTAAAAGCGTTAATGAATTATAGTGTCTTTTGGTCATCAAGTTAACAGATACTAGATATACAAGTGCTGTCATGTGGGGGTGTCTGCAATTGTTTTTTCTGTTATACTGTTAGGAATTTCCAGGTGGCTGCATATGTAGCACATAGGTCCATGTACCAATATAAATGGGGAAGCCGTAATCTACCTAAAGAGCCCTACAATGAAATGCAATTCAACTAACATTTAATAGCAAAATACTTATTCAGTGCAAACTCTGTGAAGGATGCTATGATAGGCACTAGAAGTACAATTTTTTTTAAAAAATGCATCCCTGTCCTTTGATGGCAAAGGTGATCTTGCTTTTCTTTATATCCCCAGTACTTCATACAGTGGCTGGCACATAGTAGGCATCTAATAGATACTTTCAGGCTACCTACAAACCCATCCTGTGTCTGTATTAGTACAGCAAATACAACATGATTTTAAAAAAGGAAAGGATGGGGAAGGAGGAAAAAGAATATACCTGGTAAGAAAGGAAGAAGAAAATTAGGGTTTAAGATATATGGAATACCTACCTAATTTTCACATAATGTCAGTATGCAAATAAATGAGGGAGGAAGGCAGGAAGAAGTGGAGGAAATGGGTATCACCTGAACTTCATTTTCATTTGAACCAGTCAAAAGATGATAGAACACACAGAGGAAGAGTTTAGTACAGGAAGCTATCCTGGAGGGAATCCTGAGACCTTATATGTTTTTAGTCTGTATTATCTAGATCCTGCCACTATGTTTCCTGGCTATGTTCTTGAAGAATTACAAGGGCAGTTCAAGCTAGGTTGTTGGACTTTCTAGGCTCTAGAGCCCAGTTGTAGATAAGGCCCTAGGTGAAATTCCAGTAAACAGTTACTATTTCCATCTTATGTCATCTACCTGCAAGGCTTTATAGATTCAAAGGGATGACACTAGGCCAACCTCTGGTCCCACAGAACTTGCCTAATCATTTGCTCTCAGCATGAGTCCTAGGCCCCGCTTCAGGGTCAGAGAGACCAAATTGCTAGCCCACCTTGATGTGAGCTGATTCCACCCATGGTTTTGAGTCACAGAACTTCTGGCCCACCTATCTCTAATCTGGATTAATAATCTCATTTTTATATCTGAGTGACCATGAATGTTAACCCTAAAGATTAAGAATTATGCCCTTTCTGTGCTTGCATTTAAGCAGAGATTTTTTTTTCAATTCACTATAAATTTCCAGTGCTAATATTTTCATTCCCTGACAATTGCATATTTACAATGTGATAGCTCCCTATTGTGTATGTTACAATAGACTAAATGTAAACAGAGATTGTCTTTTCACTGAGTTTGCAAACATGCTACATTTCAAACTGAAGTTGTCGTTCCTAAACAATACTTTGTTATAGCCCTGGTGCCCCTGAAGACAGGCCCACTGACGCTTAAATCAATTCTAAGAATAAAAGTACCACAAAATGTTTTAGTTATATTATCTCAATGAATTGTCATAAAAGTCTGTGTGCTAATGTGGTATAAGTATTATTACTTAAGTTTTATAGAAAAGAAAATAAATTCAAAAGGTTAAGTGGTTTGCTGAAAATCACACAGCTAGGAAATGGCAGTCAGAATTTGAACCCCAAACCTCTGACCTCTTTTCTAAGTATCTTTCCTCTTCATTCATACTACACCACTAGATGCCAATTCAGCTTGAACTGAAACAAGTTCATTTTATTAAATATTTTTATGGTCTAAGGTTATTACAGGGAATTTCACTGTATAGAGTTAGAAAATATTCTCCTGAAACAATACTTAGCCAGGCATTCATGGCTGTCTAACACCCATCTATAATCTACCTCTCACCTTATTTATTTCTAAGAGCACCCTTATAAGGGTAGGTGTGACTATTATTAAGCTTATTTTATTAATATGGAAATTAGGGCTCAAAGAGGTGAATTAATTTTTTCCATTTCTTCATCATATTATTTCCCTTCGTGAATTTGATGGCCTACCAAACCAGATCACCCTGGTGTCACCGTTCTCTGATACTTAGATTATAACTAGAATTTGGAAGGCATCTAAAGCTAAGAGGAACCTCAGCAATCTTTTAATCTGACCCTAGTGTAGGCTCAATATCCATCACATAGGCTTAGCCAGTTTTTCTTTAGAAGGTATTCAAACCATCCTTGATAAATAATTTGTTCACAGGACTAAGGCTAAAGCCATTGGCATGGCTTCCTGCTGGTCCTAGGACAAAAAAACCAGTTCACAATGTGTCAGCAGTTTTTACTTCAAGTTTCTGACCAGTGGACCAGTGATTTCTGGAAATGCACCAGTTACTCACAGGCAACAGAGAGGCAAAGAAGCTATAGCCAACTGATATGATATCTTATCCTTATTGAGGCCAAGCAAACCTTTTTTTTTTTTTTTGTTAACTCTTACACGGTTTATGGGTATTGCATGGGATTCCGGCTCTGACCCTGAATACCAGACCAGCCCAAGTCAGTCCTTTACTCCAAAACCAACAAAACCAGGCAACACACCACCACAACACCACTTCTTTAAATTGGTGTGAGCCAAGGGCCAGAAGGTTGATATGACTTACTCAGGATCACACAGCTAGTAGGCAGCAGAGCCAGAATTCAAAGTAGCTGGTCATATAAGTCCAGATCCACAGCCTTTTTCTTCACAGCCTGCTGCTGCCTCTATCTTTCACATCCCTAATGCCTAGAACACCTCTGGACTGAAATCTCTACTTATTGGAACTCTACACATCTTGAATTTCTTTCAAGACCACTTTGCCAATCCTTCCCTAATCCACTCACTTTTTTGCCTTCTCAGCAGCTAGAAATAATGTCCCACACCCTTTTGCACTTCTCCTAAGCTTTGTATTGTACTTATTTCGGTATAATTTGTTTCTTTGATATATTGGAAACTTTGGCGTGGCAAGTGAGAGCACATTGCAGCAGCCACATCTCAGTAAAACTGTCTCAGCAGATGGGCTAAACCAGGTTAAAGGAAGTCAACAGGCCTCAAAAGCATCAGTGAGTTAGGGGGATGCCTACCCTAAGCACATGAAGACTTCCCTGGGCAGAATGAGTAGATGAGAACAATTTATTCCAATGACCACGAAGGCAGCTGAAGCGGGTTCTGTGGAGAGCTTGGTCAGATATCAAAGACACCAAAGTCATCCACAGCATCCTGGGCCATCACCAGTCATCTTGACATTTTTTTTGTCTTGCCACTAGACTTCAATGACTCTGGAAGAGAGAATGAGGCTGATAACATTGTGCAACTCTGCCTCACTTAAACCCAACTCACTCGAGAGTCAAGACATCACTCACCATGATGTCATTGCCTTCTTTGAAAATGAAGGACAAACAACAACAATATTGGAAACCACTTGAAAGGAGAACATCTTTGCATCCCTTTAGTGCTCTACTTCATATATTAAATTAATGTTTATTGAATTCTTTTGAAGGATCCTTTCTGTATCATTAAAACAGCTTTTCTATCATGGCTCCCAATAATAAATTCCCCAAACATCTCTCCTAATGATTTCATTTCCTTTTACCATAAATAGAATTCCATTACTTTTAATCTTTTTCTGATTGAAAGTTTTATGTATGTATGCTTTGCTGCAGTTGCTTTGCACTGAAGGGCAGTGTTAATAACCGATATTTGTAAAGCACTTCCCAATTTGCTAAGTTTTTTTCCACTACATACATCATCTCATCTGATTCAAGCATAATTATCTCATCTTTACTTTCAAGAAAACTGAGGCTCAGGAGGTTAAATGACATTTTAATACTCTGACAGATCCATAATCATATGGGTATGGAACTTTTTCCATCACTGTAGATTGTAACCTATTCATTGCTCATCATTTAGTACAATTCTTTCCTACCTCATTCTCCATAGGAGTTCTATGAATCATATTGGAGGCCTGAAGCCTCTACAATTTCCAAAAATTGTGAAACTATAGTGGAACAGAGAGAAGCTCAGACTAAAGCAAATAATTCTTGAGCTATGCCAAGGTATTTTATTTTATTTTATGTGAGAAGGGCATTCAAACTTAGGAGGAATAAGGCAGACAACCCCATTGTGGAGAAGCAAAACACAGTTTTGGCCCTCTTCTAATGATAACATAAGCTATGTCAATTGTGCAGGTCTGAAGAGGAAGGAGAGAACTCTCTAGTGACTTGAAAGGAGATTTCTATTCTTTACCTAAGCTATATTCCAAGAGCTGTTCTTCATAAATCTATCTCAATCATGACAGTGACTACACTAGCCCCTACTGCTTGAAGGCTAGTTACCTTTTACCCCTCTTCCAGTGTTCTCCAGGTAACCTTGGGGGAATGGAGTCTCTAGTCCCCACCTATTGAGAACCCCTCAACTGTAGGGTCCAATCACGTTCATTCCATTCAACCACTTAACAGTTAGATTAGCTTTTACAAAGAAAAATTCACTTCAAAGACATAGCAAGAACAAACATGCTAACATTTCCCCTCCATATCTGAGAGGAATTATTTCTTTCTATAGTATTTTGGCCTCTAGGGAGAGGAGGGGAATTAGATTCATTGCTTAACTCAGTCCTTAAATAATATCAATCCCATTAAGTTCTAAGTCAAAGCCTGCCATGAGCTTGTGTCCCAGGGCTCCAGCTTCTGTGGTTTCTCTGGCAGGCTGGCTGCAACCTCTATCCTGGAATACTTGACTCTATCATCATCATGGCTCGAGCTCCCAAATCTAAGGATTCCCTCCACAGCATGTAGAGCTGAAATGGACAAAGTAAATAAATCAAATTGATCAAAACCCTAAGGCTGTTTTTTTTTTCAAGGCTATCTGGCCTAATAGAAAGGAAGGATCCCTCATCCTTTTCCCCAATCACTGTTGATTCCACTCAGTGTGTTAAAGAGTACCTCACCCTTAAACCCCATTGGCCAAGAAAAAAGAAAGGGACCAGCCCAGTCTGGTATTTTTTAAAGATGCAGACATTTTTAAATATACAGATATCAGAGATTTAGATAAAAAGATAATTTTAGATATTCGGAGGCTGACCCTGCCCATGTAGTAGGTCAGTGCAGGATATTTTCTCCAAGGAACAGGTCCTTGGTTTTTCCCATGAGAGTGCCTCCATCTTAAGTGATCTGTGCATGTTACAAAGTCCTACTACGCATGTATGGGTTCATACAGTGTAACAACAGAGCTGTCAAAATGCTATATTTAAGACCTTCTTCATAAAATCTCTACTCAAACCCATTCTTTCCTAAAAATCAAATGATTTTTTTCTGATGGTGAATATCTGCTATAAACACCTGGCAGAGATTTATAATTCTCAATGAATGCTACAATGTCTTCCTTCTGGAGAATGTCATCCATTTCCATAGATCCCAGTGAATTCTGAATTCAGTAATAATTAGCTTGAGCCCCAAATAATTTGAGAAAGGCTATTCAAGGTTAATGGAAGGCATATTTCTTCATCTCAGAGGAGAAGCAATGTTGCTGTAACAAGAGTAGTACTTCCTTTGAATGAAACACATGGCCTATTTCTAGGAGAAAAACATCAAAATATCATCAAAGTATCCCACAAGTTGATTCAGAAGATCTGCCATGAGCTTCTGATATCATCAATGAAGGTTTAAAATGTTGCTAAAGTTTTATCCAGCCATAAGAGCTAATTCCCCTAATTCTTACAGGATTGTAATACCACAGTATATTTAAAAATAATAATTGTAAGGGTGGAGCCAAGATGGCAGCTGGAAAGCAGGGATGTCACTAAAGCTCTCCCCCAGGACCTTCCAAACACCTATAAAAATGGCTTTGAACAAATTCTAGAACTGCAGAACCCACAAAATAGCAGAGGGAAGCAGGGCTTCAGCCCAGGACAACCTAGATGGTCGCTGGGTAAGGTCTATCGCACAGAGCTGGGAGCACAGTAGAGCCCAGTGTGGGCTGTGCCTGGACCAAGCAGACAAGGAGCTGGGTGGAACAGGCCCTGGTGCCCTGAATCAGTGAGCTGTGGCAGTTACAAGACTTCTCAACCCACAAGCACCAAAGACAACAGAGAAGGTTAATGGGAAAAGCTGAAGGGACAGAGTAAAAGGAGTTCACAGTTTGGCCACTGCCCTGGGGGCAGTGGAGGTGGTACGGCTCTGAGGACAGAACTATAGCTGCAATTGCTTCTGGCCCCAGGCCCACCTGGTGGGAGGAATTAAGTGGCTGATCTCAGGGGGAATGCAGAGCCTGCTTAAGATCTGAGTCATGGTCCAGGTTAGAGGTTCTTGGAGGAGGAGAGCACTGGTGTGGCAGAGCTTGCTGCATAGAAAAAGCTCTGAAAACAACAGCACGGCCCCTCAAGCTTGGGACAAAGTACTGTATACTCTACAAGAACTCATACCCTGATAAAAACTCAAGGGTCAAGTAGTTGGCTGGGAACCTGGCCAGGCAGCAAAAATGGACTCAGATTCAGACTCAGACTTTGGCATCTTTCTTTAGTGACAAAAAAGACCAAAACATATGGCCAGAAGAAGTTAACAAAGTCAAAGAGCCTCCAAGAAAAACATGAACTGGTCTCAGGCCATGGAAGAGCTCAAAAAGGATTTAGAAAAGCAAGTAAGAAAAGTAGAGGAAAAATTGGGAAGAGAAATGAGAGTGATGCAAGAAAACCATGAAAAACAAGTCAATGACTTGCTAAAGGAGACCCAAAAAATACTGAAGAAAATAACACCTTAAAAAATAGACTAACTCGAATGACATAAAAACTCCAAAAAACCAATGAGGAGAAGAATGCCTTGAAAGGCAGAATTAGCCAAATGGAAAAGGAGGTCCAAAAAACCACTTAAGAAAATATTACCTTAAAAATTAGATTGGAGCAAGTGGAAGCTAGTGGCAGTACGAGAAATCAAGATACTATAAAACAGAACCAAAGGGATGAAAAAGTGGAAGACATTAAAAATTATCAGACTACCTGAAAGCCATGATCAAAAACAAGAGCCTAGATATCATCTTTCAAGAAATTATCAAGGAGAACTGCCCTGATATTCTAGAACCAGAGGGTAAAATAGAAATTGAAAGAATCCACCAACTGCCTCCTGAAAAAGATCCCAAAAAGAAGACTCCTAGGAATATTGATGCCAAATTCCAGAGGTCCCAGATCAAGGAGAAAATACTGCAAGCAACCAGAAAGAAACAATTTGAGTATTGTGGAAGCACAATCAGGATACCACAAGATCTAGCAGCTTCTACATTTAAGGGATCAAAGGGCTTGGAATATGATATTCCGGAGGTCAATGGAGCTAGGATTAAAACCAAGAGTCACCTACCCAGCAAAACTGAGTATCATGCTCCAAGGCAAAATATGGATTTTCAATAAAATAGAGGACTTTCAAGCTTTC
>CM053622.1:192362102-192411066 GCA_028646595.1 Phalanger gymnotis
TGAGGGGGAATGAGTGAAGCTTGCTATCATAGGATTTGACCTGAGGAGGGAATAACATACACACTCAGTTGGGTATCTTATCCCACAGGAAAGAAGGAGGAAGGAGATAAAAGGAGGGGGGGGAATGATAGAAGGGAGGGCAGATAGGGGGAGGAGGTAATCAAAAACAAACACTTTTGAAAAGGGACAGGATCAAGGGAGAAAACTGAATGAAGAGGGATAGGATAGGAAGGAGCAAAATATAGTTAGTCTTTCACAACATGAGTATTGTGGAAGGGTTTTACATGATGATACACATGTGGCCTATGTTGAATTACTTGCCTTCTTAGGGAGGGTGGGTGGAGAGGGAAGAGGGGAGAGAATTTGGAACTCAAAGTTTTAAAAGCAGATGTTCAAAAAAAAGTTTTTGCATGTAACTAAGAAATAAGATATACAGGCAATGGGGCATAGAAATCTATCTTGTCCTGCAAGAAAGTAAGGGAAAAGGAGATTGAGGAGTAGAGTGGGGTGACAGAAGGGAGGGCTGACTGGGGAATGGGGCAATCAGAATATATACCATCTTGGAGTGGGGGGAAGGTAGAAATGGAGGAAAAATTTGTAATTCAAACTCTTGTGCAAATCAATGCTGAAAACTAAAATTATTAAATAAGTAAAGAAATAAACAAAAAACAAAAATAATAATTGTACTTTCATCATGAAAACCCCATTCTCACCCCTAATACCCTATTTTCCAAGGATATTGTAGGAGAAAAAAATGGATAAATCTTTGAATAGTTGTTTCACTGGGCTCCCCATCGCTAGAAGCAGGACACAATTCTTTTCAGCAACATAAATTAAAGCAGTATTCCTGCTGTTGACTAAGAAGCTTCTCCAAATTTTCCTAAATATATATACATAGGGCTGTTTGATTTATTCATTTTGAAGAGAGATATCTGGAGAGGGTGTTGATATCCTTGGAAGCAGTTCCATGGAGTGATTATAGCCCAGTTTGGGCAGCTCCTCTTTTGATAAATATCTTGTATAAATCTCGGTAATCCAAAGGTACATTGGACACCTGGGCTTTAATTATAGCTAGCATCTCTGAGGGAGACTGCTCACAGCTGAGGTTGAGAGGGTTTCTGTTTGGGGACCTACACCTACTCACATCCCATGGAATATGGGGTTTGAGCTATGGTTACCATGACAATCCAAATACCATCCTCACCAACCTTCATATCAAATATTCCCAGAACTACTTGTCCTCTATAACCATCTGCCTGCTAAGTAGTGCTTGTGGGTGAGTAGCAAACAATTTTTTACTAGATCACTCCCTCCACCCAATGTTAGCCTTCCTCAGCTATCACCTACTTTGTTATTATCTTTGAATAGAGAAGAGCTTTCTATTTGCACATCAAACTCCAGGAAATACAAATTCCTTCCTGCCTCAGAATCTATCAGAAAATGGTTCTATTTTACCCTTCTTTAGGACCCTAAAACATGCTGCTGAAAGGGTAAAACAAGACAGGAAAACTGCTTAGCCCTCCCATGTGCCCCTCCTGAGTTCTGGAAGATATTATCTCCCAGGGTAAGCATTCTCATTTCATTACTGGCTGGGTTTATTTCCCTATCTCTTAATTGGCAGTGTGAGCTCACATGGTTGACTATAAGTGCTGAGCTTATCCCTACACTGAAATTAAAGCTGGGCTCTACAATCTCATATCTTCATCAGTGGGCCCTCCTTTGGGCATCCAAATGCATGGACTTTGGGCATTCTTCTATTTTTCCTGCCTGATTTATTATCTCTGTCCAGATTATGACACCTCTATTCTCCCAAAGGGACCCCTAAACTGCTCCCAATCTGGTCTATTGGCCAGGTGATCTTGAAACTCATCTAACCACTGCTAGGTCTGTATTACAAAGAGATCATAAAAAATGGAAAAGGACCCACATGAACAAATATGTTTATAGTAGCTCTTTTCATGGTGGCAAAGAATTGGAAATCGAGGGGATGCCCATCAATTGGGGAATGGCTGAATGAGTTGTGGTATATGAATGTAATGGAATATTATTGTTCCATAAGAAATGATGAGCAGGCAGATTTCAGAAAAACCTGGAATGACTTATATAAACTGATACTGAGTGAAGTGAGCAGAATTAGGAGAACACTGTACACAGTAAGAGCAATGTTGTGCAATGACCAACTTTGATAGACTTAACTCTTCCCAGCAATTCAATGATCTAAGACAATCCCAAGATTCATGATGGAAAATATTATCCACATTCAGAGAAAGAACTATAGAGTCTGAATGCAGTCCTTTTAAATTTTCTTTTGCTTTTTCTTTCTTGTGGTTTTCCTTTTTTGTTCTCATTCTTCTTTTACAACATCACTAATATAGAAATATGTTTAATATGATTTTACATGTATAGCCTATATCAGATTGCATGCCATTTTGAGGGAGGAGAGGAAGAAGGGGGGAAATTTTAGAACCCAAAATATTACAAAAGTGAATGTGAAAGCTAAAAATTAATTAATTAAAAAATAAAAAGAACCTCACCCAATACTCTCCTGGAAATCCTGACCACCTCTGCCTCCTCCTTACCTAAAACATGCTAGCATTGAGGTTTAAACTCTGCCCATGCAGGGATGCCAAAAACTTTTGTGGTGTCATGATGTGCTGTGGTAGAACTGTCTCAAAGAATTCACAGTCAGAACACCTCTAATCCAAGTATGGGTATTTACTGAGATTGACACCTCTCATGAAGCTGGCTAAGTTCCAAGAGGAACCAGCAACTTCAGAGAAAGCAAGATGGATTGTTATAGGGTAAAGATGCTGATTACACAATCAAAATTTACATATAATATAGGAATATGATTAATGTTAAAAAGACAGGAGAAGTTTGTTAAGGGATTAGGTAATAGAGGAGAGATGCCTTCTATGGTTCAGTGGTCAAACATTCTGGTCATGTTGCCATACAATTTGGCTAGCTATTGTGTTCCTGTCAGGTTAAGATAGATGATGTGGTTGAGGTTGAGTGCATGGACATACCTGTTTCTGTGGGAATGGGTCTGGGGACAGTGGCTAGCTAGAGGCAGTGTCTAGGATCTCATCATATGGACATGCCTGCTGTTTCTGTAAGAACTGTGAGTTCGTGGACATACCTATTGTTCCTGTGAGCAATGAGGCATATATGTAGAAGTTAGAATATTGAGTGTGTGGGGCGGGGGGGGGGGGGTAAGTAGCTAGGTAGATGCAGTGGGCCTGCTGTTCAGTTGGGGCCTATAAAGAAGTTAGAATGTTGAGATTGGGTGCAGCTTTAATAGGATTCCATCACTAGGCCCTCTGGAATTTATCCATGTGATGAACTAAAATCCAGATTTGCTGCCTACCATCTAGTCGAGGGCTACATAATCCCTGTTTCCCTGGAGGTTCCCCCAAATGACATAGAACTCATCTTTAACTATGAATATCTGTTTAACAAGGAACTTTCTGCTTCCATTAGCAGTACTGCCCAATTGAGTACAAGAACTTCTTCAATCTAATCAAGTGAAAAGATACATAGGTCAGGAAAAACCATGCTACCACCCCTCTCTCTGTCCATAGTGGTTAATATCGAGACAAGTTTAGGCTGAAGGAGAGTGGTTACTGAAGAAACAATGGGAAGAAGACTGAGGTACCTTGCAAAGGCCATTTTGGCTGCAAATTCATATTGGTGGTTACTGCCTGCATTTTTTTTTCATCATTTATATCCCAACTTGTTTACACATGTATTGCATCTTTCTGTATAACTGGATAAAAGAGGACTAGTTCCTTTAGGATTGGTATATCTAGGCACCTATCACAATTGGGCTCAGTGATAAGAGATAAAAGTGGAGAAAGTGTACACTGAACTTGGTCATGGACAATCAGTTGTGAGCCTGGACCAGATTTTCAAGTATGTCATCACCGTTCTATTCATCTCTTAAATGAATTCCTTATCTTGGCTCTATAGAGTCTGACCTTGGATCATATAAGATGCCCAGAGAAACATAACAGGGCACATGACTTCCTGACTGTCTTCCATGAAGGACCAGCAATGCATAACACTGAGAGAGATGGAATTGAAAAATAAGACCACAACAATCAATCTATTGAAAATTTCTTGGAGCCCTACCTGACCATGTGCTTCCCTGTTCTCTCACATACTATATTCTGAATTTGGTAAGTGATAGACCAGCCCACTCATGGTACAACAGAACTCAAAGCAATGAGATACTGGTTGAAATATCTACCCTTTCCCCAAACTAGGTGTGAACTGAACCCCTGAGTTTCATTTCCAGTACCCCACCACACCCATGTTTCTCTGACCCTTGGGGAATGGAAAGATCAGTGATCTCAAGATTTTTATTTTATCTCAGATACTATAGAAAGCTACTAAAATGTATTGAGTTACAGAGTGGAATAGGAAGACCTAAGAATTAGGAAGATAATTTTGGCCACCTGGCAGATGAAACTTTGGGAAGGGGAGAGATATGAAGCCAAGAGTACAATTAGGAGGCTATTCCAGTGGTCTAGGTTAGAGACAATGAGATGCTGATTTAGGGTGGTGGTCCTGTGAGTGGAGAGAAAGGGGTGGATAAGAGAGATTTCGTGGAGGTGGAATTAACAAGACTTATTAACTGATTGGGTATGAGAGGAGGGAGGGAGGGAGGGAGGAAAGAGCATGACAATCCTAGGATTGTGAACCTGGCTGACTGTTGCAGAAAAGATTTATTTTACGAACCTTACATAATATGTTATAAGGGTCTGAGGAGTGCCAATTTTAGAATGATCTCTAAGCTGCCTAGAGAGTAATACACAAGCAAAGGAGATAGCTTGTCAGCAATAATCACAGAACTTTTTTTGAAATGAACAGTGGAGGTCATTATTCTAGTCCTGTGTTCTGGTTTTACAGATAAGAAATTGGAATCCAGAGATATTCAGTGACTTGCCCAAGGTCATACAAGTAATATGGTTTAAGTGGGACTTGGACCCAGTTCTATATCCAGCCCTCTTTCCATTACACCATGAAAGCATGAGAGTTACAGCCTAGGAAAAATGAAACAAAGGACTTAAATGGTAGATTCATGAACAGTGAGGTAAAGAATTTCTAAAATCATGAAGAGGAGACAAGGGAAACTGAAGCAAGGGCAGATATTACGGTGAGTAGTTAAAAATATAGCAAGTGTGAGAAACTATAAGAACACTGGGATAAATCTACAAAGATAAAATTTAATTGAGATAAATGTAAAGTCTTATTCTTGGGTCCAAAAAAAATCAACTTTACAAGTTCAGGCTGGATGAGATACTGCCAGATAGTTCATTTAAAAAGATCTGAGGATCAAGTTCAATGATAATGCACAATAATTAGAAGTTTAATAATAATAATAACAGTTAACTGAAGCACCTCAAATAGATTATCTCATGTCTAACATGGGTCAAATGTATGTGAAATAGCAGCCAAAAAATAAAAAAAAATTTTCAACCTTAAGCAGAATTGAGAACCACAAGTTCCAAGAATGAGAAGATGATTGTCCTTTTATGTAGTAGTTCTTTACATAGTCCTTTACTGTCCTTTTATATAGTAGTAAAGTCTTTTGTTTATTTCTAGGCACCACATTTTACAAAGAATATTGATATGCTAGAGAAAACCCTAACGGAAACCAAACAAGATGATTCAAGGCCTTGATAAAAGGTCACATAAGGACCAGTGGAGGAAATTGAAGAGTTTAGAATAGAGAAAACTGGGGTGGGGTGGGGGGAATAATAGCCATGTTCAAGTATTTGAAGGTCTAAAAACTGCGCATACCATTTGACCCAGAAAAATCAATAATAGGTTACATCCCAAAGAGATTAAAGAAAAAGGAAAAGAACTTACATGTACAAAAATGTTTATAACAGTTCTTTTTGTGGTGGCAAAGAAAAGGACATTGAGTAGATGCCCATCAGTTGGAGAACAGATTAACAAGTTGTGGTATATAATTGAGATGGAATAATATTGTGCTATAGGAAATGATGAGCATAATTTTTTTTCTGAAAAAAAAACTGGACTTATATGAACTGATATGAAGTGAAGTGAGCAGAACCAAGAGGACACTGTATACAGTAATAGAAATATTGTAATGGTGATCAACTCTGAAAGACTTAGCTACACTGATCAAGACAATGAATGATCCAAGACAATTATGTAGGATTAATGATGAAAAATGTTTTCCACCTCCAAAGAGAAAACTGATGAACTCTGAGGACAAATCAAAGTATAATTTTTTTCACTTTATTTTTCTTGCTTTTTTCATGTGTATAATTGATATATTACTTGCCTTCTCAGTTGGTGGAGGAGGGACTAGAGAGAGGGAGAGAATTCAGAACTTGAAATTTTAAAAAGAATGGTAAAAATAAAGAAATATGTTTTTAAAAATCAAGTATTTGAAAAGATAGCATGTGGAAGATGGGTTACACTTTTTCTTCTTGGTCTCAGAGGGCAGAACTAGAAGTAAGTCAAGTGACTGAGTCAACAAACATTTATTAAGCTCTTACTTTGTTCCAGGGTCTGTGCTAAGCATTCAGAGCAGAGGGAAAAAAAAGGCCAAAAAAAGTCCTGACTCTCAAGGAGCTCACAGTCTACTGGGGAGAAAACTACTGCTATGCAACAACTACTGTGACAAACAAGATACAAATACACAGGCTAACCCGGAAATCATGTTATGGAGAAAGCACTAGTATTAAGGTGAACCAGGAAAGGCTCCATGAAGAAAGTAAGATTTTAACTGAGACTTGAGGGAGGACAGGAAAGCCACAAGTCAGTGATGAAAGGGGATGTATGGAAGCTACAGAGGCAAATTTAGGTTTCATAAGGATAAGAAGAGTCAGCCTTGATAAGGTTGTCCTTCACAAAAAAGGAGTTTTTGGAGCAATATCTTTGTTGTTGTTCAGTCATGTTCAACTCTTCATGTCCCCAGTTGGGGTTATCTTGGCAAAGATACTGGAATGGTTTGCCATTTCTTACACCAGCTAATTTTATAGTGAGGAAACTGAAGCAAACAGTAGGCTAAGTGACTTGCCCAGAGCCATATAATTAGTAAATGTCTGAGGCCAGATTTGAACTCACGAAGATGAGTCTTCCTGACTCTTCTCCCAATAGTAGCTATTGTAAATGGGAATCTTATTCAAGTATGAATTACATTAGATAGTTAGAATTCATATAGTGCTTAAGGTTTGCAAAACGCTTTGCTTATTTCATTTTTCTCTTACAACAACCTTGGGAGGAAGGTACTATTGTTGTAATCCCCTTTTTACAGATGAGGAATCTATGGCCTACAGATTAAAAGAGACTTTCCCAGAGTTCACATATCATAAGTGTTAGAGACAAAATTTGAACTAAATTCTTCTTGTTTCCAGGCCCAAGGTTTTATCTGTTGTACTACCTACCTGAATCTAGATGCCTTTTGAGGTCATGTCAGATTCTATGGTCAACAGATATTTTCTGTGCATGTTGCATTTCCATAATGTGGAAACACTATAAAAAAGTTACTCCTCCTTTTATTTAACTATTTTCCCTTCACCCTAGTTCCCTCACAGAATATAAAACTGCCAGTGCCAATCAAAAAGATTTATGTGTATGGATACTTGGCCCTGGGCAGCTAGTTGGCACAGCAGATAGATTGCTGGTCCTGGAGTCAGGAAGACCTCCGTTCAAAATTTTGGCCTCAGACACTTATTAGCTGGGTTAGTTACTTAACCCTGTTTGCCTCAGTTTCCTCATCTTTGAAATGAGCTAAAGAAGGAAATGTCTGCATTTTGCTGCAGTATCTTTCCCAAGAAAACCCCAAATGGGGTCACAAAGAGTCAGACAAGACTGAACAACAACAAAATACTTGTGTATATCTTCTCTCCTGCATATGACATGAATCTTTTACAAGCGAAGTCTCTGTAAGTATCCATCAATTATTTGGCCTTCTCCTCCCCCTAGTTACCCACTTACCCCAACCAATTAAATAAGTAGCTCCTTCTCAAAAAGACAAAAGGAATTTTAGTTTCTTGAATTTAGTAAGTAGTAACTGTCATGTAAGCTGACATTCCTTGCTATCTTGCCAAATTGGAGTGAACCTTATTCCAACATTAACTTTAAGACCTTTTCACTTTCTCTTCTTTGAGTGCCTTCTCACATACTTCTCAGGGATTTTCTTTTTCCTCCCTCCTTCATGTTTATTTCAACCTGCCTTTTGTTTTCATGCTTAATGCTTTTGCTATCCTTCTGGTATTTTCCATGCTTTTTTCCACTCATCTGCAGGCCTTCTTACTGGTGTTTTTCCTGGAGGTGCTGATGCTTGTATTTTCTCCTGATTTTGAGCTGAAAAGAGGGAATTAGTTTTAATGTTGAACATATACACACACTGAACACTCACATTTTAAAAGATCTCTTGCAATCAGCTCCTCCGACATATATTGTTGGAACTTGAATAAGCTGGATTATTTTCTTTTAGTTATCTTTGTCAGCAGATTTAACCACTGAGTCATAGAGTCTGCGAAGGTGAAAATAATGCAATTCCTTTAGTATTTATTAAACCTCTATTACATGCAAGGCGTGTTGTTAGCCACCAGGGAGGACAAAGGTGCACATCAGAAAAGTCTCTGCTGTCAAGGAGCTTATATGCTACTTCAGGGATACTACATGCACAAAAATATGTAAATGAAATTATATTCAAAGTTATTCAAAGCATTTCAAGAAGGAAAGCATACCAAGGTTGGGGGTGGGGGATAGATAATAGGAGCAAAAAAAGAGATTGAAGTAATATACACTTAAACAAATTCCCATTGTATTCTTAACCTTTTGTTCCTCCTGATATGTTTTATCATTTTTTTTTCCAGCTCTATAAGGTAATCGTTTGGTATTTTTATTGGCAGGGTGCTGAACAAATAAATTAATTTAGGTGTTTATTATCATTTTTATTACATTGGCTTATCTTTCTCTTGTTTTTCTTTTAAACTGGGTAGTGGAAGAGAAATGTTTGTTAATTGAAAAATAAAACAAAACTAAAAAAATAATAATACACGCCAGAAATCTAAAGAACTACTTTTTTTTAAAAAAACAAAACATCCCCATTTCTGATTAAATTTTTAGCGTGATCATTAAGACAAGCACATCAGAATAGATATTTTAGCCAGTGTCATGGCTTAGACACTGCAATATTAAATATTAGAGACAGCAATATTAAAAACAGTCCTTGTTGAGCCTGGACTATGAAGTACGTGATACTGAAGTGTCTACCTTTCAAATGAACTTGAAACTCTTTTGGGATGAATTAAAGGGTTTACACGTCCTGGCAAAGCCAAAGAGAGTATAAAATAATTAAAAACCCATGAAAGATCTCTCTAGTGAGCCAGGGAGTGTCAGTAACTTCCATGACTTGATTACTGTTCATAGCTGATCAGATCAGAAACCATGATTGCTACCCACTCCAGGATGAGGCTGCTTTTCCAGTTTAATCACTAACATACAGGAAGTCTCATCAAGAGCTAACTATAGCTTTGATGATAAATGGAGAAATGTCAGAGGTGTAGAGCAAATGCTTTGCTTTAAGTCACTAATAAACACAGATTGAGATGGGGTGACAAAGTGGTGTAGTTAGGACAACTTAAGTTATGTACAAGTCAGAGGTCAGAGGTTTCAATTCTGTCATTGTTACTGACTTACCTTTGTCATCCTGGAAAATTCATTTATCACCTGTGGGCTTTAGTTTTCTGACTTTTGTATAAGAAAATAACACCTCTCCACTGGTCTATTGCAATTTTTCTTCATTGGCCACCCTACAGCCTGCCTTTCTCCTAGGCTTGGAGTCAGGAAGATCTAAGTTTCAATACAGACTCAGACACTTAACTAGCTGTGTGATCTGAAAAAAGTCATTTAACATCTATTTGCCTCAGTTTCCTCAGTTGTAAAATGGGGATAATAATAGCACCTCCCATATTTATTGTGAAGATCAAATGAGATAATATTTTGAAGTGTTTGGCATTTAATAGGTGTTTAATAAATGATTTCCTTCCTTTTTTGCTTCCTTCTTTCCTTCGTTCTCTCCTCTCTCCCAGCCATCCATCCCTAAGATAATTGGCAAATTGCCATTCCTAAAACCATAGAACATTCGTCTATTCCAGTATCAGTGTGTCATTCTACCCCCCCCATTTTCTTTACAAGAAAATACAAACTCCTCTATCATACAGTTAAAGTCCTTCATAGATCCTATCTTTTCAAGCTGATAAACACAATATTCACCCTCCTGTACTCTATGCCTTAGCCAAACTGGTCCTGTTTTCTCTTAAACATTTTATTCTATCTCCTACCTACTTGCTTTTGCACAGGCTGCTTCTACCCCCTCCCCCAATGTTTTCCTACCTCAGTCATACTAATAATAATTATCATGACAATAATGTGGCATAGTAATGCACTTCACACAATACCTAGCCCCTATTCAGCATTAGATAAATGTTGTTATCACTGTTATTATGAATATCAATAACATTTATACAACTGGCACTTTAAAGTTTACAAAATGCTTTTACAAACATCTCATTTGTTCCTCATAACGATCTTGGATATAGGTGCTATTATTATTTAACAGATGAGGAAACTGAGAGGCACAGAGATTAAGTGACTTGACCAGAGTCATATTGCTAGTTAATGTCTGAGACTACATGTGAACTTAGATTTCCTCACTCCAGATTCAGTGCTCTATCCACCGTGCCAACTAATGTCACCTAGCTAAGGCTCTGCTCATATGCCACCTCCTTCAAGAAACCTTTCTTGATTCTCCCAATTATTAGTCCCACCCCTTATCACAGTTATTTTGAATAAATCGTACATTTACTTACCTTTGAACATATGTGTCTCCTCTACCCCCAAGCAGAATGTAAGCTTCTAGAGGGAATCATATGATCATAGATTTAGAGCTGGAAGGGACTTTATTTAATAAGGTAGCTGAGAAACATAAAAATTAAATTACTTGCCCAGGGTCACTTAACTATTCCAGCTCCAGTAGAGTATTTGAGGTTGGCAAACCTATTAGGACTGTCTCACATTTATAATTGTATCTCTAGTCCCTAGCATAGTGCCTGGAACATATTAAATGCTTAATAAATGCTTATTGGTTGATTAATTCATCAAAGGTTCCTTTCATTGATACTTATTGTTATCTTTCTCTCACTAAGCAAAAAAACAAAACCAAAAACTCAAGCTTCAACAGAGCTGGGTAATACAAAACCAGCAAAAAAAACAAGCGGGGAGAGTAAGAGAAAAAAGTCAGACAGAATTTTTTAAAGGACTAGGAATCTCCTATAGTTGAGAATCACACAATAATACTCTCTAATTCCAAAAAAAGGCTCTTATACAGCTTACAATGTTTACCCAACAATGTCTTGTCAGTTTCTCTGGCATCAGTATTACTTGACTCCAAGAGGTGGAAATGGAAAGCTGTGTTTATATTTAGTTGGTATTACACATGACATCACCTTTGCTTTCTCTTAGCACATTATACTCTTTATCTTTAGAGATCAAAAATTGCTCCTTCATGATGCTCAAGAATTAATGTTTAGCTATCTGTTGAATTCCTCTCAACACTTCAGTATAGAGTAAATTCTCCTAGATCAAACAAGGCCATATGGAAACCACTTATGAAGTCAAGGGAATCATTGGATTAAGTTGCCAACATAGGCTTGTGTCAAGTCCTGCGTGGTTATGTAAAATGCCACTCGCTGCCTTTATGACAATAGGCACTTCATTTTATCTCTCTGGATCTCCATGAACTCATTTGCAAAATAAGGGAATCCAGTTACATGATCTCTAGGGTGATGTCCATCTCTAAATCTATGCGACTATAAATATTACTATTAACGTATCTATTACTATATCGGTTGCCCTTTGATCATGAGTAAGTGTTTATAGCACTTAAGGCACTTGAAGAGCTGAATCCTTGGTATAGATGAGACAGATATTGAAGCAGCCACTAGAAAGCAACTGAGATGCAGGTACATATCCCAGAATCATTTGGGATACAGGAAACTATCTCATAGGGGCATAGGATTTAGAACTGAGATACATTTCAGATCATCCAGTCTAATGTCTGCATTTTACAATTGAGGAAACTGACGTTCAGAAAGGTGAGGCAATTAATCTCAAGTTATACAGCTAGCAAGTGTGAGACCTGGAATTTGAATTTTAGGTGTTATGACTCCAAATACAATGTCCTTTTGACCACACCAACGGCAAAGGAAAAGGTCTAAATGATCATGACTAATGGCTTTGATGAACTCCATACTGCCTGCCTTCATTTAGGAAGTAAGATTCTGCCCCTGATAGCCACATATGGGTAGGGTTTATTTAAAGGAGAAATGAAATGGGCAGTTGCCACAAAGACAATGATGCACAACAGAATGTAGATCCCAGGCCTCAAGACAGAAGTCCAGAATGGACAAAACATGAAAAATTTGGGATCCTCAGTGACAGAGAACTAGTTTGGATGATCTAACACACACACACATACACACACACGTATGTATATTATACATAATTATATGTATATAATATATACATATTATATGTACGTATGTGTATATGTACACATATACTATGTATGCATATGTGTGTTTGTGTGTATATGTACATATACATTTTTATTGAAATGTGTTTTTGTATCTCTTTCATTTGCAAATATATCTCTCCCTTCCCCCTTTAGCTTCAAATCATGCCTTGTAACAAAGAATTTAAAAAAGAGGTGGAAAAGCAGCTCAGAAAAACTAATCAACATATCAACAGAGTCTGACAGCTATGGAATGTTAGGTTTGAATGACTTTTAGAAATCCTGTCAGGCAATATCACATGCTCAGAGGCGTGGCTTTTCAGTACAGAGTGCTTCTAATAATTCGTCAGGGTATATTATTGACTAGGAATGTGATAATATTTGAGGGTAAGTGTCATGGGCTAGCATGACCAAAGAACTCATGCACTCATTACCTAGTAACAGTGGGTAGGTATGGATAATATGTTGTACTTGGAATGAGAAAGACCAGGATTCAAATCTTGCTTTAGACATCAATTCTGGGCAAGTCACTTAACCTCTGTCAACCTCAGTTTCTTCATCTATCAAATGGGTAGGTATGATATTATTGGGAAGGGAGACAAAAGGGATTAAGCATTACATAGTACCTACTTTGTGTCAGACACTATACTAAGTACTTTACAAATATCTCCTTTGATCCCTACCACAACTTTGTGAGGTAGGTTCAATTATTATCCCCATTTTACAGTTGAGAAACTGAAGCAAACAAATTGTGTGACTTGTCCAGGCTTACACACCTAATAAGTTTCTGAGCTTGGTTTTGAACTGTGGTCTTTCTGACTAGCACACTATCCACTATGTCACCTACCTGCCAGTGATAACACTAATATTATCTACAATTCTTACTTCACAGATTTGTCGTAAATGACCAAATAGGATTTTATACATAACTTATAAAATGTTTTCTAAGCCCGAAGTGATACATAGTGTGTGTATATGTTTATATACACACATATGTGTATACATGCATATGTATACACACATATGTGTTCTGTATTCCAGCTCTGGAACTTATGATTTGCATGATCTTTAGCAAATCTTTTCTCTTTTCTGGGCATCAGATTCCTCAATTGCAAAACGTGCTCATTGGATTAAATGTTTTATGTTGTTGTGATTGTTCAGTCATTTCAGTCACGTTTTACTCCTCATAATCACGTGTGGGGTTTTCTGGGCAAAAATACTGGAACGGTTTGTCATTTCCATCTCCAGATCATTTTATAAATGAGGAAACTGAGGCAAACAAAGTTAAGTGACTTGCCCAGGGTCACAAAGCTAGTAAGTGTCTGAGGTAGGCTTTGAACTCAGGTCTTCCTGAAATCCAGGCCTGGTACTCAATCTACCAAGCCACATAGCTGCCCACGTTATAAAACTATACCAATACATAGATAAACTAGAGCTACGTAGATATAGTAATTACTATTGCTAGGGTTTATATTATATCCTAGTCATTTTCTTATCTGCCTTGCCTGATAATACCCACTCTCCATCCTCACTGGATCTTGATAGGTGCTATGCCAGGACCCCTTTTTAATCAGATACCATGCCTTTGCAGATTTCTTCTCAGTTCTGGAGCTCTGGCTGTGGGACCCATGCTATCCTAACTGGTAAATGTGGCAAATACCCACTGAAGCTGGCTGTTTCCAGATATGCTTTATCCTGGTCATCTATTTGCCATCTACTTTGTAAAAACCCCAATAGTCTTCCTTTTTCCTTACCCTCCCTCCTTTCTAGCTTTGGAATCGATATTGTCATTGCTACTGGAAAGGTTATGCTAGTCAATCCCCTATA
Organism: Phalanger gymnotis; assembly: GCA_028646595.1. Classification (NCBI taxonomy): domain Eukaryota; kingdom Metazoa; phylum Chordata; class Mammalia; order Diprotodontia; family Phalangeridae; genus Phalanger; species Phalanger gymnotis. Next base: position 192,376,495 of record CM053622.1, read on the forward strand.
GTCTATTCACTATTGCTGGTGATTTCCCAAACCAAAATGCTATTCCTTGATCATTGCTCCCAAATGTGCATCATCTTCCTCTGTTAGAATTTAAGGTCCTTGAGTGGGAGGAACTGTTTCACTTTTGTATGTGTAACTCCAGTGTTTGGCACATAGAAAACACTTAACAAACTCCTTCATTCATAGTGGTAGCAGCCTACTTTCTAGTGATGGGCTAGAATCTAGCAGCTAGATAGAATACCAAAGATTAGGGACATTGAATTAAAAAACGCCCACACCTCCCATTCAAGCATACACCAAGATTAAATAAAATGGGGTTGTGGAATACTTAATCCTATCGGTACCATCTAGTACCAACAGCATCAGGAGGCTTCCACAAATATTAACCAGTCCATCTCTAATCTTAGAGTAAAAGGACACTACAGAATAAAGCATTCATTCAGCACTGGTATTCAAATGCCACTGGAATGTGAAACCTCTCTAGCATATTTGAAAGAAGCTGACATTACATTCAGTTAAATTTGGAGAATGCCTTTGGCAAGGGCAGAGTTAATAGAATGTGTACAGGATTAAAAACCATCACAGAAAACAGGAAAACACAAGGGGAAGAATCAGAGGCTTTAAAACTTATTGGCATGTGGTCATTGTTCAATAGCTTTCTCCTCTGGCTAATGTATATAAGCCTCTGGGAGTAGAAAGTGAGAATTCCAGCTTCATTGGCCTTAATTCTCCATCTGCTGTCTGATTAATGGAGTAGCTTTGGCATCTCGGTGCCCTCTAGTCAAAGGTAAAATACAGTAATGATGACCAATAGATAGCGGAAAGAGATGGGGGAAAAGAGAGTTTATGATACTTGCTTGAAAATCTGAAAGCCATCCATCATTCTTAACTCCTCTGAATAAACAAGGGAAGAGGAGGTTCTGATTTTTTTTTTCCTCTGAAGAGTTTGAAGTCCTTCTGGAGGCTCTTTGGCTCTGGGTTCAGCATCTCGCACTTTCCAAGAAAGATAATTTAAAGAATGAGTGTGTTGGTTCAACTATAAGCATGTGCTGGTGTAGGGGTTTGCGTGTGCGTGTGTGTGTGTGTGTGTGTGTGTGTGTGTGTGTGTGTGTGTTTGGAGAGGGAAGCGGAGGGAGGGGGAGACGCACATATCCTTGTGTGCCTGGAGTAGGGAGAGTGGGAGAATCTATTTATCCTTGCTTTCACAGGCACTCATTCTGTCATTCTCACTCTGTGCCTCATTCATTCTTTGTGGTATGCTGTTCAGCTTAACGTCCTTAGTGTCTGGGGTGAAAATAACCCAAAGTGACAGCCAGGGACTGGAAAGAAAACTGGCATATGCACATGAAAACAATTTATATTTTAGTTGAACTTATCCCAAGGTATTTTTGTCAGTTTTCTTTGTTCCAATCCCTTTTATTTCTGCTTGAGTCTTTCCTTGTTGTACTCACAATTTAGAGATGCAAGGGGATGCACTAGGAGGAGGAAATGGGGTGGAGGGAACAAGGAGATGAGGGTGGGAGAAAGGAAGTTTGCCAAAATAAAGCTTACATTTTTCCACTCAGTCAAAGCCAGCTCCTGCTGCCAACATGGCTTCTAGTGCTTTGGCTGACAGCTTTGTTAGTCTGACCCTTAAAAGGCTCAGAGTCCTGTTTCCTGGGTTGGTGGCAGGATGTTAGGGTAGAGGGCAAATGGAGATTGGTAGAATGTTCTGATGTGACTGTGGTCTATGATCATCCCCTCTAAAAACCACATGGATTGAACTGTTCTGTACTTTCTAGGCAACATGCATTCCTTTCAACACTGCTGTTTATCTCTGAAGACACACGAGTATTTGAAACATCTTCAATGATGCCTTTAGGACAATGGGCAACATTGAACTCTTAGGGTTTGTAGTAGTCTTTTATGCACCAGAGTTGACCTCATACTCAGTGCTGAGAATACACGAGGAAGAGCAGTTTAATCAATTTCTGACTTCTTAAAGTTCCATAAAATTAGTACAAGGTACTAGTACCTATTTCCTTTAGAAGAATGAAGGAAAGGAATATGAGGAAAAGAGCTTGAAATAGGTAAAGAGAGTAACTTCTGGCTTCAGGTGAGCCAAAATGTTTCTTGTTCCTTTTCCCCCTTGAGGAAAATGATACAACATGGTTATTAGCATGTGGTTCTTTCACACTAATTGTTTCTTCTGAAGTAAATAATTTTTCTAGAATATTTAAAGTTCCATTACTTTTGCCATGTCAGTAAGCAGGTGCATGAATCTTTCCTACTTTTTTTTTCTTGGTCTCATTTTTGGCAAGGGATGTGGTAGGAGGAGAGGGAGGGGAGGAAAGAGGGAGGAATATGCTGCAGCAGATACAGTGCCAAAACAGGGAGAAGGAAATTTGTCCATGTGATGTGCCCAACAGCACATGACAGAAAGCACTGAACCAGAGTGCTTGGGAGACAGAAGAGCTTCTGCAGTATGAAAACTGTCTAACCAAAGGTGGTTCTAAGGAACTTGCTATAGGTTAGATGACAAAAACAGCAGCAGCAGCAACAGATGGCAGCTACACAGAGTGTTGAGCACTACCAGATGAAGAAGACATATGGCCACTATGGAAGTAGCAAAAGTGGCAAATGAGCAGAGAACCTAGCAGACAGGGAGGCATGCCCCACCCATACTTGCAATGGGAGCACACTCAGACTGTTGGGACTTTCTTCTTAGATGTCTCCTATAGTTGTAATGAGTTTTTAGAAACTGATTCCAAACTTTTCTTAAGGGTGGGCTGGGAAGAAATATCACTCATCTGGACTGATTACCATTCACAAATCCCTCCTGAATTCAACAAAGGGGACAGCATAGAATGTTAGGCCATTTCAGTGTCCTGTACATGATATGAAGTAATTTTGCTATGTTTGGGGCTTTTAAAAAAACTCTCCTAGCAAATACTCTACATTCGAAAATCATATAGGCCTCAGGTTGTTTGCAAGAATGAAGTCTAATACTCTTAGGAATTAATTTAAATAAAGCCTGAATGTGATCATTTTTCCCCATTTAAGAGACTCTCGTAGGTTTGGCTCCATCTTAATTAAATATATGTAGGCCATTATCTGAAGGGCAGAGACTATTATTTAAGAATAGAGAAATACCAGACCTTGACCCAAATGGGTCAGAAAGTTTTAGCAATGATTTTAGCCTGAAGCTCAGGAAGTGGATGTACAAATGTTTAGTTCTGTCTAAAGGAGGATAAAGGTATCTTAAAGGTATCTGAGAAGCCTTTGCCCATCTTCCAAACATTTCAGAGCCAACAGTAGATCAATGTAGCACAGGTTAATCATTAAAAGCATTGAATCAAAAACCTTTCCCTCAAATCATCCACAACATAGGCAATTGGAAATATTCATTCATTAATAAACCTTTCTTACAATAAGTACTAATATTGTATAGGTGACTGTAACAGGAAATATAAAGATAAATGAGACATTTGCTACTTGCAAAGAATTTACAATCTGGATGTAAAACTTGAGAAAGATTAAGGTAAAACATATACATTTGGGAATGAGGGGATTATAGGAGTTATAGTTCAACCCCCTCATTTAACAAGGAGCAGTGAGATTGCTCTGTAGATAGAGCGCCAGCCTGGAGTCAGCAAGACAGGAGTTCAAATCTGAACTCAGGCACTTACAAGCTGTGTGACCCTGGGCAAGTCACTTTAACCCTGTTTGCCTCAGTTTCCTTATCTTTAAAATGAGTTGGAGAAGAAAATGGCAAACTACTCCAGTATCTTTGCCAAGAAAATCCCAAATAGGGTCACAAAGAGTCAGATATGACTGAAATGACTCAACAAAAACAGTTCATTTGACAGATGAGGAAACTGATATTCAGAGAGTTGAAGTGACCTTCCTGAAGTCATACAACCAGAAAGCACCAGAATCTTCAAGGTCTCCTAATTCCTCCTTAATTGTTCTTTTCATTATATCTCGCTGTCATCGCTCTTACAGCTAGCAAAGCCAGGGAAGCAGATAAGGATGAGCATGCACGGGTGACACCTAGAGAGAGGATGATGTCTGTGTCTTGGAAATGATGATTGTTAATTAATGAATGGAAATAAGAGGGGTCTAATAAGTGGTGTGTTATCCAAAGGTGTCAAGTGTGGCCCACAAAACTCCCAGGTATGGTCTGAAACAGATTAGAATATATGAGAACTATTTAATAAAACAAATAAAAATATAATAGAATATACATAATGTTAATAAGTAGTTTTCTAAATCAATATGCACTGCATGGATCCTTATGTATAGTTTAGTGGCCTTGTTTCTGTTTGAGTATGATACCACTGTGTGAAATAATCAAGTAAGCAATAAGCACTTTTAAGTATCTGCTAGGTGCCACACACTGTGCCCAGTACTGAGATGCTTTGCTAGATAGAAACCAGATTGTAAGGGCTTAAGGAGAGAGCAGCAGAGTTACTATTGTCATTTCTGCTTTTAGTCTCTATTTTTTTTAACTCTTAGAAGTCATATCAATGGATTGTTTTCACTGAACAAAGTATAATGTCCCAGTAACTGGTAGGCTGATTGGCACCTTTTAGATTGGTATAAAATAATATCATCAGAAGATATACAACTTAACAGGCATTTTGGTGTTTTCTAGCTTATTGCTCATAGGGAGACTGTAGTTACTAAGACTGACAAATGTGACCAATGTAGTAATCAGCTAATTAGTACTGTCGTCACCCCTATCCACCAAAAGCATAAAAAAATCACCTAAATTTTGTGCTTGATGAACAAGTAATTAGAACTGGATTCTCCTTCTCCTTCTCCTTCTTCTTCTTCTTCTTCTTCTTCTTCTTCTTCTTCTTCTTCTTCTTCTTCTTCTTCTTCTTCTTCTTCTTCTTCTTCTTCTTCCTCTTTTTAAACCAAGTTGTATTCCTCAGAATTAGATCTCGTATGGGAAGGCATAAGTGCAGGGCATAGGACCTTTTACCTAAATCTACCATTTGAAATTCATTATAAACATGGCTTAAGCCTGATTCTTCCCTAAATATAATCTAAATTTGTTCCTCAGGGATACTCTTTTTCACTCGGTCTGCTTCTCTCTCAAGGATGTGCAGTGTTGATTATACACACTGAGATTATCAAAATTCTAGGTAAGAAGAAATCATATTTATTGGGGAAATGTAAATATGTATAAGCTTTTTATGAAACATAAATCCAGTCTTTTGTTACTGATGTGCAATTGATTTAGTAAATTCTTGAATGAAAACAGTTAAATCTAGTCTTGTCACAAAGCTGCAAAAATGACTTTTTATCTCACTTTATTACCTTTCCTTCCAAATGGTATATGTTTTTGCAAAACATCAAGTTTCTTAAACCAGAATCTGAGGATTTTAATCACATCCTTTTATGTTAAGTGTAACCAAAATAATTCAGAATTGAGATGTGTTTGCCTAAGAGCCTCGATTCAAATGACATTTCAATTTTCAATTCAAGAAGAACATATATATTTAAAATCCTATTTCCAAAAGCAGCTTAATGTTACACTGCTGTTTTAGTTCAGTGTGAATTTGATCAGCCATTTGCATCTACTATTGATGGAAGGTGGTGCTGAGGCAGCAATAGAATGTATTGGGTTAATAATAATCATACTCTCTTGTATTTAAACAGCACCCTGTTTCCAAAGAGCTCAAAGTGCTTTACAGATATTGTCTTCTTAATCCTCACAACTTCAATATGAGGTAGTTGGCAAGTTGTACATGGTACTAGGCACTAAAGAAATAGATGCAAAGACTATAATAATATCCTATATTTGTACATCATCTTACACTGAGCAGTTCAAAATCTTTAATAAACATTATCAAATGAATTTCTATAATCACTCTAAAGGTAAACATTACCTTTTTAAGATACAGGGAAACTAGGCACAATTCAAGGTCACAAGACATAGGAAGATAGTAAATGAACACCATCTCCTATATGTCTGCCTGAAGTTATATAAACTAGAGACTAGCATCTTCCTTTAAGAGATACTGAAAACCTAGAAGAAACTGTAAGGAATGTAGCTAGTGTGTGTATTAAGCCTACCTGGAACAACCATAGTTTCTGCACAAAGCATAATATAAACATATTAGAAGAGGAAGAAACTTTTGAGAATATATAGCTCACCTCCTCCATTTTAGGCTGCTGGGAAATGAGGCTTAGAAAGATTAAGGCTTTTCTAAATCAAAATAATTCAAAGGCTGAATTGGGACTAGAACTCAGCTCTTCTCACTCCCAGCCCTTTCCTCTAAACCACAGTTTAAAAGAACTTCTAAGGATTACTCACTAAACATGTAGTTTCTCCGAAACAGCAGAATCATAGATTCAGAGCTAGAAAGTCACCTTAGAAATTATTTAATTAAATGCCTTCATTTTACAAATGATAAAACTGAGGCCTTGAGAGATAAGGTGATTTGCCCAAAGTCACAAAGGTCATAAAAAGAAAAGCTGACATTTCTGGCTCTAAATCCAATGCTCTTTCTATTATATTATGTTACGCCCCTCCCCACCCCCCACCTCCACTAAGGATGTCATGGTCACATACAATGACATTTTTTAAAATGTGCAAATTTTAAAAATGATTGTGAGGAATGCTATCTGAACACAAATTTCCCTCTTTGTAGAGACAAAATAGAAACTAAAGCTTACCTAATACCCTACTAACCCTCAAAGGATTCTGGGATAGATATCTCTGCATACCTCACAGTATTATATACGGCCATCTTCCAGGGTTTTTTATAGTATTTAGTATCTAAATGAGTCCAGGTTATATAGAATCTATAAATATCCCTACACTCCACACTGAGAGCCAAATATCCCTTGACTTCCCTCGAGTTAACCAAAACCCCAAACATGAATAAAAAGCTGACCTCCTTTCAGAGGCAGGGGAAGCTGTGCCAATTTAAACCTAACATGCAACCATTTTTGCTACTGCAGGTCTCCTTAATGTCCATCATCAGAACTGGTCCTTATTTTAGGGATGTAGTTTGGAGCACTCAAAGGTCCAGCCAAGATGTACCAAGGTGACAGCACATCAGATATCAGGCAATAGATTTTTAATGGCTCTGCAATTTTTCATTTCAGCATTTTTAACAAAGAAATTCACAGAGTTAAGAAAATGTTATATTATGTCTTCTACTGATAAAACTGTGACAAGCAATGGATGCAGAAAATATGGATATAAGATACAGGAGACTTATTTTTACTGATCAATCCTAAATGTTATATTTTTTATTGTTCAAAACTCTCTAACAATCAAAATACTCATCATACCAGGATTATGGAGCTTCATGATGACTTGCAGAAGCTGTAGAAGTCATTCAGGCCTGGAAAGAATTCAAGACAGAAAACCGATCATGGTGACCACCAATGACACCAACAAAGAGGCCACAAAAGCTGAGATCTATTCACTAATAAATACTCAGTACAGGAGGCAGAAGAGAATAGAGAAGAAACAAACACCATCAGAAAAGAAGAGAAATAGAGAGGTGTGTGTGGCTAGTTAGCTAGATAATTTGTGTCTAGAGATATAGATACAGATAGATAATTCTATTAGTCTAAGCGAGGAAACTCCCTGTAGTTATCAAGCACTAACTGTTCTGCAACTTATAGTTTTAGAGAGTTACCTAGAACACTGGGAGGTTAAATGATTTCCCAAGAGTCACATTGTATGTACTGTAGTTAGAACTTGAACCCAGGTCATCTGGTGTCTGAGGTTGGCCCTCTCTTTATAGAGACATACACAAATTATGGATGCTATTTATGGATACACATGTTTACATATTTGTATACACAAAATGCTGCGTACATATACACATAGAGACAGAGACAGAGATACACAGAGAAAATGAAACCAATAGCAATGTATAAGTCTGAAGTTCTAAAGAGTTACTTTTCCCACAAGTTATTACTACTCACATGATGTATAGGGTAAGAAGCAATCAGCTAACGGTGAACTTGTAGAATTATGGCATGAGTCTTTTGATCAATTAAATTTTTAATCCTGTTCCATTGATTAAATGACTTTGTAATGCTGACAAAACTGATCATGACCACAGAATACCAAATTCTGCCATCACAGGTTCAAAATGTTATTAAGCAGAATAAAAATGGTGTGACTTTTCTTAAAGAAGCTAACACTACAGGAATCAATAAAATGAGACATTTTGGGACTAGAAAGTACATCAGTCTTTAAAATTTAAAAATAAACTATATATTTATCCATTTATAAAGAACACAGTATTTCAGAGATGGAAATAGCATTTGTTTCTTATTAGTTTATGTTTCTATAAGTATTGTAAAAGTTATTTCATAAACAGACTTATTTGAGTGTAGGAAAACTAACCTTTTCACTTAAATTATAAAGCTCACCTTTGTAAAATTGGATGAATGTAGAAATGCGATTTTTGACCATTTACGTGACTTTCAATATTTACCTCATTGATTCAACTTGGGGAACATGCAGCATAGAAAACATTTTTTTTTTGCAGAAGAAATTTCTTGAAAATTTTTTTCTATCATGAAGGCATTTCACAGGTTTTCGACAATTATTCCAATATAAAAGATCTAGTTTATAGTGTTTGTTGTACAAGGAATTATATTCACAGTAGAATGATAAAGAAAATATGGAGAAAATCATTATGTGGTATGATATTTGTAGAGTTTTTCCTCATACCAAAGAATATCGAAGTTTTAGAAAAGGTCAAGGGAAAAATAAATTGGCACATATTCTAAAAATCATGAAAGAAACAAAACAAAACAAAAACAAAAACACCTTAATGAAAGTGACATAAAGAAAGATTTTCTGAAGGTCAAGAGGAATTTAAAGGAACAAATTGTTATGGATTCAGAGATAATAAGAGAATATTTGGAGCAGTGAAAAATCAAAGGCATAGAGAATATACCGATAAAGATATTAGACATGATAGCTAAAAAAGAAAAAAACTTGGAAAATACTTTGTGTGCTTATTTGATAATTATTTACTAAAAATCTTATTGTGCACAGTTTCTGCATCAGTGCAGACCATAACTGATCCACCTCTTTTCATTCCAGATGACTCTAGTTGTCCATATGTTAAATTATCCATTGATTGTGGATATGGACATGCTAGGAGTCTTATCCTTGATTCTTATAATATTTCATGGATATGTGATATTCAGCTTGTTCATCTTATATTCCAGATTCACATTATATGACTAGGTACCTCCTTTTTTGCTTATATATGTCTTTGATGATACTTCTTACATGACTTCTTGTGCATACTTTCTCCTGTCTGGGTTTGTACTATACTTATCTCCTACATCTCACTATCTGTCTGCCCTCTTCAGTCTCTTCTGCTGGTTCTTCTCCATGCCATATTCACTAACCAACAGTGTCTTTCAGGCTTGGGTACTTCTGGAGGGATGTCAGGACTAGTCCTGCTGCTGCTTTTTTGGATTGTTGAGTGCTTAATATGTTTAATATTCATGTTTATACATTTTATAAAGGTGTTCAACAACAATGGATTAAAGTGGGAGGAATTTAAAGGGTGAATGCTTTCTTAACCAATTAGCTATGAAAGAACATTCTCCCACAGCCTTAAAGGAATTCAATGATACTGTCTTCCCTCTCCCCAACAACAAACCTTAAGAGAACATTTTTTTAGAATTCAAATTGTCACCATGAACATAGCGAATGAACAAGTGTGTGAATTAAAATGATCCAACTTACAATAAAAGAGACCGAGGCAGAGTTCTGAGCCAATGGTACTTAAATAAAAGGTCCATGTTTCCCTCTAATGAAATGAATCTCAGATCTTCCTCTCTTCTCCTTTCTTCTGGGACCTTGTATTTATAGTGTTTGAAACCAAAATATGTAAAAAAAAAAGCATGGTAAAATACAAAATTCCATTGGTTGACATATGATACATAAGCTAAAATAAACAAAAATGATCTGTCAGAAGGGTCACGAGTTGGATGAAGCAAGTAGTATCTCTACCGACTAGGTGGTAATAAGATAGATGGGCTCCTCCTTAAGTTAGGCAGGAGGAGAAGGCACAAGCAATACATATGTTCCAAGAACATATTGGGGGACTTTCTGTACCATGCCACCATCCATGGAATTTGAGCAAAACATGATGGAGATTTCTTTGTCAGCATTCTTATTGTTTGAAAGTTAGTTCCATAGCTGTTAAACAAGAAATGAACATTAGGTTAAAGTTTGAAGCCTACTATAGGGCCCTTCTGTTAGAATCTATATTCCTATGTGACTTATACAAAATATGGAATAATACATTACTTATTCTCATACCTTTTATTAGGCGATTAACTAGATATGTATTGCTAGATGAACATATTAAAATAATTACTAGCAATCATTGCCCATTACAAAAATCATAACAAACTGATTAATACAGATTAGAGTTTGAGTAGGGGGTCCAAATGAATTATTTCCCACACAAATCAGGCCTCGTCCTTTCCCACTGTTTCTGGCTTTGATGCCTGCTTTTAGTCACTGCTAAGGTTCAGCATGAATGAAATGATTTCTCCTTCATCCTAGTGTTGGATGAGCTGTGGATCCAATAGGAAGATACTCAGCTTCAGATGGAACAAAAAGGAATAAGTTCAGATTTGCTCTTCCTGAAAAGGCATAATGAGATTGAAGCAGAGATGAGTGAGGAGGCAGGAATGAGCAAAACAGGAGAGGAACAAGACAGGCAGTAGCAGTGTACCTATTGCTTTCTCCAATCGCACATCAGTGTGATTATTCTTTTGCTTTTCTTCTGCATATGCTCTTGCCCTCCACTAATCATTGACTGGTTCTTTAGGCATTTGAATATGAAAATGATCTGTCAGAAGGGCCACGAGTTGGATGAAGCAAGTAGTATCTCTACCGACTAGGTGGTAATAAGATAGATGGGCTCCTCCTTCAGTTAGGCAGGAGGAGAAGGCACAAGCAATACATAGATGAGGAAAAAGAATCTTGGAAAGATGAAGTACTTTACTCAAGGTGACAAAACTTAGTAAGCATCAGAGCCAAGATTCGAACTCAGATCTTCCAACTTTAAACCCAAAACTTTTCTCAGTATAGTGTGTAAGCTCTTTTATCAGGTAACATTCTATATTCTACTTTAGCAATCTCTGTTAGTATCATATATCCCTATTGTACAGCAAACTCTCTTAAGGCTGGGGCTTTGTGTCTCCTTCAGAGATAAACACAATGTTTTATACACAGTAGGTGTTTGATAGAATGTTTCCTGTTACTGTTGGTAGTGGTGACCTTTGAATGCATAGCCCTTTTGAAGTCATGCCTACAACTTTTCAGATGTAGAGCTTTGCAGGAGGAATGTGGAATCTTTGGTTCTAAATAATGTCACTGGACATTTCTTGTGGACTCACTTAAGTCATTTTACATCTTGTGCATCAGTTTCTATGTTTGTCTGTTATATGGAAACACCAGTAACAGTTAGCTCCGCTACACGCAGTCAAGTACTTTGAGATGCATAGGAGAAATGTGCTGCGTCAGGGCCTTAGGCCTTTTTACCTTGGTCACGGGCTTTGATTTATCTGTCTTCAGCAAAATGGAGACATTTCTATCCCATCTGAATGTGGAGCTTAAGAAGATGATTAAATAAAGAGAAAGGACACTGTAAAAGACTAAAATATTTCAAAATTTGTTAAATAAAAATTGTCAGCAAAATATGCATACTTAGCTTAGAAAGCATGGCATCAATTGCATTTTTCCACAAAGCCCTGGGTTCTACTGATGCACAGACTCAGTATTTACACTATGATAAACATGAAGTCAAATTTATTTCCTTACCAACTAATGATTAGGACTATTTTCATATATTTTTGCTAAAGTGAGGAAGGGCTCTAATTTTCAAACATTTCTGTATCTTCACTCTGTCCAAAATGACTCTTCTGTACCATAGAACTTGCTCCCTACTGGCAGATCAGATTCTCTGTTATTCATAGGGAGGAAGAGAACTTTCCCATCATCTGAATCAAGTGCTCCAACTGGGGGCAGGGGAAGAAGGACCTGTCGATTATGGCCAAAGTGATTCTTCCTGCTTTAATACTGATGTATTTTCCTGTGGTGCTGAACAATCCATTACCCAGCATTGGCAAAGCGAAGTCTCAGCAGGAGCTGTTGGTTGCTAAGTGTTTTATGGATTTGAGCATTGAGGCAATCTGTAAACAGCTTGCAAAGAGAAAAGTTTGGTTAATGCTTTTGAGGGAGTTTGCCAAATATGCATTTCATTTATAATTTAAGAAATGATTTAACATTAGTTGAATCGATCAATTCTTATTAAGACACATCTGGTGATAATTATGAACTGTGTAAACAATGTAGGGAATTTATTTTCAGACCAATAAGTGGAACTTTCTGTATCAGCATAGACGATAGGGTAGTTGGACAGATATATACTCTACATTGTTGTCTATATTAGGAATCCCTAAAATGTACAATATTTATTTGATGTGTAATTAATATACAGCATAAAGAGACTCTTAATCATCACATTTAATTCACTATTCTTATTAAAACCTAATTAAGGAGCCCCATAGGAGCACAGTCTGAATTCCATGAATAGGTCTGCATAACCATTCAACTCCCATTACTACTAATGGGCTAAGTTCAAAACATGTTGAGAATATTAAATGTCTGAAATGTACATTAAGACACTGATCATATGCTTAATGCAAATACTTGATTAAAACATTCAGTCAGAATTAAGTATTTTAGTATACAGAAACTTGTTACTCTCATACAAAATTTAAAAGATACTTGGATAAGCATTTACAGTTTTTTTTTAAAAAGTAAGTAGAAAATAAACAGTATATATTAATCTCACAAATATGAAATTTCCAATTTGGAAAAACAAAAAAGCTACCTCTGGTTGCAAAATGGAATCTTTCAAAGAAAATGGCACATGTTTACAAATAATGTACTAATTTAGACCAAAACCTAATTATTTTTTCATCACTTGACATTATTTCATTAGAAACGTTTTAGTACCTACTACATGCTAGATAGATTCTAAGGATCTAAAAAATATTACTCCATTCTTCCTTTCAGGGACTTTACATTCCTTTTGGGGAGACATGGCATATCAATTAGAAATAGAGAGAAAGGCACAGAGACAAGGATGGAGGCAGAGACAGAGACATAGAAACAGAGAAACAAAGACTAAGACTGTGTGTGTATGTGTGTGTGTGTGTGTGTGTGTATGAGAGAGAGAGAGAGAGAGAGAGACAGAGAGACAGAGAGACAGAGAGACAGAGAGAGAGAGACAGAGAGAGAAAGAGAGAAGGCAAGTCATCATGGCTGAAATTTAAGAAGATTTTTAAGGTTTACATATATTATCTCATTTCTATTCATATGTATTATCATATTATCTATTATCCTCACCTTATCCTTGTGATATAGATAACATAGGTATTATTAACCTAATTTTAAAGATGAGGAAACTGAGGGTCAGATAAGTCAAATGATTTTTCATACTTCTAGTCAGTGGTTGAACTGGTATGAATGTAGTACATGAAAAATATAGAATAAATAATAAATTAACAGGAAGGAGTTTCTATTAATGAATGTTTATACACATATTTCTAAGTACATGAGAGCAAGTGTGGCATAAGCAACAGAGAATGGCCTCAGCACCAGTAAGACCTGGGATCATAAGCTGCCTCTGAAACATATTGGCTATGTAACACTGGCCAAGTCACTCAACATCTAGGTACACTAGGCAACAAGCTAAGATTTTAAGTTGCAGAAAAGGGATCCACTTGAATTCATACAGTTTCCTCATCTGAAGTTCCCTAAATCAATAAAATCAGAGGTCTAGTTTCTATCCCAGTCTGTATTTTCTTTCTTTAAATAGATAATAGGATGTTACCACTGAAAGGGAACTTGGACCTCCAAACCTCATCATTTTACACGTGTAGAAACTGAGGTTCAGAATAGCTAGTAACTTTCACAATGTCGAATAGTTCATTAGTGACTGATGTAGGAGTGCAATGCAGTTCTTCTCACCATCAGTATCATTGGTTCCATTGAAAAACATAGTCACTAACTCCAATGAGCTATTTAACCAATTTCTTTATTGACATGTCATATTTCCTTTCTTTCTTTATTTTCAATTTACTTAATTTCAGTTTTCTGCCTTCCATTCTTTCCCAGTTGACAAGTGACAGTGGCCTTTCTAAAACAACGAAGATAAAACATGTTGCTTTAGCAGAAATATTTGTTTCTCGTATAGCCATTGGTGCAAGTGATTTATAGTCAGGCAATGGAAATGCAGCTTCTTTCAAAATCAAATTCCCTAAGCCTTTTCTAAAGTACTCTGGGAACTTCAAACACCTAGAAAAATTATCTCTGATCTTCAAGATGGAGCTGTGGATATGGAATTGGAAGCAGGAGTTGCAAGGAAGTAGGAGAGAAGAGAAGAAAGATTTCCTAGTGCATTCATCTATTTGTTTGTTTTACTAAATGTTGATGTCATCTTTAACAGGATTGTATGCCCAAAGGTCATAATGAATCAGCTTAACATTTGACAATATATTGCATTTCCAACAAGTTCCTAGGGGCAAGAAAGGACTTAAGGAAGAACACATCCTACTCTAGTACTTTGCCCTCCAGGAAAGTATTTTTCCATCCAATCTTTCCCAAGACAGGGAGCACCTCTTTCTAAAGTGGCTGAGAGGGCAGAGCCAAGATGGCAGATTAGAGGTAACAACACAGCTGAACTCTCTCAACATTCCCCTCCAAAAAAAGCTTTAAAATAACACCTCAAATAAAATTTTAGAGTGGCAAAGAAAACAAAAAGTCAGGGTGAGGCATGTTTCTGGCCTAAGAAAACTTAGGAGGTAGGCAAAGGAAGTCTGTGATACTGGGGTGGGGACTGATCCAAAGTACACACAAGCAGTGCCAGCAATAATAGCATCAGCAAGTCTGGGAGCTCTCAGTCCGGAGAAAATAAGGGGATGGGATAATTGTGGGAAAGATTACAGGGAACCTTTTGCTGGCACTGTGTACAACTGGTGCTGATTAGCAACTCTGTTGCCCATACACAGTTCTGGCTTGCAGTTCTATGGCAGGGAGGAGCACTTAACAGTCAGTCGAAAGAGAACAGGGGTCCAAGGCAGAAACAAGTGTTAGTGCTTTTGGCTGCAGGAGAGAAGTAGCCCTTTCTGAGTAAAGATCAGAACACAAACTAGGAGAACAGTGACAATACCTCTCCCTTTATCATACTACCTTGGAAGCACTGAAAACTTGCAACTCCCCAGAACTAGCTCTGAAAATAGCTACACAGACACACACACACACAACCTGAAGCTTGAGACAATACCTCTCTATTCTGAGTTAAGCAGAACCCAATTTTTATCATAAACCTCGAAGTCAAAAAATAGGCTAGAAAATGAACAAACAACAAAAAAAGAATTTGACCATCAAAAGCCACTATAGTGGTAGGGAAGAAAAAGACACAAAGTCAGAAGAACAAAATAATGTGACAGCTACAAACAAAGCCTTAAAGGAAAATGCTAATTAAACCCGATACCAACAAGAATTCCTAGAAGAGTTAAAGAAAGATGTAAGAGTGGTAGAGGAAAAATTCAAGAGAGAAATGAAGATGATAGAGAAATGGAGATGATACAAGAAAATTATACAAAGAGAATCAACAGCTTAGTAAAAGAGGCACAAAAAATCCTAAAGGAAATAACACCTTAAAAAACAAAATCAGTCAAATAGAAAAAGAAGTACAAAAGCTCACTGAAGAAAATCAATTCCTTAAAAATTAGAACTGGGCAACTGGAAGCTAATTACTCTATGAAAAATCAAGAAACAATAAAAAGGAGTCCAAAGAATGAAAAAGAAATAGGAGGAAAAGTGAAACATCTCATTGGAATCTGGAAAATAGATCAAGGAAAGATAATTTAAGAATTAATGGACTACCTGAAAGCCACAATTAAAGAAAGGGCTTAGGCATCATATTTCAAGAAATTATAAAGGAAAACTTCCCCAATATCTTGGATGAAGAGGTTAAAATGGAAATTGAAAGAATCCACCCATCACCTCTTGAAAGAGGTCCCCAAAGGAAAACTCAGAGGAATATTATAGCCAAATTACAGAGTTCTCAGGTCAAGGAGAAAATATTGCAAACACGAGAAAGAAAAAATATCAAATATTGTGGAGTCATAGTCAGGATCACATAAGAATTAATGATTTCCACATTAAAAGAGCGGAGGGCTTGGAATATAATGTTCCAGAAGGCAAAGGAGCTAGAATTACAACCAGGAATAACCTACCCAGCAAAACTGAGTATAACCCTTCAGAGTAGAAATGGATATTTAATGGAAAACGTAACTTCTAAGTATCTTGATGAAAAGACCAGAGCTGAATAGAAAATTTTACATTCAAAGGTAAGACTTAAGAGAAGCATAAAAAGGTAAATGTGCAAGAGTAATCACAAGGGACTCAATAAAGTTAAATTGTAGATACATGTAGCTCCTAAGAGCTTTATCATTGTTAGGGCAGTTAAAAGGAGTCTACATGAGTGTGAGTCAATTATGATGGAATAATCTCTAAAAATAATAAAAGGGTAAGAAAGAAAGATGTACTGGGAGAAGTAGAATGGTGAAATTTTTCTCCCATGAAAATGGCATGCAAGAAGAGCTTTTACAGTGGAAGAGAAAATGGGGGGCGGGGAGTGGGCAATTCTTAAACCTCAATCTCATCAGAATTGGTTCAAAGAAAGAAGTACATACACACACATAAGTACACTTAATTGTGTATAGAAATCTATCTTACCCAACATGGAAATAAGAGGGAAAAAGGATAAGAGTGTGGGAGTAGGGCTGATAAATGGAGGGTGACGATTAATAGAGGCAGAGATTAGAAGCAAAATGTACTTTTGAGGTGGGATGGGGAAAAAGGGAAAGAAGAAGAAACAGAAGAAAGTAAGGGAGGGAAATGCAGTTAGTAATCATAACTGTGAATGTAAATGGGAGCAGCTCACTCATGAAATGGAAGTAGATAGTAGGATGTATTAGAAACCAGAATCCAATAGTATGTTGTTTACCTGTAGTAGTCCTGTGAGAACCCATACCTCTATACCATACTGAAGCATTAGAATAGGCTTTTGTGGGAGAGAACACTGATTTATTGGATAGACTTTAAATCCAGATTCTCAGAAAACGTTTTTTATACAATTAATGTTTTGCTTTTATCAGTTGTTGCCTTTGATCAGTATGCTTCCCCAGAGCTCTCTCCCTCCCCTGAATAAGTGCCAGATATTATAATCCTATACTACAACCCACTATGTACTAAAGAGATAATCAGGAATTGTGGACGTGACAAATGCCAAGTAATAATCTCTCTCTCTCTCTCTCTCTCTCTCTGTCTCTCTCTCTCTCTCTCTCTCTCTGTCTCTCTCTCTCTCTCTCTCTCTGTCACTTTCACACCACACATATACACACATACATACACGCACGCATGCACACACACATACACCTTCCTATATTTTAGCAGACAAGAAGCAAATAGTTAATGATGATGGAGTCATTGCTGACTCAGTTGTATGGTAGTCTAACTATTGACTTATTAGAGAAAAGATAAAAATCAATATAAAATTAAAATTTAAAATGGTAATAAGATATGTTATACATTTTGGAGAAATTCAACCTAACTTATTTTAACAACTTATTTACATTTAAAAGTAGGAAATGGATAAAACAACAGAAATAACATATAAAACCAACATTTTCTAAAAGTGTTTATACAATACAAATCATAATCACAAAGAGGAAATGAAAGAAGGCAAATATTTCTTTAGCTAACCAATGCTTGACTTTCATGTCAAACTGAGAAGTATGATACACAACAGAGAAATGAGACTTCAATATAAATTTTTTATCAGATCTTACAGAGGAAGGTCGAAGAAAAATTTGAGTACTATCACCTTAGAAAACAGCAAGAAGTCTCAGATGGATAAGAAGTTTACAGAAAGATCCAAAGTAGACAATCATACCAAGAACACCTAAAGAAAAAAATGAACAAATGAAACATTGAAAATAGCGATCACAATTTCCATATCAAATTTCTTTATTCGTCAATTACAGATGAGCCACCACATTTTAAATCTAACAAACAATTCTTGATGTGTAATAGAAAGAATGTGTAACATTAAAGAATGAAGGAGTAGATGAATGAATGAATGAAAAGCGTTTAAATGCTTACTATGCAAAACATCATGCTAAGCGCTAGAATTAAAAAAAAAAAAGCAAAAATACTTTCCATCAAGAAACTTAGTGGAAACTATATATATACACACACACATATATATATACACATACATATATATACATACATTTATATATGTATATGTATACATATATATATATATACATATATATATATATAGTGGAGTGGTAGCTGGGTATGGTGTATTTTTGGTTGGGAAAGCTACTAGATTCATAAGTGAAGCCAAAGTGGGAAGATATTGACATATCCTTTCCAAGAGTAATGGTAGGATTATTTAATTATATATGTAAGGCTGGAAGTTAGAAAAAGAAGAGAGAAGGGGAACATAGTACTTATACAGCTTCAAGGCAGGTAGTCCAGGAGTAAAGAACAGCTGGGGCTTACCTGAAATAGATAAGAAATAGCTGAGTACCAAAAGGTACTCAACAATCATGGCTAGAGTTTCAGATATGAAAAAAAAATGAGAAGAGCCACGTTTTGAACCAAGATCATCTAAATCCAAATCCACCACTCTTTCTATGGTCCTATAGGGCCTATCTAAAGTCATACTATACAGTGATTTCTAAAGAATTAAGGATGTGATTAAAGAATAATGTCAATGTGCATAGTGAGTACAGAGATACGCATAGCCTAACTATGTTTGTTTAAATAGATTGCAAGTGAAAAATTGTCCAGAAAAAGTGGCATAAAGTAGGTCGTCTGAGAGATATATAGCTGGGAAAGGAAGTCAGTCATTGCCAGCCAGAAGGAGGGATGAACAATATACATCCTGAATGTTCCATTGTTATCAATGAAATGTCAAGATATCTAGACCTAAGTGCCCAGCATATTAGGTAAAGCCCTTTTGGATAATTTTTGGGAAGGTATGGACAAGATGGATAATAATATGTGGATAAGTTGTTATCTACACTGTTGCAGTAAGAGGGATCATGGAATTTGAGAATTGAAAGAGACCATCAATAATGATCTAGCCCACCCCACACATGAAAAAACAAAACAAAAACCTCCCGATGATACCCAACAAGTGATTGTCCAGCTTTTACTTGAATATTTCCTAAGAGTGGCAACCCTCACCTTTTAAGGCAGTCCATTGCATCCCTGATGCACCTCATTTTAATTTGTCCAAAGACACATTAGCTTTTTTTGTTTGCCATATCATAATGTTAATTCATATAGATTTTAAAGTCTACTTAAATCCACAGATCTTGTTCATACCTATTGTTTAGACAACCATGCTCTACTCTTCTTGTATTTATAAGCAATTTTTAGATCCAAGTATAAGATTTTATATTCCTACTTATTAAATTCAGTCATTTTAGATGTATCCAAACATTCTAACCCATCAAGATATTTTTGGATTCTGACTATGTTATTCAATATATTAGCTTTCTCTCTCAGCTTTATATCATCTGAACATGTGATAGGTAAAATTTCTATCTATCCAAGCCTTTATCTAAGTCACTGATAAAAAAGTTAAAAACTAAGTGTCTAGCATAGATATCAAGGGCAAATTTCTACAGCCTTCTGCCCAACATAAGATTGAGTCATTAATGGCTATTCCTTAAGTCTTGGCATCTGGTCAGTTCCAAATCAATCTAATTATACCATTCTCTACTTTACATCATTCTATCCTTTCCAAAAGTCTACAAAAAAAGGTGGGGAGCTATAATAAAACACTTTGATAAAATCTATATGAGTGGTATTGACAGAATGTTGTTGATTTGCCATTGTTTAAAAAGTAAGCTTCCCATGGAAATACCTGTTTTTGCTAAAGCTGTTAAAGGTTATTGTAATTGTCACTTCCTTTTCTAAAGATTTCTTTAATAATTCATTCTAGACTTATTTTTAACAATTGAAGTCCAATTCACTGGAATATAGTTTACAAACCTCATCTTTCCTTTTTTTTGATAATTGAGGCATTTGCCTTTCTTTAATATTATGATAAGTCACTCATTCTCTACATTCTTTCAAATATCCTTAGCAGTGTCTCATCACATCCTCCAATCTTTATAGTAGTGAAGATGTAAATTCTCTGACCCATACAACAATTGGGTAAGGTCATAAGTAGAGAAAAAGAATGCAGGGATTCCAATGTGTGCTTATGGGAGATGTCTAATAGTATATGACATCTCCGCCATGATGTTGAATAAAAAAAGTAACGTGGGCTAATTGACTCCCTCTATGAGCTTCATACCAAGTGACAAGTAGGCATCTAGGTGGAAGAGCAGACAGAG
Organism: Phalanger gymnotis; assembly: GCA_028646595.1. Lineage (NCBI taxonomy): Eukaryota > Metazoa > Chordata > Mammalia > Diprotodontia > Phalangeridae > Phalanger > Phalanger gymnotis. The sequence goes on from CM053622.1 coordinate 192,396,994, forward strand.
TACTACATTTGGAGGCAGGAAAAACTGAATTCAAATCCTGCCTCGGTCACTTACTAGTTGTTTCACCCTGGAAAAAAAAAATCACTTAACCACTCTGAGTCTCAATTTCTGCATCTGAAAAATGGGATGAACAACACATTCATCACAGAGTTATTTTGAGGATATATATGACATGAACAAAGGATTTTGCAAGTCTTAAAGATAAATCTTTAAAATCTTAAAAATAAATGAATCATCATTATTATTTTAATTATTATCAGATTTGTGACCCATCTTTAGATCACAAAGTCTTGTTTATCTGGCCCCTAAAGATATGACTGGAGGAGGAGGGTGAACAAAACTAATTCATTCAAACTAAACAAAATTGTAATAAGCACCTCTTATGTGCTAAGTATTGTGGTAAATGGTAGGGACACAAAATCATAAACAAGAAAATCTCTACTCTCAATGAACTTACGTTCAGAAACTTGTTATTTAGCGTTCTTATGGCTATTTATCCCACCAAAAATAGGAGTTGGAAACTGAGCCCAAAGTGTGGCTTGAACAACATATTCTTCAAGCCAAGCAAATAATGTTTGACAACATAAAAAATAAAATAGCCCACTTATCTCGAGACTCCTTCCTATCAGGCAAACAATTAGTTGCCCCAAAGGCTCTTTTAACTCATGTACTTTCCATCAAGTAACATCTATAATCAAATATTCAGCCTAATATGTTCCTGGCCCTCAGGGAATAGTTGCTGTCAGTGCATATGTAATTATGTGTAAATTAATTGATGTAATCGCCGAGTGCCACAATCTGTCAGCTCTGTGGAATACACTATATCTGATCAATATTAGATTTTGAATGACCAGATAACTGGTTATGCTATGAAGAACAGGTTGGTCTATGATTATTAAGTGCCTGTTAAGTCATTTTGCCTATTTCTTGGCTCCAGAAAATCTATGAACCAAAAGCAGCTCCATTTCTAAGAGCTTCCTTCTTCCCTTAGCAGTGGACTTGTCTCAGAAGTGACTATGGCGAATCCATATTTACACTTAACCCTTATATTTTCTCCTGACTTCAAAATAAATAAATCTACTGGGGAAAATTAATCTAGAAATAATTTACCAATCTGGAGAAATTCAGAGACTAAGGTAAGATTATTTAGCCAGAAACCTCAGCAGTCTACACAGCCCTAGTGGTCAACCTCTGTTTCTCTTTGACATGTGGTCATAAGACTTGGCTTCCAGGGCAGCTAGGTGGCGCAGTGAGTAGAATACCGGCCCTGGAGTCAGGAGGATCTGAGTTGAAATCCAGCCTCAGACGACTTGACACACTCACTAGCTGTGTAATCTTAGGCAAGTCACTTAACCCCAATTGCCCTGCCTTCTTCCCTCTAAAAAAAAAAAAAAAAAGATTAGGCTTCCTATTTGTAGGAGGAGCAAAAGGAAAAGAAAGGACATGTAAGCAATTTGGTGCAATTGGTACATTGAATATACGTGCAATCAGGCATCCCTAGAGGATTTGTCTGAAATTCCTCACTGGTACATTAATTCTGGCAACTCTGTTAATTGACCCAATATCATCATGGAAGTCTGCAGGAATTTTCTTGAGTAGGGCAAGGATGGGATGTCTTTGACAGAGCTATGCTAAGGAAGACTGTACAAGTGTTCTTCATGAAAGTTCGGCCATCATTGACACAGCAAGCCAGGATCGGCCTGAGTAAAAATTAAAATCATGCCCTTACCCCACTGCCTTCAACTAACCCAATCACTCACATATTTATACCTAAACATTATGTAGATATCTTTCATCAAAATCCACACCATCCATATTTCATCCACCCAGGGCCAAGACTACAAATATTCAAATTGCACCAGTGATATAAGCATAGGAGGTGTCTTAATGAGACTCAATGATTAAGCTCATAGCATCAGTCACAGTTAACCCTGGAGAGATGCTTGAAATGAAATCTCCCTAATGACAAACTCTTCAGCCTCATAGAAATCTCTGGAGAGTTGGGAGGAAATTAGACTGATGCAGATCAGGGGCAAAGCGACATCTTGTATAATGGGGGTAATCCCCGATAGGTTGGGTGGGGGCCTGTAAGGGACACACCATGAAGCAGGAATAGAGATATGTTTGTGTTCTAAGTCACTTCCAGAAAGATGCATTCTGGCTCACCATCTAAGGACTTAAGCTTTGGGATAATGCAGCCATCCCTTATTGGTCTCTTAAAAGCTCTGTGTCATAGAAGATTGGCCATTGAGCCAGCTAAAGATCTCTACTTAGTAGACTTCAAAAGGAGAGACTATACAGACCCTCTTCCTATATGTTGTGCATACATAGGAACGCTTCAAGCTCTCTTTCACTCCGATTTCCAATGATGTGTTCTTTCTCTCCTTCAGCAGTAAAAGTGACTTCTCACATAAGGAAGCAAAAGTATGTGCCCTTGTCTAGATGAGGCTGTAGTGGTATCTTAAGACCCTGAATGTTCAATTTGCTTTGTTTTTGTTTCTCTTCATACAGGTGAGTGAAGAGCAACTGTGAGATGTATGTTTCTAGCATTGATAGCAATCTTATGAGCTTCAATGGCTAGTTGCCCATTAGATAGAATGGAATGGAATGGAATAAGCATTTATTAAGCACCTGTTATGTGACAGGCACTACGCTAATCACTTTATAACTCTGTGAAGTAGGCACTATTATTGTCCCCATTTTATCACTGAAGGAACTGAAGAAGGCAGAGGTTAAATGATTCATCCAGAATCACCCAGCTAGTAGGCATCTAAGACTGAATTTGAATGCAGGTCTTCCTGACTTCAGGCCTAGTAGTCTATCCACTGTATTCCCCAGCTGCCCTGTGGGTATGTGCTTTTTGCTAATATAAAGCTTTTTAAAGAAGAAGAGGAGTGCCATGAGGATATTACAAATGAAAGGACAAAGAATGACTCAGCTAAATCTAACTTATCAGAAGATATAAACCTTACATGAGTTACTTGAACCGTGCAGACCCTATAAAGTATCTGTTCAGCAATACTACATCTCCCAAAATTTTTTATCTCCTGAGAGAATAAATAGGAATTATGGATTACTGTTTCATGTTTTCATTATTTGTCAAGGTCTGATAATGAGTATTTTGTGTTGTGAGCATTTACTTTATGGAGAAAGTAAATAACTGTCCTATACGTGATCTATTTTGTATATTGAATACCTTTTAATAAAGAATCTTGTTAATTGGCTGTGGGGAGATCCTAGACAAGAGTCATTCCTAACCTTTGCTTTAGAGAATTTTCTCCCCAGAGTGCTACTTTAGAATTCAATTGTAATGAGAGAATATAGGAAAAGCCTGATCCCTTATGTTTAGAAGTCAGACTTCACTAAGACTGAATAGAGTTTTTTAATTGAGGCCTGAACCATGTACCTCTGTGGAAAGAGGAAATCTCTGCCTCCCTTAGCTTCATTGCAACACTTGGAATCTGGCAATTCTAGGACCAGGGTTAATTATAATGAAAAAGAGAAGAATCCAAATTAGCAATCAAGACAAAGACCAAAGGGGTAATGTACACTCTATATTATGTAAAGGCAGTAAAGGTGAAGGTACATTTTAGTCAGAGACAACTGGATCTTGGGTAAGTTAATTCACCTCCTCAGGCCTTGGTTTTCACAGCTATAAAATGAGGAGGTTGGATTATGATATCTATTTTCCCTTCCAGCTTTAATAGTCTATCATTCTATGAACCAACTCTGTGCCTATAGAAAAAGACTCATTTAATGGATTCTTCTGCCTTAACTGTACTCTGTCTGATCATCATATTGGCAGTATGTAACTAGCCCTTAAGACCTTACTAGTAAGTAGGAAGGTCAGTGAGCCATTCTGGGAAAATATTATCTTACAATAGAAGGACATATATGTATTTTAAAAGTGGTCATCTGGAGATAATTCCCAAAGGCTACTTCCTGTTAGTCATTTTAATGGTAGCAATTTCAGGCTGTAGTAAAAGAATATTCAAGCAGTCAGGCCTTTTAGTCATCCTCAAACCACACCATGGAGGTGGTCAACTAATCTGCCTCTTCAAAGAACTAGCACCAAGCCCATTCCTCTTTGTAAAGGGAGGAAGTTGGAGTTTATGAGGTTCTTGGTTACCTCCCAACCCTGAAGATCTTGGAATATGTTTTTATGAGCTTATATGCTGAACATAAAAGGTTCTGAAATATGGCACGTTAATGAAAAACATTTTTATTTCCTCACTTGTCTTGTGAATTCCAAGTGCTTTAGCTACACAGAAGGAAAAAATAACCTTTAAGGCTTCAGAATTATGCAAAGACATTTCTCTTATTTTATTTATATAAAAATCTAGGCAATTTCCCAAAAAAATTAAAAATGACTCATTTATACTCCAAAGATTATATCAGAATCTCAAATCAAAAGGCTTAATTCTTATGATGACTTTTAAATATTAGTTCACTTTTAGAACACTGAAGTTAAATTACTTCAATATTTTAAGAATTTTTTTTCGCATTAGGGGTACTATGTCCACTGATACAACATTAGGGGTACTATATCCATAACACATTTATGTTTTAATAGACCATCTTCAGGAATTGCTGTGGTTAAAAACATGCCAAACCTAGTAGCCCACCTTCTGGTGATGAGCCTATCCATACTTATGTAGGATGGTCTTTTGATGACAAGCACACAGTATATTATTGGATTTATACTCAAAGCCTGTCCATTTTGGTATGTATGCTATAAGAGGTTGCATGGTAATGGCAAAGTCTTTAAGAGTTCAAGGTCACTTCCTTGTCATACTGAATGATCAACAGGGGACCTAGAGGAAGCACACTAGATTTTTCCATTTAAACAATCACAGCAAGATCATCTCCCTTTCTGAGGCTGTGATAACGAGCATGACAATATGTTACACCCTTTTTTCTATGACATTATCTTCCTTCTGAAGATTTCAAGATATCGTAGAATACCATTTATAATTAACAGCCCAGAGAAAATCTCAACCTGCTTCTTTATAGTTGAGAAAACTCAGAATTCATAGAGTGTTATCTACACTTGCCGGTGGGAAAAATTCAAACCCAGGTTTGTATATAACATAGCCTGTAATATGGGATAGAATTATGTTATTTTAGAACTGTAATAGATGTTAGAGATCATCTAACCTACAGGACTGATGCTTAAATAGCAGCATGGAGAGAAGAAGAAGAAGAAGAAGAAGAAGAAGAAGAAGAAGAAGAAGAAGAAGAAGAAGAAGAAGAAGAAGAAGAAGAAGAAGAAAACTAAACAGAGTCAGAACCCATGCGTTCGAATGCTGCCTTTGTGCCTGTGTGATCTTAAACAAGTTACTTAACCAATCTAGTCCTTAGTTTGCTCATCTGGAAAATGAGAGGTATTGGGCCAGATAATTTTAAGCTTCCTTTCTTTCCCTGATCTTAGAGGCAGTACACATAGCTCTAAACTTTTTTCTCATAGCACCTGAGTTTCGATGTCCATTCTACTATTTCCTACCTAAATGACCTTGGGCAAGTATATCTCACTAGACCTTAGATTTTTCGACTATAAAATGCACTAGATGACTGCTAAAGGCCCTCCCAGCTTTAGATTTACAAACAAACCTAAAATCTATTTTTAAAGGTCAAGAGGTCTTCCCAAGCTAACACAGCTAAGTTAATGATACCTTCTTTAGTTCCTAAAAGATAAAATGGTGATGAGCATTACTCTTGACCAAACCTTCGAAGCTGTAAATGTTTGTTTCTTGAAGACATTGCCTGAGAGCTTGATTCACCACAATAAAAACAAACACTTATGCAGCATGGTAGGAACTTTCAGTGAATCTTTTATGCATGAGTAATAATGTACATTGCACTGAGCTCAAAAAAGAAAAATTGAGGATTTATACAAATATATGATAGTCTAAAGTACAGGGTGGGGATTAGAAAGAAGAGGGCCAAATGAAAGGAGCAGAGACTGCTTTCGACAATCAAAAGCACATAATCATAAAAAAGAGAGAGAAGCAATTTCTTCATCCAGTAAAGCTCCACAATCTGTCCAATGGATACCTTTTTCTATGGCATGTCTCTGGAGGCAGCTGCCTTCATTATTTATAAGAGGGCAAAAGGCACAGGTCTCCATTCCTTATCCATAGAACCTCAAATGACTAAAGATTTCAAGAGAAAAAAAATTTTTCAGAAAAGGTGCAACAACATCACCAGGGTTCCTAATGCTAAAATGAATTGAAGATTAGAAAAATGGCAGAATGTAATCTCTTCCTGGAGATGTCATGATTAGAGGGACAAGCTTTTCAAAGGACTGTCTTTGCCAAGTTAGGAAAGAAGTTGTCAGGCACCAAGAAAGTGTGGTCCTAGGTAGCCATATGCTTTGTATTCCTGCCCAGGCAACTCTAGCTTCAGTGAATGCCTAGAACAAGGCTTAAAGAAAACCACAAGATTAAATATTCATAAGATATGGTCTGTGGCAGGAATGCTAACTATGCTTTGCCCCCAGAATGGTAGAGGGAATCCTAGTAAATTAATAAAGGTTAATCAAAAGCAAAGTGGGAAGAGGAATCAGAATAAAAAATAATGTTAAAGCTGGAAGAGGCTTTGGAGGCTCTGTTTGGCATTTAAAGCTTTTTCAGAACTTGGCCCTTCCCTGTCCTTCCAGTCTTCTTACACAGTATTTCCCATCATGTGCTCTAAAGTCCATACTGACCAACTTGTTTTTCCTCGTATATGAATCCTCATCTCGTCTCTGTACTTTTGTACCTATTGTCCCCAATGCATACCATGTTCTCCCTCCTCAATTCTACCTCTTAAAATAGAATCTCTAACTTCTTTCAAGATTCAGCTCAAGCGCCATTTTTTCTGCAAGGCCTTTCCCAGTGCTCTTTGTACCTTCCCCTAGAAGGTTACATTGTATCTATATTGTAGGTATCCTGTGTGTACACAAATACATATGATATATACATATGTATATGTGTGTGTAACACTGGGGAAGGACAGACCTAGGTGTGAGACCAATATAGAAGACTCTAGATATCAGGGTAAGTAAACAGGATATTGGATATTTCATGGAAATTTGATAGGGGCAGGAGAGGGTGAGGGTGGATGGAGCAGGAAAAACTGGAAGAATGCTGTACAGGAAGTAAGTCAACAAAATTTATTAAGTACTTACTAAGTGCCTATCACTGTGCTGTTCTCTGGAGTTATAATTAAAGGCAAAAACAGTTCCTCCTCTTAAGGAGCTTATATTCTAGTTAGGGAGGCAGCACATAAAGAAATAGGTATATACAAGAGACACACAAAATAGATGTGAGGGAAACTTAGAAAGAAAGTCTTTAATAACTGGAGGACCAGGAAAAGTCTCCTGTAAAAGGTATCATTTCAATTGACTCTTAAAGGAAGTCAAGGATTCCAAGGGGCAGATGTGAGCAAAAACAAAAACAAAAACCATTCCAGGACTGGGGGAGAGACAGTTTGGAGGCAGGGTACCTGTAGTAGTGGCAGGATGGAAGAGCAGCAATTAGGTCAGTAAAGCTGGATCATAGAGCTCATGGACTGGGATCAGAAAAGGAAGGGAGAAAATGCATCCTTTATTTTTTGGTCTAGACCAATGGAATCAAAAACAAATAAAAACAGAGACCACTAATCTATACGTAAGGATCACTTTGGGTCACATATTGTTTTAGTTTTAAACCGTTCTGTGTTTTATGATATTTTTATTTATTTTCTTAAACATTTCCTCATTACATTTTAACCTGGTCCCAGCCACACTTGGAGAGTTACAGGCCACAATGCAGTCAATGGACCACATATTTGACACCTCTGATATAGACCATTGATTTCATTGGCCCTGATGATGGAGAGTCTAGTGAGAAAATTCCCTATACTAATGCAAATAGGAAAATGGTCCCCAATTTATGGTCTTAAAAAGTTTCCTGGGGCACAGAAAAAAATTAAGTGACAAGCCCAATTGGGATTACACAGCCGTAATGAGTTGGAACTTAAAACCCATTCTTTCTGACTCCAAGGCTGGCCCTCTATCCAATATATCACATTGTCTATGCGGAAGACCCACAAAGTGTTCCCTCCTACAAAGACCTTACAATTGTAATTTAATATCTTACATGAAGATGAGGGGATGGGGCTTAAAGTATATCTTGAAACAGTGAAGCATAGTATAGATGTGCTGAGGCATGACAGTATCAGACAGGGAAAATCAGCACAATTCCAGATCAAAGATTTTAAAGGTACTTCTTCAGAAGAGAATGGTATCAGAGAAAACTGGAAATCTGAGACAGAAAGTGGCTATTGTCTCCAACTCTGTAAATCCCAGCTGTGTTCATTGTCTCTACACATGTACTATATGGAAAAGGTCCAAACCAAGTCTCAGCAGTTATACATGGATGTTTAGTAGTAGTTTTTCCACAAAGATTCTTTAATTAGCCAATATCAAAGTGTGTTTCATCAAAGGATTCCTTTATAAACTGTAGTTGTTTTATCAGGGCTTATTCACACTAAACCCATGAAGCTATCCTCCTCACCCTTATTTAACTAATAGAAAAACTAAGACAGGAAAACATTCTGCACGAGGTATTGATAGGATATGCATGGGCAGGCATGATGACCTTTCCCAATTGGTGTGTATTTGTTTGCTCATAGGCATCTCAACCCTTATTCTGGGGAGATTGCTAAAACCTTAATTTCAATACTAGTTCTAAGATGGGTATAAGATGAGTGTTAGTCATCTAGATCCTAGCCTACTGAGGACTCCAGTCACTGTTTTCATTTTGAAAGTGCTAGGTTTAAATTGTGGAATGCTTTAGTGTAAATGCAGGCTAGTTTAGTAAAAATAAGATCCTTGAAAGAGAAAGAATCTGTTAGGATAGTATTAGGTCTAGGACTTGTATATTGGGGATGTAAGTATTTATATAGGAGTAGAATCTACAGGGGCACTGTAACTATCAGAGAGTGCTCTGTATGCAGGGAAGCTTAGGCTTAAGGATGACCTAGATTGGATGATATTCACCCATTGATTGAATGGGCCACTTTTGCAAATTTTCCATCAGTCAGAGGAAGAGAAATGGGCAGCCATGAGAGCCATGGCACAGGTTAAGAGAGGAAGGAGAAGAGTAATCCCAGCTCAGGAGAATGTGGGTGGTCAGGAAGGCAGGAGTTAAAGAATCCTCAGATAATTAAATGACTGAACAAGATGACCTCTAAAGATTTGTGGGGCATGCACCTCTGAATTTTTTTGAATCCACAAAATGAACTGACCAGTACTTGAGAAGAGAAAAACAATGTCACAGGTTACTTAAAGGATCAGTAGGAAAATATAGGACACAAGAGTATCTCTGAAAGATTACTGACCTTCATCCCCAATTGCATAAGGCTTAGGAAGCCACTAATGATTCTGCAGTTTTAATCAAGTCATAATTTGAACTTTCCAAAACATGGTAATAAGGTAGGTATATAGCATTTAATGAATACTAATAATGATAGTTCATTATTTGCATCTTTCTGAAAGAGCACTTCCAAATATAGAAAGCATGTTCCAGCAATATACAAAAGTTCATGCTTATTTGTTTGTTTATTCATTCATTCATTCACTTGTTTGTTTATTTGCTATGTAGTTCAATATTCACTCTGTTTATAAGATACTCCTCTAAGCATGAGCCAAGGCAAGTGCAAATGATATGAAATGCCAAAGAAACATCTCTGTGCAGTGCTTTGTACTATTTTATTCAGATAACTGGATTCTCCCCAATATTCTTGCCTATGTTTCACCAAATTATCTATTTATCTTGTATATATATGTATATACATATATATGTATATGTATACATATATATACATATATATGGAAGAAGTACGGCTAGAATAGTGCCTGGAACATAACAGATGCTTACTAAATGCTAATTTATCATTTGATTGGTGTATCCCTACTGTGCCAAAGAACTAGGAGAGCAAGATATAGGAGGTAATCTTTCCTCCATTGTCAGATAGGGAGGCTGAAGACCAGGAAGGTTGTGCATAGAGTCATACAGCGAATATACCTGGGATTGCATCTCCAGCAAATTTGTTATCATTGAGTCATTTTCAGTCATGTCTGACTCTTCATAACCCCATTTGGGTTTGTTTGTTTTGTTTTGTTCTATCTTGTTTTGAAAAGATACTGGAGAGGTTTACCATTTCCTTCTCCAGCTCATTTTACAGATGAGGAAACTGAGGCAAACAGGGTGTAATGTTAATGAGGTATAAGATCTTCCTTTCCCATTAATAGGCCTCACATGGAGCCCATTAAGAGAAGCTTGCTTAGGGGATGCTTGCTTGTAGGAAGGCTTTCACACCTTTTGGTACTAAGCTAATTAGGCACTGAATCATGAGGGATGTGATGCCTTCTGGCACTGACCATATTAGCCAAAAGTGTATATATACTCTGAGGTGAGATTTTGCTTTGGGGGTTCACTTATGAGAAGGATTTTTTGATTTCCTGGTTGAGACTCTGAGTAGCCATATGTTCAGACCCCCAATTGCTCAGATGAAAAGGCTCTCTGGATCCAACGATGTATGTAAAGTGTATAGCAATATTGCTTTGATTCAGACAGTAAAGAGCCCTGTCTGCTGGTCTTTGTGCTAATTTCTGTGCTTGTCTTTTCTCTGATATTCAGAGGGTGGACTTTTCCCCTGAACTAGTGAATATAATTAAAGAAAATAGATGACCCCTTTTAAAGTTGCTTTCTTTTAAAAGCAGATCAAAGAATCCATGCCAGTAAGCCATCCTGCATATGCTATGGTGCTTGCTACTACCCAGGGTTAAGTGACTTGCCCAGGGTCACACAGCTAATAAGTGTCTGAGGCCAGATTTGAACTCAGGAAGACTGCACTTCTCGACTCCAGGACTGGCACTCTCTCCACTGAGCCACCTAGCTGCTCTCCAGGCAAGGGCCCTTTAAAAATCAATCAAGGCATTAGAAAACCCCTCAGTATCAAATATCTTCCCTATCAGACTATCTTACATTTAACTATTTTGTATTTAGTTGTATTTATTCTGCATATGGCTTATATGTCCTTGTCTCATTACTAGAAATAGCTATCACTTACATAATGCATTAAGGTTTACAAATTGCATTGTATAAATTACCTCATTTAATCTTCATAATAACCCTTTGAAGTAGGTACTATTATTATCCTCATTTTACAGATGACGAAACTAAGACTGAGAGAGGTAAAATGACTAGCCTCGGTTTGCAATTCAGATCATCTTATGCCTCCAAGTCTGGTTATATATATATATATATATATATATATATATGTATGTATGTATGTATATGCACATACATACATATATATACATATATAGGTATACACACACATATATTATATATATATAGTAAGCATTTTGTGAGCAATGATTATTTCATTTATTATATTTTACTACCAGGACCTAGGACAGAACATAACACATTAATAAATGCTAAATAATTGAGTTAATCAAGTCATAGTGATAGAAGGAAACTTAAAGATAATTGAGTCCTAGACCTTCATTATACAGATAAGAAAACTAAGACCCACTTAGATGAATACATCTACCCAAGGTTGCACAGTCAATTAGCAATGATATAGTCAAAATATATGTCTTTTGATGTCCAATCTAATGTTCTTTTCACTACATCACACTAATTTCACTTGGTCCCTAAACATATAAATGAACCTACCAAAAATTAAGATTAATTTTTAAAATGCAATTTCATTGCTATGAACCATGCAAAACAGCTGACATTTCATATACATATATATGTATGTATATATACACATACGCATATATGTGTATATATGTACATACACTTTTAAATATATTTTTGTACAAGGCACTTTTCTAACAAAACCCTGGATGGTAAACAGTACAAGTATTTTTAGCCCCATTTGATGGATGCAGAAATTGACTTTCAGTGTCTTAACTAAATACATACTAGAGCAATTCTTTCCATTGCATCAACTATGAGCTGCACCTCTTCTACAATCAAATATCTTCGTTATCAGCCCCAGGTAAACATGGTTTTATGATGGGAACACCTGCATACAAGTTATGACAAGCATAATTATTCTCATGCAGTTTCAGCAAAATGGTATACACAGCCATTTATCATAGCTTCCAAGTAGACTCCAAGTTTGAGATGGAAGGAAGAGGGATTATTTCTTTTCATGGCAAAAATAAGTGGGCATCGACACTTTTCCAAGGTTAATAAATTATCCCATTTCATTTTACCTCTGATATGTACAGTTTCTGCAGAATGCATTTTTTCAACAGAGATTGATGGTAAAAATGCTCGAGTCTATGAATTCAAAAGTACAGATAGCCCCAAACTCACAGAATTTGAGGAGCTAGTTATTTCCAGCCTCGGTTCATTTGTAACTGTTTCTTCTCATTTGCCAAACTTGTGTGTCTACTTACAGCTAACAAAGTCAATGTTTTATTGTGACAGCTTCTACATGGCTGTTTAGCTTAAAAAAAGAAACCCGAAAGCTCTTTAGTACACTAATGCCAACACCGGGAGTAAGGTGGTTGAGTCAAAAATACTCAGTAGGATGACCCTTTTGTTCAATACTTATTCTGCCTTGTAGAATGCCTCTATAAGGGCTGAGCCAGTTTTATGAGCCCCAGAAGGCAAAAATCTTCTGAGTCAAGAGTAATTCTTTCACAGTTTCAATTACATCCTATATTTTTAAATTTATCCTGAAACCTTCTTGAAACTGAAATTAATTTGTAATCCTCAAGAATAGTTCACAACTGATGTTTGGAATGCATTTATGTGTGTAACAGATAGTATTAATTTAATTTCAGAATTGGAAAATTCTCTTTCTTTGCTATTTGACTTGTCTCTGAAAAGTCCATTTTCCCCTGTCCCTTGTGGAAGATGGAATTATTAATTTTATTTATTTATGAACCCATATAATGTGTTCTTTTTCTCTATGGAGTAGAAAGTCTTTTACAAGTAATGCTCCTAAATTTAAAACTATAAATCCTTCCCACAATACTGTGAGCCAGTCTGACTATATTCAGTTGTTGCTTCGAGTCCTGTTCACTGGACTTCTCCTTGACCCCAACAACACAGGGTGAATGGAATGGATGAATATAAAGATTCGCTGACTTCATTCCAATAAGTAAAGCTGGGCACAAGGACACCCATTTGTGCATCTAGAAATAGAGTGTAATAAGTTGAATGCAAAGGGGCAATCATCCTGACAGGAAATGATGCTCCTGATTAGCTCCTTAAAGGCTGAAGGGCAACTATATAACAGGTTGGGGCTTCCAAGTTAGTTATTCTCCCACCATCCTGAAGAATGTAGTGGAGCCATAACTAGGATATAGTGGCTGGGACTTCTGTCTAGGATTCCACAATTTAGAGGCTACTCTAAACAGCACTTGTACTCCTTCAACAGATAGAAACCACCTAACTTAGCACCTAGCTAGCAAGAATAATTGTTGACTGTAGGAAAGTAACAGATGGCCCAGTTCTTTCCCCTATTAGCCATGCCCAGAATTAGTTCCTCATGAGCTATCCCTGCAAAACTTGCTAACCTGACAACAACCTCCCTAGCAGCAGCCTGAAGGCATCTTGGGTTCTATGGGGTTCTCTACCTATGACGACCAGTATTCTTGGGGTCTCCATATCCCCTCCATATCCTTAATGGGGGATATCCTTTAACTTTTCTCCCATGAGTGATTCTATCCCAGCTATTGAGGTCTCTCCTCAAGGCTATTCTCCCATTCCCATGTATAAGATGTCCTCTCTCCCAAGGTCTTTTTGTGACCCCAGATAAATTTTACTTAACTAAGATTATAGAATTTATATCCAAGGTTCTGGAATAGAAAGAATAACACCAATGGTATGTATAAATCATTCAAGACATTTCTTTATCTACTTGCAACCTGAAGGGTGAATAACGTAAGATAATCTTGAGTGTGAAGGAAATTGGGACCATTATTATAAAATTATCCTGACTTCCTTTGCTTCTTCTTAATCCATTGGAAAGGTGAGTAGAAGGTGAGTACTTTACACAATATTTTTATATGTC
>CM053622.1:192411566-192441048 GCA_028646595.1 Phalanger gymnotis
CTAGTTTCCACCCTTGATCCTATCAAAGTGTCTATGCCCAAATCTGTTACCCTTAAACTAGCCTAGCCCTACATTGTCTTTTATCTCCAGGTAGCCTTCAGCTACTTCCCAACCTTAATCCCATTCTCTTGGTTCCTGGAGTCTGACCTCATCCCAGTCCCAACAAGCTCCTCCTTAGACTCCTCCTCAAGATCATCCCTAAACTCCTCCTCCCATCACCTCAGGACCACCCTAGATCCCTCCCACAATCTTTCTGTATATAGTTTCATTTTGCCTCCATGAAGGTGCTTAGAGTCAATCTTCCTCAGGTTGAATCTGGCCTATTTGTGCAAATGAGCATCACAAATGTTGAGATTTCTTAAGACTACCCATTATGGCAAATCTATAATAAACTTTGCTTTTCTCTTTGGCTGTGAGAAGGCTTGCGTCAAACTCATTCGAGCAGGATGACCATTCTGGGTGAAGACAAAGATAGAAACATATGGGTACACAGCTCAGACAGAGTATAGTTAGAGATTAAAGGGAGCAACTGGGATAGATTGCTAATATTCACATTCCAAATGCCCATTCAGTGAATAGGCCTCTCCAAGAAGTGAGTCAAGGAGTGGCCCCTTTAGTTAGAAAAAAAAAGGAAAAAAAAATCAAGCTGGGAGGGGAAGAAGCTCAGGGTTGCTGTTCCAAAGACAAACTGTTACAGTGAGCATTGACTCTAAGCCAGGAGGGCCCAAAATACAACCATAAAGTGGAGCTTGGGCAGGGACTTATCCATGAGCTTCTGAGTGAACTGGGTTTAAGGTTCACTCCTAGGCTTCTGTATAAAGAAGAGGCTTAACATAGTTTTTCTCCCCATTTCCCAACAACTACACTGCTTTTGAACATCTAGGAAATCTCAGTCATATGGGATACCTTCCCCACCCACTACCACCACCCCTCCTTTTTCAGCTTTTTTCTGTGTATTGTCTTCACTGTTAGAATATAAGTTCCTCGAGGGAAGGAATTGTTTTTGTTTTTCAGTACCTGGCATATAGCAGGTCCTTTACAAAATGTTTATTGACTATTGACCTAGGAGTAAAGGGTAGTTCAGCTTTTTTTCTGCTATATATAAAGAGCCTCATGGATACACAGTTACGTGAATTTCAGCCCTCATACTAGATCTTATTTTCAAAGACTTCATTAAGGAGGTGGCAGATAAACTTATTTTAAATCAATACATGTTTGTATTAAATCCTACATGTTAAAAACAAAAAATACCTCCTCAAGCTAGCCATAGTATCCATCATAGCCCCCTTCTCCAAGATATTAAAGTTTTGGCTAGAGGTAAGGGAGTAGAAATTGAGATAAGGGAAGGTGCATGTTCTCATTCTCCCTCTAAGTTGCTGGAGGAAAATGAGGTACAAATTGATCAGGCATAAATTTAGAGTACCCTCTAAAACTATATCATAATAATACTATACAATACATAGTACTCTGTACATAGTATAGGTATCTAATATGGTGTGGGTGCTTAATATTTCCCAAATAAATTGTACTACGTGCACTTATAAAATTCAACCTCCTCCCCTAAAGAAATCTTCATTTACGTTGCTAGTTAGTGGTTTTCAATCAGGTGAGAAAAAAAAAATCCATATACAGCCAATAATTGAATCCCTTTGGCATTCTGGTTTATTTAATACCATAATTACACACATTTCTCTTTAGCACCTTCTTCCCCTGTCCCTAACCATTTCTAATGATGATGCATAGGTAGGAGAACAGAGGGTGGGAACACTTTGTACATTTTACTCAGAGGCCCCCAATTTAAAGTACAGATATTTGGTCCTTATTCCTGTGGTGTATACATATATTTTCTGTGTTAATGGATGTCTTCCTTGGATTGTATAGATAGAAAAGTCAAACAAGTTGCTTCAGGGGTTCACAACTAAATTATTGGCAGACCTAGCTTAGATCTGTCCTAGGTAACTGCTCAAAAAATCTGTCCAAATCAAGAACGTTCCAATACCGAGAATTAGCCTTCTGGTGACTTGCAGATGCCAATATGTTTGTGTGCAGGAGAAATCTAATGGTTTGTCTGCCTGGATAATCCCCAAAGAGGTACCTTAGAAACAAGCAGCCCCTTGTTCCCAGAAATAGGTTCTCTTCCTGAGGCAAAGAGCAAGGACATTCATCTCCTCACTAAACACCTGTCCTGTCCACCCTGGCTCAGCAATAAAGGCTAAGCAGTAAAATGGCAATCTTTCCCTAGCTGAGAGAGCAAGAGACTTCAGGGTGCTACAATCCCCATTACCCAGCATCTTCCCAATGCTTAAATTAACCCCTGGGTCTAGTCAGTAATGTGTGAACTGCATTATTCTTATAGTGAACCAACTAATACCCTTAATGGTCTGAAAAGGTTCTGAATGGGCCTCTCATAAGTATCCAACTTGTTCCCAGTAGAATCACTTAGGGACTGGGAAGAACAAAGTTTATTGTTTTTACAAACTACCTTTCCAGATTTGAGAAAAGACTTTCTGGGTATCTGAAAGAAAGACTACTTCAAGCAAAAAAAAAATATATGAGACTTTTCCAAATTTGATACACATATTTATTTACTCTAGGAGCTTTCCTAATACTGGACTGGTTATAAAAGACTGTTATTTTGGAATCACCCAGCTGTTTAGATAGAAGGTATGAGTCAAAATGGATCTACACTGGAATGCTAAGCAAAATGAATGGACATGATTCTGAAACTGGAAGTTACTTCTTGAGAAATATGATTTTGGTAAGAGGGATCCAGGATCAGTGGGAGGAACTAAAGTTAGAGAATTTTCAGGGTAAGATAGTAGGTGTGGATAAAGTCTGAGGTAACAACAACCAAGGGAAGAATCTGTATGAACACACCAATTCACAGCCACATTATTTTCCTTATGTGCACCCTTTGTCTTCAGTATTGATAGCATCTTGTTCTCCAGAATTAAAAGCATAATTGTGGCAATCCCTATAATGCATTCATGATTATATATTGTTGTTTACAATTCTTGAAGCTGATAACACTGCTGAAAGCGTTACTGACTCTCTTGTTAGGAGAACTCTTCTTTAGAGTGAACACAGAAATAGCAATATTGATGTGTTATTCTTTCATAGCCTTCACCTTTTAGAACACCCACATCTACCATATCATATAATACATATGAACAGGAAAAGTGTAATGATTCTCTCTTAACCTACAACCCTAAAAGATTCCATTATTCTTTGAGAACAAATGGCCTTTGACTATCTCCTCATTATGGTTAAAGAAGAACCATTTCAAAAAATTACTTCTCTGTATGTACTTACTAACGGACTATGACAAATTATTTTTTCCCCAGCCTCCAATTTCCAATCTGGGCCATTGCTTGTCTAGATTTTTACATTAGCTTCAGAGATTTCCCCCAAATGATTATGCAGTAGTTACAGATTGAGCAAAGTCTGCAGTAGGCTGATAGTATCATACACTATTTATTGGATCTGAAAGGCTATCACATGCAGACTAAGCTGAGGAATGAGCTCAATGGTTATTGTTATTAAATAACCAACAGTTGCAAGATCCACATAATATATAAAAGGGAAATACAGGATTAGGTGGCTTTGTTATGTAAGTCATTGTAAAAAATTATGTACATTGAATTCCAATCTTTCCCTATCATGGTCTCTGATTTTGTAGTAAGTGTGCATATATTATTCTTCCCTGGAGTACATTCAGTTTAATTAAATTTCACTATTAAGAAAAGCATTAAAACCTGATCCTTCATAATCCTTCCAATGGCTCAGCTGTGGGAAACACGTCTGCTCTGTCACACATCACCAAAGGGTTTTGCAAAACAGCCTGCTGAGACTTTTGAAATGGAATCATCAGTTCCCTACCTAGGCTGGCTAGAGAGATGTTCAATGAGGAAGGAGGGCTACAACTCCTGAAGTTCATGCTGCTCCTCCAATTTTACCAACAGTGATAGCATAAATATGAGAAATTCAGAAATACATGGGAAGACTTGTATGAACTGATGTTCGGTGAAGCAGTCCCTAGGGAGCATTATATACAACTACTATACGTGTACATGAAAAGAGCCCTAAAATTTGACCGTATTCTGATGAACTATAATGTGAAATCTAAGGCCCAGAATATAGATGATGAAAATACTTCCCCTCCTTTAGTTGAGGGGAGTAGGAGGAAGCCGGGCCAAGGGATGGCTAGAGGTACACAAGGTAATAGATTTAAGTTGTTTTCTGTCAATACTTGGTTTTGCTTAACTGCTTTCTTTGTTACACAGGAGCAACCATACATGGAGGGGGGATGTGGGGAAATGATTGTGGTATATAAACAAAGGCTCAATATTTCAAAAAAGAGCATTGGCACAATGTCAGAAAACTAGATTCTGGTTCTGGTTCTCTGAGATGATCACTAAGGTCCCTTCCAACTGTAAAATACTACCATTTTTTTTCACCCCTTATGCAAAAGAGAAAGCTGCCTGTGTTGAGGGAATAGTAGAAGAAAGCCAGAGGGCTCTATAAATGTATTTTGCATATCAATGAACTAGCACACCATCCTTCTCAATAATTACTTTTTATTTAGCTCACATTTTCCAGTTTAAATCAAAGTCTGGCCCAGAGTTGTAAAACAAAACAAAGCAAAACAAACAAACAGAAAACTATTACCAAGCAAGTTTTATCTCTCTGACTTGTTTTAAAGAGGTTGGAAGAGAAGAGCATGATTTGTCTCAACATGAGAGCCATTTAAACGAAACATTAAATCATAAAAAAGTCAAACATGCATATTCCAAAGCAGTTATAAGCTTCTAAGAGACACACAATGGTTTGTATTCCCTGAAATCATTGGGTCTGTTTCACTGGGTGCTTGGTTTATCCTGCATTCCCTGATCATATACAAATCTGCAGCATGCTGCAAAATAAGAACAGAACACAGAAAAAAAAAATTATACAGTGATTCTACACTGCTAATCAGAATGCAGAAAAGTACACCAGGCACCATACATTTGAAACAGAGCAAGGCTTTTTAAAACTACATTTCATGCTGTGTTGTCATTAACAGTGTGTCCATCTGTAGCTAAGTGTTTTGCCACAGGTAATAGGCTGTAGTTATTCATAATGTTTCTCAAGTGTGCTACCAAATGAATGAATGGAGGACCATGTCAGACCAAAGATGTGTTTGTTTCATTCTATAGTTGGCAGTAGAGACAGTTTTGGCTTGTGAATCTGATTGATGTGATATATTTCTAACAGCTTTGAGAAAAAAATAGTATCTAAGTAAGGAGAAAAGTGACAGAATGGGCCCAGGGCACCTCTAAACACACAAATCTCTATGGTGTTCTAATGCTTGTAACTTTTCCTGTCTATTACTCAGAGACTCAAGGATGTCTCCTACAAAAGCTTTAACCTTGAGACTTAGGATAGTGTACGTAGAACTGGGACTGTCCATTTTATACAGCTAGGTGAAATACAGGTGTGTGGACTCATTACTCTGGTAAGCTTAAAACAATGATTGGTCATCTTCAATTTCATAGACATTTAGAGTCATCTCCAGTTTCATGTCCTAGTTTCATACTTGTTTCCAGCTACTGAACAAACTAAAAGAGGAGAAAGTTCCTCTTCTGACAATTGTACTGGTTGTTATAGAAGTTATTTAGGTCTTTTCTGTCTATTGAGATGAGAAAATCTTTGTAAAGTGTTTAGCACAGTACCAGCACTTAGTAAGCACTATATAAATTCTCCTTGCTCTTTTCCTCCCTGCTTCCCTCCCTTTTCCCTTTTCCTCCCTCCTTCCCTCCCTCTTTTCCTTCCTTCCTTCTTTCCCTCCTTCTTTCCTCTTTCCTTCCTTCCTTCCCTCCTTCCTTCCTTCCTCCCTTCCTTCCTTCCTTCCTTCCTTCCTTCCTTCCTTCCTTCCTTCCTTCCTTCCTTCTTCCCTCTCTCCCTCTCTCTCTCCCTCCCACCCTTCCTTCCTTCCTCTTTCCCTCCCTCCCTGCTTGAACAAATCACTATGCCTTTCTGGACCTTAGTGTCTTTATATAGAACACAAGGAGGCTGGACTTGATGGACTTTACAATCCCCTTTTGATCTAGATCCTAAATTACCTTTCTGGGTTCATAGACTCAGGTAACTCTTCTGAGTAGCTTCCAAACTATCTTTAGCTGACTCACCTCTACCCAAGTAAGTTACACCTTTCTCATGGGCTATTAAGACTCCTAATGCTATGCTGTCATTCTCTTTCTGAGTCTTAGTGAAATCATACTCCTTACTCCAAAAGTCTAGCTTATATTAATAAGCCTAGATAAGTGACATTTTGGTTGGCAGTAGGGATTCATCGCAGATTTGTAAGGAGTTCCCAGAGATGAGATAAATGTATGGAACTCTGAATAGGTTTTTTTAGTGGGGACATTTTATGTGTGTGTGTGTGTGTGTGTGTGTGTGTGTGTGTGTGTGTGTGTGTGTGTGTGTATGTAAATAGTCATGTCTTCTTATATTAAGCTAAAAGGCTTCATAAAAGAGGGGGAGTTTCAAGAATGAGAAAGGGAAGTGGGATCTGGGGAAAGGTGATGAGGGACAGAAATGAGGAAAATTCAGTATTTTACAGGAAGAATAGGGAAATGGAAATCCATGTCTAAAGCAGGGAGAGAACAGAATAATTAAAGGAAAGGACCTTTGCTTCCATGCTTCCAAATAACTATGCATATTTGCACAGTCTCGTTGGGGAAAAGCTGACCTTATATCAATCAACAAATATTAATTGAGTAACTGTTATGTCAAAGTCTCTGTGCTATGTACAAGTAGAATAGGAAACAATAAAACGAAGGTGGTAATTTGGAAGCTATTCAGGACAAAGACATATCTGTTCAGGGATCCAATGAATTCAAATGCTTTCTCATTAGGATCACTTCCATCAGCCCTCCCTCACTCAAATCTAAGTCAACTGCAAGTCATGTCATCATTTCCCTGATGTCGTGGTCCTCTTTGAAAACAAAGGACAAACACAACATGGTGCCACATCCAGAGATGTCACACTCAGAACAGCCATTCCCCCAAATGGTGCAGAAGCTATTATCTCCCCTTTCAGAAGCCAGGATTCACTTTCACTGAATCATAACATTGCAGAAGAAACTTCAGTTAGAACTAGTCGATCCCATATCTCTATAGGAATTCCCCTGTACAACATTCTCAGTAAGTGCCCATCCTGCCCCTGCTTACAATACTTAGGATGATAAGAAACTCCTTACCTCCTCAAAGAAGTACATTCCAGTTGGGAACTGTTCTAAATTGAAGAAAGTATGTGGTTTTTTCCCTTCTAACAAGCTCAAATGTGCTTCTCAGCAACTTCTACACATTGTTCCTGAACCTGTCTTCTTGAACCAAATTAACTTAATCTAATCCTTCTTTCAAATGACAGTCTTTAAAGACCTGAAGACAGCATGATCTCCCTGTGTTTTATTCTTCATATTAATGATTCCTAGTTCCTTCAACTGATCCAATATGGCATGATTTCCAGTCCACACACAATCTCAATTACCTTCCACTGGACTTGCTCCAGCTTATCAATGACCCTCCTAAATTACTATGTCCAGAATTGCACAAAATATTCTAGATATCATGTGACCAGGATAAAGGCTAGTGGGACTAGAATCTCCTCCATTTGTCATACCAAGTTTCTTTTTTTTATTTGAAATTTTGTTTTTAATGTATGGAATAAAACAAGCATTTCCATAACAGTGCAATACAAATTTATATTAATGTAGCTTTTTATCTCACTAGGTGTGTGTGTTTTTGGCCATTCTGTTTCATTAGGAGGCAATGTGTAGTATTGCTTCTAAAGTCAAAGGATGTGGATTCAAATCTTGTCTATAAGGCTAAAAATCTTTGCTATCTTGGGAAAGTGACTTAAAAACAAGTTATACATAATAGATATTCACTGTTTCATATGAAGTCTTCCTTATACGTTGAAATCATATTTGTTAAGTTCTTAATAAAGAAAGAAAACTTTAAAATAATAAAAAGATACTTAACTTTCCCTGGTCCTCAGTTTTTTCAAGTATAAAATGAAATGGTCAGGTTCAGTGGCCTCTAAGGTCCCTTTCAGCTCTGTACCTAACTGAAACTAAATTTCCTCATCTATAAAATGAGGACTTTAGTCTAGATGCACCCTAATTTTCCTTCTAGTTCTAACTTAAGATGCTCTTGTCATTGACTAATAAATAATCATTTAAACTTCTCCTTATTGTTATTTTATACATTTTGTTTGGAAGCAAAGACATTCCATCAGTGGCAAAGAGAGGTGAGTATAGCTGAAGCCCAGAAGCTAAGGGCATCAAATATAGAGTGAGTGACTTAGAAGAAAGAAGATAATCTTGTGAGAAAGGGGATATGGGGTCCAGAAAAAATGCTGAAGTATAGAAATGAAGAAAAAATGGGGAAATAGAAATTTGTGTCTAAAACAGAAAAAGAATGGAATAAAGAAAAGGAAGGACCTTTGCCTTCATGCTTCCAAACAACTATTCATATTTTCACAGTCTCACTGGGGAAAAGCTGACCTTAACATCCAAGAGATTAGGGGATAAGGAGAGGTAAATACAGGGTCACTGGGTAAAACAAATCGAAATCTTCTGAATTGAAGGGCAACCTGAAACATTGAAGTTCTATTGCATTGGATAAAGCCCCTAAAGTTCAGATGCCAATCAGTGTTTCGGCTTGTAAAATTCGGAATTTCAGGGGCAGAATGTTGACAAATTGCTGGTATTTTATTTTTCAGGTTAGGCCAGAATGTCATTGAATCAGTTGTTTCTTGTTTTGCTGTAGTGTCCAACCTTAATACTGGCCAAAATCAGGACATGAAAAAGTGTAGGAAAGAAACAATGCATTATCAAGGGAAAAAAAAGAGTGAAAAAAGAAAATGACAGCACCTTGCATTTCTATACTTCACAATGCATTCCAATATGCATTCAGGCACATCATTTCATAGGTCCTCGCAACAATGTACTGAAGTGAGAAGCTTTAAAGTAAGGTTGTGAATAAGGTGAATTTTGGTGTGTGTAAAGTGGATTTTTGTTATTGTTTCTTAGACTTCTGTTTCCCAGGATCCATAGCCATAACAATCTCTCGTCCCCAGGTATTAGATATGAGTTCTTATGATCATGGTTCAAAACGTCTCCACTACACTTGTGCAGCATTATATAATAATAAATAATATAAACCTATGTGCTGAAATTGTAACTATCCACTGTAACTGCACAGTTAGATATAGGTATGAGGTGATGTAAACTTCTGAAGCTATTGCTGGCAATATGCCTTCTTTGTCTGTTGCTCTACAAGGTAGGTGGGCACTGGTCAAGGGGCGGAGAGCCCCTGACGGTTGACCCGGACATGCTGGAATGCTGTGTATGTGTGCTTTGAGACACATCAAGGCTCGTGGGGAGTCTGTGTTTGCCTCAAATGGCCCCCATTGAGGCTTGAGGGGATTTAGAGAAATGCTTAAGTTGTGCCTGTCTTGATTGATCCCATCGAGTTGTAGGGGTAGTTGCCCCCCCACCCCTTCTCACCGGCCCCTGTGAGAAAGGTGACTAGGGAAAGCTATGGGAGTTTGTGCTTTATTATCAGCATCCTCTTCTGAGAATACTAGACTAGAATAAATAAGATTATTAAACCCTTTGAAGCTGTCTTTCCTGTCTAACCAGATCGAGTGAATCTGTGCCAGCAGTCATCCCATGAGCTAGTGTTATTTGTCTTACAAAGGTGAACTGAAGTTGGATGTTGTGTGGTGTGTTGGGCTAAGAAGGCATGTTAAGGGAAGGGTCACAAATTAGTAGAGTTTGAAGGGAGATTAAAGACCATTCTATTTGACAGAAGAAACTAAGACCCACAAAGATTACTCAAGACTCATAGCTAATGAGAAAAAAAAATAACCCAAAGAAAGAAAAGCGCATATTTGTGTTTTCATGTATGACAATTTTATAAGTTAAGTTCATTGTTCATAAATTTCATCAGTTGAAGTGATAAAGTTTTCAATATAGCTTAATAAATTATTCTAAGGAAAGTAAAAGAGAACATTGCATTACATACTTTTACATTTTAATATATTGTTAAACTGTCTTAGATCATACTTTGATACTTTACCGTTTTACTAATTTCAAGATCTCAAAAATGGGGATACTCTTCCAATCCATACATATGGTAACCTAGTCATTTCTTCTTATCCTGCATAATTCTTGTTTTGATCCTCCCATAGATCCTCCAAAGAGTTTCTCCTTGACATGCAATAGGCCTTTCTCTAAGTCTCCTGACATTTTATAGGTTCCATTGCAGCAATAGGCTCTCTGGCTGGTTTCTTTTACTCCTTCTTACTACATGACTAGCCCACTCATTTCATTTCCTAGATGAGAGGCTTGTAGCTACTTTTCCTATGTCACTTATCGCTAGTAATATGTTGTGACCTAGTTATGTTATAGAGCACTAGGCCTGGAGTCAGTGTGACCTGAATTCAAATCCAGTTTCAAACACTTACTAGCTATGTGACTCTGGGCAAGTCACTTAATCTGTTTCCTCAGCTAGAAAATGGGAAGAGCACCTACTTCCCAGGAGTGTTGTGATGATGATAAGATATATTTTGTGACAATGCTCTGACATAAGGGAATCCTTCTAAGGAGAATGTAGGATTTCCCTATTGACCGTTGCTTTCTGCATCTGGGCTCACAATGCCATATTCCCCAGTGTAGATTGGTCTGTCAATAGGTTAGGTTCTTGTGCAGTTACCCAGTGTGAGTCTAAGGAAAGGCCTGTAGGCCAGCCAGGGAAGTTGGGGAAGATGACACTTAATGAGTTCAGGTGCTGAGGATAACATGTAAAATCATAGGAATTGGTTCACTGTAAAGTTTTATTGCAAGCAATGGGTAAAAAGGGGAGGGATAATAGTTAAAGAGGATCTGACATACAACTCAAGCATACACATTAACACAGGATAATTCATGAGTGAAGCACTGTATTGGTGAGCACAGAGACATGGGTCCATTCAGTAGGGAAGGGATGGTCCAGCAGAAAGGCGTGCTCTGGTAAGAAATTATGTTCCTGCTGGAAGGGAATGTGAGCTCCAAAGTGCCCTTCTGAGAATGGGGTTCTTATACTCTGATTTTGGATGGCCTCCTGGAGCTGGCTGTTTTGCATATCAGGGGTTAGGGCAAAATATTTTTTGGAAGGTTTGTTATCAGGGAGAATAAACCAAGCTGGTGGCAGACAAAATATCATTTGTGAGACATACTTGTATTAACCATCAAAAAATTATTGACAGTATTTTTCCATAATTATATTCTATAAGCTTACAGCCTAAACTTAAAGGGCCTCATGATGGCTTCAAGACCATCAGGCCTGATCTTATGGCAATGATTTCCACACTTAGATTTATAAGCTACAACTTCCCTTAAGGGGGAGTTCATGGTAGTGTCAAGACCACCAGACTTAATCTTATAACAATCCAACCTTTGGTCTTTGAGACCACCCATGACTAGCATGCTGACAAGATCCATGGAGGACAGTCCCCTTCAGTAAGTAGGCCTTACAGAGGCAGCCTTGCATGAGGAAGGAAGGAGAGGGTCTTAATCTAACTTAGTCTAGCCTAATAACCTATCTAGTGGTCTAGAAGGTCCTATGGCCCAAGTAAGGCCACACTACCTTAATTCCTACCATATACAAGATAAAAAGAATCAGAGTCTCAAAAACTCTCTGGACCCAAGACCAGAGGACTTGTCAATGAGGGCCTGAGAAAATGTCATTCAATGGGCTTGGGAGATAAAATAAATCTGAGTTATAAGGTCACTGATCTCACTGGCCTAGGTCCTCATCCAGTGAATTCACAGACCTTTTGGGAGGGGTCTATCCACATACAATAGGAGGTATTCTTGAGGGCACAAACCCCGCCCCCACCCCGGGTCTGAAAACAGACAGTCTAGGGCCAAGTGGCAGTCCATAACCAGGCAATTTGAGGGGCATTTTTTCTTGCTCCTTCTTTATGCCAGGAGGTGATCAGTGTGGTCCTTAAAAAAGGCTGCTCAGACACCCAGGGGCTAGTGAATCCCACTGCTGCTTTAGTCTAGTGAGAAAATAACACTATGGCCTGGGCCACCCATGTGCAGGGTTGTGTATCCATACCCACTGTTTTGTCACTTGCCTGTAGCCACAGCACTTCGAGGTAGGTAAAAATAGTGAAATAGTGTGGTGATCTCTTTTGTCTTGTGCATAAAATGGACTTAAGCAAGGCAAAGAAGTGGGAAGTAGGCTTCACTCTCTCCTCCAGAATCATCAGAGTCCTGGAAAGGTAAAAGTTAAGATGACTGGTGATGGCTAGGGATGCAGCCAATGGCCTTAGCATCTTTGATGTCTAATTAAGCTCTAAGCTTAACTCCACGTGCTTCTTCTTCTGCCTCCTTCATAGTCATTGGAACAAATTGTTCTCATCTGTCCATTACACTGGGGAAAGTCTTCATATGCTTGGAGTAGACAACCTGCTAGCTCACTAAAGGGTATGAGACTGCTTGGTAACCCTCAACTTGGTTTTAGCCCATCTGTTGAAAGTTTACTGGGGTGTGGCTGCTGCTTGGAGCCACAGGTGAGAGTTGGTTTAATCAGTTGGATACCGAAGATGGAAAGCAGCCCAGAAATGGGCTTGGCAGTCCTCACACCACAGGTACTAATCTTCCCTGAACACCCCACCCCATACACCCAAGTAATCCACACCATCCCCCCTGCCTTCGAACTTCCTTTTGTGTTTTCTCTTCCCCCATTAGATTATAAGCTCCTTGAGAGCAGAGACTGTCTTTCTCTCTTATTCATATCCCCATGTTTAGCACTAGGCCTGGTACATAGTGGGATCTTAACAAATGGTTATTGAATTGAATTAAATTGAAATTCTTCTCAAGCACTAATATTAAAACTATTTAACAAAAAACGTTCTTGCTTATTTAGCTGTATTGTTAATGTTTTCTTAGACACATACATCAAAATTATGCAAGTTCTTAAAAGATATAAATTCAGATAACCTTGTTCTACCACTCTTTGTCCTTATAGGAATTGTGAGCAGTTAGTTGATGCTGTGGGTAGAGCACTAGTCCTGGAGTCAAGAAGACAAGCTCAAATTTAGCCTTGGACCCTTAAACTTCTGTTTGCCTCCCTTTCTTCATCTATAAAATAACACCTATCTCTCAGGGTTGCTGTGAGGATCAAATGAGACAATATTTGTAAAGCACTTAGTGTAGTGCCTGGAACATAGTAGGCACTATGTATAGTAGGCACTATATAATTATTATTAATTACGATAGATACTAATTCTTATATCTATGGATCACATTAATCAGGTTGCATCAAACTCCAGGACAGTGCAGATCCTCAAACAAGATCTATACCCATTCAAAAGAGGTGGAGCTAATTATCCTCATGGGAAAAAACAAGATGGTGAAGAATGCCTATAATCCCGACATTTAGATAGGCAACCAGTTTCTACAGCTTGCCTGTCTCAGGCCCAGAGTGAAACAAGAGGGCAATGGATTGAATTGTCTTTTGTGGATTGGTCTGGAAACTTAACCATCATTACAACATGGTTTCTAAATCAAACCATATTCCAGATTTCAAACAACCAACTCAGTTTTGGATCACAGACTGTTTATAAGTTGTTGTTCAGTTGTCTCCAACTCTTTGTGATCCTATATGGGGTTTTCTTGGAAAAGATACTAGAGTGCTTCGCCATTTCCTTCTCTAATGGATTGTGGCAAATAGAGATTAAATGACTTGACCAGGGTCACACAGCTAATAAATGTCTGAGTCCAGATTTGCACTCAGTATTTCCTGAATCTGGGCTTAGTACTCTATCCACTGAGGCATCTAGCTGCCTCATTTGTAAGTTAGGGCCTACTTATAGGGATAATATAGAAATTGTAGTAAGAGCCAATGTAGAAAAGGAAGATATATTCTCAGTCAAATATAAGGAGATGATAGTGAAAAGTTTCTTTCACATAAAAGGATTTGTGATATGATTAGTAAATGAGTTCCATCAATTTGATTTGATTCAACAAGCATTTGTTAAACTACTATATGCCAGATATTGTGCTATGCACCAGGGATACCAAGTCCCAAACATAAATAGTCCCTGCTATCAAGGTGCTCACCTTCTACTGTGTAAGAATATACATGTATAGAGATGGGTAAATATAAAGGATCTAATACAAAGTAATTTTTTGAGGGAGATGCAATGGTTAGCACTTTAACCAACTGGCATTAGAGTTGAATCCTGAAAGAAGCTAGAGCTTCCAAGAAAGGGAATCTTTGCAGAGGTGGGCAGGGAGCACTCCTTGTAAGGACACTGAGAGAGGAGATAGGACCTGGAATGTTGTGTACTTGAAACAGCAAGTGGGCAGTTGGCTCTTGACCTTAGAATTGAAGATCAATTTAGACATGTTTACACAGAGAAACAGTCAACTGCCCACTTGTCCACAGAAGGTAAGCATTATATTTTCAAACCATACTGTTTTTTTTAAAGGACCAAAAATATTTCTTCTCTCCTTGAGGTATGTTAGAGATGAGACAAGGATGTAAGTTGCCTTGAAGTGATTTTCATAAAACCAGTCTGGGTCTTTAAGGACAATATCCCTTAATAGAACAGACACGAATGTCTTAAAACTCGTTTTCTGGTAAAGCTATTAGTCAAATGCCCACATCTACGAAATTGTGGTTAACTCAATTCCTCTTGAAATAGCTGGTATTAATAAACACTTCCTCTTGCTTTGTTCTATATTACCAAGATGAAAAGACACAAGGATTTGACTAATCGAAGACTCTTCTATTCCATACACCCTCTATATGCTCCTCCCCTGCCCCCAAAGAAATTTTAAACTAAGCTGCAATGGAAATTTAAGAAAAAGGTGAGCATGGAAAATTCATTTCAAGCTCTGACTATGAGTTAGTCTGCTTGGTTGGAGGCAAGATTAGGTGAATGAAATATAATGAAATCTAAAGAAGTGAAATATAGATCTTAGGACCAGTTTGTGAAAGGTTTAAAGAAAGAAACAAAAGCTAGAAGAAAAAACTTGACATATTTCTGGAAATGTATGGGAGTCATTGGGAGCACTTGAGCATGGAATTATGCTGCAGTTTCTTATCAGGACAGATTCTCCTCTGGCATATACTACATCCTGGTCTGAATAAAGCATTTTTGGAAAAGCCATTTGGTGTACGGAGGTGCTAAATTGCACCCAAACAGCTTAAAGGTGTTAATTCTCCTTCCAAAAAGCTTCACTTACTCCAACTATAACTTAGTTTAATACATCTAGTATCCCGAAGCCACTCACCAAGTCTGACTTAGAAGTTGGTTTTGTTGCCATATAAAGTTATTGCCTGAAAAACAAGATACCAGGGAAAAGATATACTGCATATGCACTATGACTCTTCAGAAAGGGAAGAGGGTCACATTCTCTTGACATGACCCTATGGGGTAATGTCTAAAACGTATTAGTCATTTCATCCAAAAGTAGCTCATATGCCTCTCATGTCAGTTGGAGTGACTACAAAAAGTTTTTGTAAAACTGATTCTACAAAATGGCTCATTGTATCATGAACACAAGTGGCCTTCTTTGCTACTGAAGATAGTGTCACTTTAAACATCTGCAAAAGGTTTTTTACCTTGGGGATCTTAGTTCTCAGTTCCTTCCTCAATCATTCCACCCACTTGCATTGACCACACTTGGTATTTGTCTTTTTTTAATCAATGATTTTGATACAGATATAGACAGCATACTTATCAAATTTTCAGATATCACATAGTTGACAGGAAGAGCTAAAACACCGGATGAGTGAGTCAGGATTCAAAAGGATCTGAACGTTGGGCCAGATCTAATAAGATGAAATTCAATTGGGATAAATGTAAAGTTCAGTTCAGAAAATCCGCTTTATAAGTATAAGATGGTGGGGGTGGGGGTCTTGGCTACACAGACTTATTCCTCTGAAAATGAAGATGGGAGGCTTGGCGGTTTGATGGATGGCAAACTCAATAGGAGGCAATTGTGTGATACAGGAGACAAAAAAAGCTAATGCAGTCTTTGGCTGCATTAAGAGAAGCATAACTTCCAGGAATAGTGAGTTGGTGGTGCTATTGCACTGTGCCCTTGTCAAACCAAATCTGGCAGAAGTATTGTGTTCATTTCTGGGAACCACATTTTAGGATTGACATTAATGATCTGGACACTGGAGTGGGGCAAGTTGGGTATATATGACCTCAAGTCGTGCTTTTTGAGGGTTGTTTGGAAGAACTAGGAATGTTTAGTCTATAGAAGAGAAAATTTTAGGGAGGACATACTAGCTATGTCTAAAAATTTTAAGAGCTGTCACCTGGAAGAATGATCAGATTTGTTCTGTTTAGGCTCAAGGGAAAGAGTAGGATAATAGTTACAAAGAGATAGATGATGTAAGGAAAATCTCCCAACCATTAGAACAATCTCAAAGTGGAATGGATTGAAGTAGGTTCCCTCTCATAGGGTGTCTTCAAGCAAAGACTGGATGACCACATG
The DNA here is from genome assembly GCA_028646595.1 of Phalanger gymnotis. Lineage (NCBI taxonomy): Eukaryota > Metazoa > Chordata > Mammalia > Diprotodontia > Phalangeridae > Phalanger > Phalanger gymnotis. The sequence continues at coordinate 192,428,123 of CM053622.1, forward strand.
TCTGGTATACAGGGAAGAGGACTATTTTCAGGTATATTTTAAGACTAAATGGCCACTAAAATCCTTTCTTCCTCAAAAATTTTATAATCTTATGCTTCCAAGACCCTAAAGACAAGGAAATAAGTAAGCTTTGGGGGAAAAACAGATAACATACAATTCAACATTTCTCCCACCTATTTCTGTCCATGATGGACTCATCAATCCAAGGACTCTCTCTCATCACCATCTAAGAAGACTTTATGATCTTCCTATTCACAAGCAAGGGTGCTAGTCCAAGGAGATCTGAATGAGACATGCAACTGCAGAACTTATGAAAACAAGCAGGCTGAAGTAGTATTTAGTGTATTTTTCATGTGTCAAGGTAGAAAAATTCAGCATCTTAGATGAAATAATTTACCAAAGGTGTCCTAAAAGTCTTAGTGTAGTTATAAGCTTTGACTTTTGGAACACTATAATATATATTATACAAAGGATGAGAAGGAGGCATTTTGACAGGATAAAGTGAGGTCCTTATTTTTTTTAGTTACAAGGAAAAGGAAATCTATCTATCTATCTATCTATCTATCTATCTATCTATCTATCTATCTATCTATTGATTACTCTACCTATCGATCCAGCTATCTATGAGCACTGCCTTTGAATAGATATCAAAAGACTACAAAAAAAACTACATGTGTATAATTATTACCCCTATCTCTTTGAGAGAAGGGATTTTTTTTTCATTTTTTCTATTTGTAATCCCAGGTCCCAGCTCAGTGCCTGTTACAAAATGGACATTTAATAAATACCCATTAATTAACCTATTGATGGTAAAGTGAGGTTTTGTATATTTTTCCAGTGCCTGACACATCGTGAATACTTAATAAATACTTGTTGGTTACTGTATTGATGATAAAGTGAGGTTTTATGATTTTTTCCCCTAGAGTTCACATTGGGAGCTAGTGATAAAGGAGGTGAATGGGCAGTATTGTGACTTGTTTTTTGGTGTCAGATCCCTGAGTCAGTAAAACCACTGTGCCTGGTTTACTGACAGCCCTGGGGTCAGGTGGAACAACCTTTATGTCTCCTGTGGAACTCTTTTGTACTTCAAGAAAGAGCCTCACAAGGCAGAGCTCCAATTTTCTTCCTTTTGCATTCAATTAAATGGCATGATATGCTTGAGTAACTTTGTGGGGGTGGAGAAGAGCCCCACAGAGAAGACATAAGTTTAGTCCACAGCTCATTACTTTATCTATTATAGCATGCTCTTTCTATAAAGCAAGAGAGGGCTGTCATAAAACCCAAGAAATCCTGTTTCTAGTAAAACAAGTATATAGTAAGTATAATTATATGTAAAGAAAGTCTTTTGGAAATATATATCCCATTTTTCTCAAAATCAGAGGGCTACATTAAAAAGAGAAAAAATCCCAGAAAATTCCTATAATGCAGGTTGCCAGACATGATTTCTCTTTATATTAATGCCTAAAGCAACACCAATAATGCTAAAGCTATACATTTGCTTGGACCTATCCATGTTTACCAATGTCCTGTGTATATTTAATGAAGAGCTTTCTATTCCGCACAATTTTTTTGTTTCCTTGGCAGTGTTCATGCTGCTTGACTGACAGGCTTTAGTTGTATAGAGCAAGCTTTTTGAAGAAAAGAATCATATAATTGTTGAGCTATAAGGTACCTTAGAGACCATGCAAACCTATCTTCTAATTTTTCAGATAAGGGAATTGAAGCTCAGAGGGCCAAGTGAATTGCACACAGCCCATAAGGGACAGAACTGAGATTAGAATCTAGGCATTTTTTCCCCTTTACACATTTGGGATGGATTGTCTGATGGCATTAGGGAGTTCCTTGTCACTAGAGGTCTTCAAGCAAAGATTGAATGACCACTGTCAGACGAGGAGTTGTAGGGAGGATTTCTGCTTTGGATAAGGTATAAACAAAATGACCTCTGATATTTCTTCTCACTTTTTAATTCTATGAGGCTACATTGTTTGCTGGAGACTTACACAGATTGGTGACAGAAGACTAAATATTCATTGGTCATCATAAAGAAGAAAAGTAAAGGAGAAAAATATATTATTAGGATCAAATTCTGTCCATTATGTGGATCACTCACAAAATTTGAACAGGAAAATGATTCTCTGACACATTGTAGTGAAACAAGGTTTTCCTCCTTTTCCCCACCCTCCTACCTACAACACCCCTAATAGGGAGTTCTTTTTAGCCTCTATCACCAATGCAACAGAGCAGGGCTGGGGAACCTGGGGCCTTGAGGCCACATGCGGCCCTCTAGGTCCTCAAGTATGGCCCTTTGACTGAATTAAAACTTCACAGAACAAATCCCCTTAATGAAAGGATTTGTTCTGTAAAACTTGGACTCAGTCAAAAGGCTGCACCCAAGGACCTAGAAGGCCACATGTGGCCTCAAGGCCCCAGGTTCCCCATCCCCACAGTAGATCATGAGTAATACGGCTGGGTTGTGACAGAATAAAGAGAGGAAGGTTAAAAGGGCTTATGATGTAGTGCAGAGGTCACTACTCAACCCCACTGCTCAACACTGCCAAATAAGACTCAAATGAGATGAATATGTAATTGGGAAATATTTAAAAAAACAAATTAAAAATAGATAATATTACATTTAAAAAACTATGTCAATACATGGTCTATAGGGATCTGTATGTATAGACTGAGGGCTCCTGTTTCTATTTGAGTTTGACACTGCTAGCATGTAAGAAAAAGGCACTCTGGACTTGGAGTCAAAAGAACTGGGTTGGAATGCTAGCTCTTACTTTTAGTACATGGGCATCCTTAGGTAAGTTCTTGCCCCCATATGGGCCCCAATTTCTGCATCTTGAAAATGGGTTGACACCTAAGATCCCTTCTGTTTCTATGGTTCTAGAGTCTGGAACAAGCAGGAACAGCTGCTGTTTTACTAGTTTGGAATGACAGCCCATCTACCTCTTCCTCCCTTCTACTTACTGAGTTCAGGATCTTCCTTCATTACACACTGTGTTACATCATAGCCATCATCATCATCAAACATTTAGATATCACTTACTACATGCCAAGCACTGTGCTATTTGTCATTCTGTCATTTCAGTTGTGTTCTCCACTTTGTGATTCCACTTGGAGTTTTCTTGGCAAAGATACTGGAGTGGTTTGCCATTTCCTTTTCCAGCTCATTTTACAGCAAAAAGGGTTAAGTGACTTGCCCACGGTCACATAGCTAATCAGTATCTGAAGCCAGATTTAAACTCCTGACTCCAGGCCTGGCACTCTATCCACTGCACCACCAACTGCCTTTGCAGGCACTGTGCCAAGAGCTTTACAAATGTCTCATTAGAGTCCCGCAACAACCCTGAGAGGAAGATGCTATTATTCCTTGGTAAATGTACAGGATTTAAAACTTGACCTTTGATTTTATTGGTACCAGGAATTCCCAGGTTAGGAAACTCCCCTACCAACATAGGTTGTCAACTCCTCTGAAACTTACCACCTTAGAGATTTGCTTAAAGCACTGAGAGAATAAGCCAGTATATGTCCAAGGTGATGTTTTAAACCAGGTCTTATCTTTCATGTCCATTCTTTGTCTGGCCCTAATTCTAATCTTTATCTATCTATCTATCTATCTATCTATCTATCTATCTATCTATCTATCTATATCTACCTATCTATCTATCTATCTATCTATCTATCTATCTATCTATCTATCTATGTCTTGTAGTTGTTCAGTCATTCCTCATATCCACTCTTCATGACCCCATGGACCATATCGTCCATGGGGTTTTCTTGTCAAAGATACTAGAGTGGTTTGCCCTTTCTCCAGTGGATCAAAGCAAACAGAGGCTAGTAAATTTCTGAAGCTACTAAGTTTCTGAGGCTGGATGTAAACTCAGGTGCTCCTGACTCCGGGCCTAGCACTCTATCCACTGAGCTATCTAGTTTACATATCACACATACACACACACATGTATGTGTATATGTACACAGACATATTCACATACGTACACATACATATACACACATAAATTATGAGTTCTAACATAAATTATGAGTTCTAATATGATTTGGGGTATGTTTGTGTGTGTATGTGTAACTCTTAGCAAGACTGATGGAAAGATGAAGTCTTTTAGCTTTAAATTTTTTTCCATTATTATTTTAATCATTCTCAATGGTAAAAGTGTGTGAATGTAGACATTTGTCCTCCTTATCTTTGTCAATGATATATAATTTAGCTGTGGTTATCCAGGGACAGAACATCCAGACTACCTTGCTTTTCTACCTTCTTGCTGCCCATCATTTTTTCCACCTCACTGCTCATTAGTCACCTCCAGCAGATGGCAAGTGGGGAAAGAGGAAAGATGGTGACCTCCCTATTCTCTTGTTTGTCAGGAACCTTTGTAAAGGTCAAATGGAAAGAGTTTGAATTCAGTGGTTGAAGTGAAATCAAGGATTGTCTGTTCCACGAATCAAGAATTGTGCGTAGTTAAATTAATTAGTGAAAGAAAAGAAAGGCTTTTTTTTAGCTATGATGCAAAAAAAAATTATCACTTTTCAACTTTACTTTTCTTATTCGTCCTTTGTGTGCACCTAAAACAGTATATTCTATTCTTGGTTTTATCATAATCTAATTTTTGTTCTGTTTCACTGTCTAAAAGCTCCCTCTCCTGACAATATGGAGTAATACTTTTATATGATAAAGACACACAAACACACATATATTTGCATACGCACATACATATCTATTAACTCTTAAAGAAATCTCCCTAGAGATAGGTGAATTTATTATAACATAAAATAAACCTTTTCTGCAAACCTCTACATGAAACCACAATACATTTGAAGCTAACATTGAAGTAATTCTGTTCCAAAGTCACTGTCAAAGGATGGCAGAGTACTGGTGAGACTATCCGAAACCGTCACCATCAAGCGTAATTATATCCTCTTTTGTTTAGGAAAGGGAGGTGTGATTGACCAGTCATTAGTAAGTCATATACTGGGGGTTGTAATCCTAGTTGTGATCATGGATTTACCTCAAGCCACCTTAGTTCAGCTAGTTCGCTTTATGTGTGTAGATGCACAGTTGTGAAATAGGCTTAGAATTTCAGCCTTCAATTATGAGATGAGCATTAAGCTCACTGATCAACCTGAGGGATTGTTTCCGTGTCTCTGGCCTCCCGAGCATTCTTTGCTAATGTGTGAGAAGTTCTGGGAATGATATCATCAAACCCAAAACTCCCTCTGTTTGCTATGTACTTACAATCTAAATCAAACTACATAAAAAATGGATTCAGAAAGATACGGTAATAATAGTGAACTAAGTAACACTAACAATCTTTTACTACTTCTCAAGTGTGGTATTCACAAAACTAAATTTAGTTTTTTTTTTCAAAATTGTAAGGCTGAATTGCCCCCAACATTCATTCTTTTCATCATAATTCAATACCTAATAGATATTTGGCAGTATACTAAATCCATATAAAGATATGCTTCTTTCCTTCAAGGAATTAAAGTTTTGAATAGGGAGGATGATATTTTACTTTATCCAAGCATAGTCATAGATTTAGAACTGAAAGATACCTTAAAGGTAATCTATTCCAAACCCTTCATTTTGTAGATGAAAAAATGAATTAAATGACTTTCCCAAAATCACACAATGTCAGAGTCAGAATTTGAACTACATTATCAGTGCTCTTTCTGCTGTTTTTGTTGTGGTTGTTGTTCAGTTATTTTCAGTCATGTCCAACTTTTTGTGACCTCATTTGGGGTTTTCTTAGCAAAGTTACTAAAGTGGTTTGCCATTTCCTTCTTTGGTTCATTTTACAAATGAGGAATCTAAGGCAAACAAGGTTAAGTGACTTGCCCAGGGAAACACAGCTGCCAAGTGTCTGAGGCTAGATTTGAAAGCAAGAAGATGAGTCTTCCTGACTTCAGGCCTGGCACTCTCTCTACTGCTCAACATAGTTGCCCTTTTCCTACTGCAATATAGGTTTTTCAATAACTGGTAGGTGCCAATGTAATCCTTGCCATGGATACTTATAAATATGCTACTGAATACTTTGGCTTAAGATATCACTGACAGGAATTACCACAACTCATAGATCTGGTATTTCTTCTATGATTCTCATGCTGGATTTGCAATGATGCCACTTTCCTCTTCAAGACCCTATAATAGTTCCCTAATGACTTCTAGGTCAAGACCAAATCCTCAATCTCACTTTCATGAACCTCTATAATCAGGTCAGACCCCACCTTATCCAACCTTATTTGGACTACTCCCTAATAAACAGTTTTTGCTCCAGGTAGGGTAGCAGCATCACATTTCACTAGGTAGTCTATGGTCATTTCCACCACCATGCTTGTGTTCTCATTATTGCCCTCATCTTCAGTCATCCATTGTGCCTTCTATCTTTCTAAATCTTCCCCCTTTTTTAAGCCCAACTAAAAATCCCGCTTCCTTCTTGAGACCTTTCTCAACTACTGTGGCTCACACTTAGCTGTCCTATCCGTTAATTCCCACTGTATTTATAGCCCAAAACATGAAAACTAAAACCTAGATGTTCTCTAATTGCTTTATGTATGTCGATTTTGTTTCCCCAGCTGATTCAGAACCTTCTTGGAATCATCAGATTACAAATTTAGAGACAGAAGGTATCTTAGAGGTTATCAAATCCAAATATCTTGTTTTCCAGATTAGGAAACTATAACAGTGAGGCAATAAACACAACATCAACAATAATCATGAATATGTCTATGTAGTTCCGCATCACAAAGTGTAAGAGACTCTCCATATAGAAGGCAAAAGAAGTAAAACATTTATTCAGACACCAGATAACCATATCCCATAACCCAATGTTCAGCTCCCACAACCAGTTAGCCCACTTTGTCATAACAGCAAGGAACTTAAAACACAACATCACAACATGGAGCCTTGTCATCCCAAAACCTCTCTGACTCCCTGCTGGGGTCTTTGCAAAAACAAACTCACAGTACAGCTATCACAGTCTGCTCAGCTATCACAGGCTGACTTTTTTTTACCTCAGCTCTATCACTACGGCCATTAACAGCCAGACAGCTCTCTCTCAGCATTTCCTGTGCCACAACTTCCTTTCCTTCTCAGCAAACTCCTCCCACCGCATGTGACTTAGGCTTTCTGTGATATAAGCAGGTCACCTGGCTTATTAATGTGTAGGAAAGATGTTCAAATCCAAATTGCTATTACAGAAACTGAGACCCAAAGATGTTATATGAATAGTTAAGATCAAAATATCAGGGAAGAAATTTCAACCCAGTTCTAATTCCAAATCCAAGGCTTGTAAGGCATGTTTCATGTATAAAATCTTTATCTATACTACCCACAACAACTAGCCAGAGAAGATAATTTAATTTGATCATTTCATTCAAATAAATATTAACTATTAGCTGTTCCTTCTGCCTACGATGGTCTTCTGCCTCACCTCTCCCTCTTAATTTCCCTAGCTTCCTTCAAGACTTAGAAAAATTCCATTTTCTGCCAGAGGCCTTTCTTTGTTCCCCACAAACTCCAGACACTTTTCCTTTTATCAAATGAGATACTATTTGCGAAGAGCTCAGCACAGTACTTGGCCCATAGCAGGCATTTAATAAATGCTCGGCCTCTCTCTTTTTAGATTACCTGTATATCTTCCATATATCTCACCCCTACACAATTATTTCTATGCTGACCTCATTTTAACATATATTCCTTGAAGGCAGAGGCTACTTCCTGCCCCCTTCTATTTGCATTGTCAGTACTTAGCACAGTTGCTGCCACTTAGTAAGAACTTAATTAATGCCTGTTCTTTGACCACTCTTTGCCAGGCACTGTGTCAAGCAATCACGTGTCCAGCTCTGTGCTGAGCAATAAAAATCTGAACGGGTAATGCTAAGTAAGGGCAGTTAGGTGGAGGAGAGCATAGAGCACTGGGCTTGGAATAGGAAGACAACTTCCTGAGTCCAAACCTGGCCTCACATATTTACTAACTGTGTGACCCTAGACACGTCACTTATCCCTATTTGTCTCATCTTCCTTATCTATAAGATAAGCTATAAAATTTGCCAAGAAAACCTCGAATGGGTCACAAAGAGTTAGATACGAATGAAACAACTGAACAACAATACTAGGTAAAAGTTTAAAAATAATCGTAGATTATACAAAAAGAGCAGAACCAACCAGCATTTTGATTTTTAGTAAACTAGCTTTTACTGATTTATTTTTTATTTTGAAATGCTAATTGAATATTAATTATGAAACGAGGTAAACAAGGACATTAATCTTCAAATTTGATATGCTGCAGTTTCTAATTAGTTTTGGCAAAAGCCTTTAGTAGTAAGGAGGGGGATTTTGAAATCAGAGGCTCATTTTGCCCTGCATTTTCTGTTTCAATGAGCTAATGTTAAATATGTGATAGGATGCATAATAATAATATATACAACACCAATTTTGTTTCTTTTCAAATAGAAGGCTCACAGCCTGATTAGATGATGAAAAATACAACTTTGCAGGATTCATTTACTGTAAATTGACTGAAATTGAGTGGAAGAAAACCCAAACCTATTTGCAGCATAGATGCTATTTCCATGTGTACAATAATTATTTCTTAGCATTGATTTGAGTAGCTATAATTTGCTTTCACATTTAATCAATAGAGAGCAATATTTGGATCAGAAGCTTTCTTGAGTAATATCATAATTACTGAATTACGCAAGCTTCTCTTCCTTTCCTTGCCACTACCAGTGATTTTAAAGCTTCAGCTTCTACCAAACTCTTTAGTCCCTTTGGAATTCATGTGACATTTTACATGGAAAGAAGTGCAAAATGCCACTTACCATGCCCCCACCCTATGAATTATTCATCTCTGCAGTTTATCAGACAGCTCTGGCTTGTAGATAAGAAGTAGCCTCTCATTTGTTGCACATATCACATAGGCCTAAACAATCAAAAATGGTGTGCATCCAGCTAGGGAAGCAGGCAGTTTTTGGGAGCTTGCACATTTTGGGAGAGGGATATTACACCTTGAGAACAAACTCACTAACTTTACTGGAGGTGAAATTGTAGAATTGAGCTACTCAATCCCATGTCATGCAAAGGTTACTAGGTGAAAGATGTAGGACTCTGGAAAAGAACTCAGAGTAAAGTATAAACCTTGCTTACTGCCATATCTGAATAGAAATGACCTTTACAACATCTCCATTTACCATCTTCGAAAATTTTCCCTGTCCAAAAACTTATGACCTTTTACTCCAGAGAGAACAATCCAAATTTTGAAATACTTATATATTTATTTGTTTTCTCCTACATTAGAATATAAAGGTATTTCATCAAAAGAGTTGTTCTATTCTTTGTACTTGCTTCCCCAGAAACAAGCATAATACCTGGTACACAATAGATGGGTGAGAGTGGTAGACTAGTCATCAAGACATGAGTTCAAATCCCATCTCAGGTACTTACTAGCTATGTGACCCTGGGCAAGTCACTTAAAATTCTCCAAACTTCAGTTTCTTCATCTCTACAATAGAGATAATGATAGCACCTAACTCACAGGGTTGTTGTGAGGATCAAATGAGATAATACCTGTACATCGTTATGTAAATGCTGGCTGTTACCAGTAAGTAAAATCTTTCTTAGTTGATTATGTACAGCGAAATTTAGACAGCAAAGGTAAAGGGAAATTAGAATGGCTTTATGATGAGGTTCAACAAATAGCAGTCACCCACAGTACAAGTATATATAGACAGTCCATCTGGGAAAACAATTACAGGGTCAAGGGGATGGACTTTTATACACAGGCATGAAAAAGGCAGAGATTTTTCAGGTGGTTCCAAGCTGTTTCATGGTTATCAGAAAGGCCTACAATTAAAACATTTCATGATCTGGGGAGAAGTTTCTATATCTCTTAGTAAGAGCTTCAGCTGTTGCAATGTTTATGGAGCTCTAGAAGGGGGCAAAATCCTGAAGTAGATATGGACTAGGGACAAGATGGAGGGACTTTACAAAATGGAGTCACTTTGGTTACTTCGATATCTACAGTTGATGATTGATAGCTCTACTGGAATTATAGGAGATTTGTCATCATCATAAAATAAAAGTTTTCCTAACACTATCCATGGGACTAGTCAGAACAACTCTCTCTTCCTCTATCATAACCCTTCAAATATTTGGAGACAACAATCATGACCTCATTCTCTCTTTTTCCTCTCTGTCCTCTAACAATTACCTGTAATTTTTTGAAAGATCTTTTGAAATTATTATTGCTTAAATAAAACAGGGTAGGAAAAGGCCTCTGTCCATTGCAGCTGCTGTTTGGTAGAGTGATTTTCACCCTCCCCCCCCAAAAAAAAACCCCACCAAAATGTTTAAGACACACACACACACACACACACACACACACACACACATGACGTTATGGTGAATTTTCACCTCACATAATAGAATGAGTCAGGTTAGATACCTAGAAAGGTACACGAGAAGGAGCAAAGGGGAGAGAAGGAATAGTATTATAAGTAGTATTTATATAGTGCAAAGGCTGGCAAAGCAATTTCTGGAAATCATTTTATTTGATTTAAAAAGAAGCCCTGTAACTTAGATGTTCCTAATATCCTCATTTTAAAAATGAAGAAAAAACAAAACAAAAAACGGAGACCAGGGTCGTACATAGAGTAAATGTCTGTGAGGCAGAATTGAAACTTGGGTCTTCCTAGTGGGGAAGAGGGACAGAGAAAATCAAGATCATAGGGAGATGAGTCTGCTGGTTATCTGAAGAGAGCAGAATGCACAGGTTCTCAGCTTTGTATGTGATGGCATTTAGGATCACAAGAAGGATGAAAAGTATTTATAATCAAAGCAAAGGATATCCTCCTGCCCCAGAAACCTAGGTTTTTAGCCACACTTGTAGTCCTTTGGTGTCAGACATTTGAGTGGTCACATACAGTAGACAACTTAATATGGAGGAGAGCGGTCATATACAGTAGACAATTTAATATGGAAGAGAGCTAGTCAATTTCATAGGGAGCCTTAGGAAACTCATTCAGGTGCATCTTACTGGTCAGCTACCCTTGAATTCACAGACAAGAAAGTACCAATCACAAAGGTATTTACAATGCTTCTTAAACTATAGGTCGAGACCCCATATAGATCTTGAAAAAATTGGCAACAGTAAAAGGTTTCTGAACACACAACAATGAAAAATTAATTCGAAACCAAGCAGTTCATGAATCCGAGTTAATTCTGGCAGCACTTGCCAGTGTTGCATTGCCAACTTTACTGTAGCCTTCATTCTGAACACAAAGCATGAACACTTTGCACTGCGCATGCCCTCAGGCCACACAATAAAAACAAACACTGAGGAAATGTGAAAAGGGGTCACCAGTGGAAAAGTTTAAGAAGCCTTGCAGGTCTCCAGGCAAGATGGGGGGAGGGAGGGAATTCCTAAGAAGACACTTGCGTCCAGAAATCTAGGGGGCCTTTTTCCTCTTCTCTTTTCTGGTCTAGTCTAGTAACTCCTATCCTAGTAAGAAATAGATACTGCAATCACACTGATTTCTCATATCACATTCACTGCCCTTAATTCAACTTAATTTAAAACATTTGTTAAACACCTCGTATGAGCAAGGTGCTGCTGTCAGTCTTTCCTGCCGTTTTGTGTGACTTTTTCAGATATATATCCCCTTTTCTCTAACCATATCTACTGAAATATAGCATACTACATGTTGGTGTACATGTATAATTAAAATTTCCTGGAGTATGAAAGAATTATAAGAGTCCAAACCATTTATATATATATATATATATATTTCTGTTCGTTGGCTTGACTCATTGAAATAATGCCTCTAGAGATATGACTAATATTAATGATGGTACTGATAAAAATATAATATTTATAATAGTTACAGTTTAAGGCTTAGAAAATATTTTGAATATATCATCTCATTTGATCTTCACAACAGCCCTATGAAGTAGGTGCTGTAATTATCCATATTTGACAGAAACAGACAGAGCCTGAGGGAGGTTAAGAGACTTGCCCAGGGCCACAGATCTCAGGTGTTTCTATAATTGTGCTTCACCACTGTAGAGTGCAAGGACAGGGATCTCCAGAAATGCTGATGGAGGAAATAGATTAGTGAGCACAAGAGAGCAGGGAAAATTGTATGTGGGTATACAGTTCCCAAGGCTGCCTATTTCTTTATCCTTTGCTCTCAGGAGAAGGACTTCTGGGTCCTCTATTTTATTTGGGCAGTGGAAAAAGAAAGAATATATTATAAGAGGGGTACTCTGCCCTTGATGCAGTAAAGTAGTACTGTATTTTGATTATTGAACTTTTTGATTTACTGACAGCATGGCCCAAATTTCTGGTAATCAAGAGCAGTATGTTTGGGATCTGAGATCCATGCCAGGAGAGTAGATGTAAGCTGCTGGCTGAGATTGTGGGAAGCAGGTACCAGTGACAGAAAATTCGTTGATACGAGGATAGAAATTGTTAATAGCGAATGTAATATACTAGTAATGTCAGAATTTCAGTAATGTCCTTGTATTCCTACTCTTAAGCTATTTACTGTCCATTAGGTTGAGCTGAACCACACCCTAAGTCCTCCCACCCAGGGATTTTTACCTGCTAAAGAAACCTAGCTTGAGCTGGGTCTCAGCTCCTGATAGCTTTGCCCCCTTCCATTGGGATTCATGGCATGAAGGGCAAAACAGCCAGAATTAAGTGGTTTTCCTTGCCCAGATTGCCAAGGGCCACTGGGCTCTCATGACCAGACCTTGCTATCTCACCTATATCCTCCCCCTCTCCTCCTAAAACTATAAAAACTTTTTCATGCATCTCTTTGGTTGGGAAATCCGCTGGACATCCCCCAGGGCGGCAGGTTTGCTACATTGTTATCTCAATTAATCAATTAAAGATGATTTATTTCTC
>CM053622.1:192441548-192484510 GCA_028646595.1 Phalanger gymnotis
TCTTGCATGGCCTGAGACCAGTTCATGTTTTTCTTGGAGGCTTTTGATGTAGGCTCTTTGACTTGTTGACTTCTTCCAGCTGTATGTTTTGGTCTTCTTTGTCACCAAAGAAAGATTCCAAAGTGTGAGACTGAAACTGGGTGCGTTTTTGCTGCCTGGCCATGTTCCCAGCCAACTTACTAGACCCTTGAGTTTTTTTGTCAGGATATGACTGCTTGTAGAGTAGAGAGTACTTTGTCCCAAGCTTGAGGGGCTATGCCATTGTTTTCAGAGCTTTTTCTACACAGCAAGCTCTGCCACACTCCTCCCCCCAAAACCGCCAACCTGGACTGGACTCAAATCTAAGCTGGCTCTGCACTGCCGCTCAGATCCACCACTCAGTTCCTCCCACCAGGTGGGTCTGGGGCCAGAAGCAACTTCAGCAGTAGTTCCGTAGCTGCACCTTCTCCACTTTCCCTAGGGTGGTGGTCGAACTGTGAACTCCTTTCACTCTGTCCCCTGTAGTTTTTCCCACTAACCTTCTCTGTTGTCTTTGGTGTTTGTGGGTTGAGAAGTCTGGAAACTGCCACAGCTCACTGATTCAGGATGCTAGGGCTTGTTCCTCCCGGCTCCCAATCCGGTTTGTCCGGACGCTGCTCCACTCCCAGCTCTGGTGCAATAGAGCTTAGCCTGCGACCATCCAGGCTGTCCTGGGCTGTAGCCCTGCTTCCCTCTACTATTTTGTGGGTTCTGCAGTTCTAGAATTTGTTCAGAGCCATTTTTATAGGTGTTTGGAGGACTGGGGCAGGGGGGCAGGGAGCTCACACAAGTCACTGCTTTCCAGCCACCATCTTGGCTCCACCCCATGGGTTCTTTTTCTACTCATTTTTCCAGTTTGTTTAGTGTCTTTGCATTTTATGTTAAAGTTGGTCTATGCTCAAAAGGGGGTGGAGGCAATGTTCCAAACTCCATGCTTATTGGTGCTGCTGTTTTCCACCCTAGTTCTGGGGGTTGGTAAGTTTTTGGTGTTTCCAAGATGGTGTGATCCAAAGAAAGATGTAGTCACTGTTCTCCTGCTCTGTGCTCTTGTTCTTATTCAAGAAGAGCCCGTGATCTCTTGCAGCTTCAAACACTTTTGTTCACAGGGCCCCTGCTCCCTCGTGACTGCGAGCACTGTTGCTCTACAGAGGCCTTGCTCTCCTGTGACTGTAAGCACTAGCGTGCATCTCTGCCCCAGAACTGAGACCCAGAAATAGCTACGGTCAGGGGAGTTGCCCAACAGTGGTGAGTCCTGTGCTCAGTGCTAACACAGGGGTCTCTTTCTGACTAGTTGTCCAATCTTCTGTAGCTGGCTTGAGGGCTCTTGAAGCTACTGCTGTTGTTGTTACCACTACCTCCAATAGCCATAGCTGGTGTTGCTACTGCATGACTCCAGGCCAGACCCTACCTCAGTGGCACAGACCTTTCCTCCTAACCTCCTAAATTGTTTTGGGATGGAAAAAACGTTTCATTCTGATCTTTTGTTAATTGTGACACTCCGTAATTCAATTTGGAGTGTTTTTTTTTCAAAGTTGTTCAGAGGGAAATGTTGGGAGAGCTGGACTGTATGCTTCCTCTATTCTTCCATCTCGGTTCTGCCAGCCAGCATATTTTCATTTAATGTTATTTTATTTTGCTTCTCTTTTTCTGGACTGTCCTTTATATTAGCATATTTATGTTCCAAATCTATTCTCTCTTCTGTTTCTTTTTTTCCGCCTTGCTACTGCAGATTCCAGTTTTTCTGTTTGTTCGGTTTTTTTATTATTTATGTTGTGAAGATCATAAATTTCGCTCCCATAATTCTCGTTTCTCTTTTAAACCACTCAGGAACAACATGTTGTGGTTCTTTATTCTCCTCAAAGTATACATCCTGTCTTATCAAGTATTGGATCTTCTTCCTTCATTTTGCAGTATTTATTGATAAATGCCTGAACTCATTTACTAGATCCAGACACATTTCCTTCTCTTATTACTGTTTTTCCTGTTGATTTACCTGTTTGTGTTCAAGATCTTTGAGTATTTGTCTTCTTGAAATCATCGATAACTTTGGTCTTTTTTCATATTTTTTCCCACTGATCACTCTCACTCCTTGCCCTCTGCTTGTGATTTCCTTGGGGGGTATTGGTGTCTCAGCTTCCTTCCATGAAAGGCAATTCAAAATTCACAAGGCTGGGTTTCTGCCCCCTCATGACTTTTAGGTGGTCAGAACTGGTCTGAGCTGGATGCTGAGCTCTTTTCCTTAAGCTCAGTGGAGAGTTGCACAATCCCTCTCCACCCCAGCACCACCACCACCCCATTACACACACTCCATGTCTTGTCTTATCACCCAGTACCATTGCCTTTTTGCTTAGTTTTTTGGCCCAGCACTGGTGCTTCAGAATTTTATATCACTGGTGACTCAGGGTTATTGCTCTCAGTAGACTTTTGTTCTTGAGGAGCTGCAGCCACCTATCTGTCATGGCCAGGGTACAAGTTTCCATATTCCAGAGCTAAGATCTCCTTGGCATTGGAAAAGGGGGGGGGATATTGGGTTATAGGGGCTCTGTTTTGTTGTAAGCACATGTCATGTCCTTGGGTCTGCTAGTGTAGCCTCTCTACTGATAGTGTAGGAAGTGGGGGAAGGGTATTCAGTGCTCTCAGGGTCAGTAAACATCAATTCATGTGGTTTTTTTCTCCATGTTTTATCTTCTACCTTATTTTATATTCTGTCTATCCTAGATTATAGACTCATCTAGGATCAGTCACTTCAGCAACAGGTAAAATTTCTTTATCTTTGGTTTATGGTTTCTGTTTTGGAGAGGTTGGTATGTTTTTATTTGTTTGTTTTGTTTTGGCTTGTTTTTTTTTCTTGTTTGTTTTGGTAGCAGATTGCCTCCATACACTTAGGATAAATAGAAAAGCTGGAGGGTGAGGAAAGGAACCAACTGTCCTCTTCCCTCTTCTTCCTTTAAAGCCATGTAGCTTGAGGGACATAGACAGTGGGATGGCATATATATCTTTAATTTTACAGTATAATATGTCATGATTTTATTCATGTATGTAGTCTCTCCAATGACAGAATAAAATTTACCTGTACGTCCTCCATTTCCCCACCCCATGTTCCTTCTGTTCATGATCTATGTCTTCTTCAGGGAGTCTATGAATGTGCCAGCTTTCTTCTAGATCTCACATTAATTTTAGACACTGGGTTCCAATGTAGACACAGGTTTTCATTGCCTATATGTCTCATTCTCATCATATTATAGGCCCATCTTTTCTTTTTCTGATCACCCCTCCAATTAAGTCCTTTCTGCCCCTTCTGAATGGTTTTCACCGATGTGTTGTAGCCAGATCACACACAGCAGGTACTCTTCCATTGACCTTTAGGTGACATTCAATTTATTTCGTGATTTTAAAATTTCCTCTTCCATGAAGAGTAAGATAACCTTATATAAGAGTCTCACATATAAACCAATGAAAGATTAAGGGCTCCTTCAATACCATTCACACATGAGGAAAACAAATCAGTCAAAGAAATGCCCCCAGGCTTACACTCTAGAATAAGTAAGAAAGAGCTCTAGAATAAAACTTGATTTCTATCCTTCCTCTGCTACTCAGAATTGTTGCCTCTTTATATTGATATTTCTATATCAGGCAATAGATCCCACAGGGAAGGATAACCTTTTACAAGTACAGCAATTAATAGAGAAAATTTGAAGAATAATAGGCTCTCAGAGGTGAAAGAGAACCTGGAGGCCATCCAGTATACCTATAACTACACAACCCTCCCCACCTCATTCCACACACCTGTTCATTCATCCTTTCTTGAAGAACTCTAAGGAGAATCATCCATTTCAATTTGGATTAGCTGTAATTGTAATTTCTTTATTCCTCCTTATCTTGCCTCTATCATGTACTATTTGTGCCACCTTCTAACATTATAAGTTGCAAACAAGAGGCTGACCTGCACTGGTGTGAGAAATTTCTTTATCTGGGAGTTTTCTGTATCAATAAAATCACAATTTCTGAAATTAATTTTGTGTGAGTCTAATCCCAAACATGAGATTACTCACGAGACACTGCCAAGTTTAAAACTAAGACATTTATCTTCTCTGTCTAAAAGGCTGGATTCTAAGAAACTTAGACAATCAAAATCTTACCTTCTTTACACAGATGTCTAGGCATCAGGAATATTGCCCATAAACTCCCTTCTCCATTGACGTAGGCACATATTGCCATGTGCTTTTGCAGAACCATCATCCTATTTGCTATGATCTCTTTGGCCAGAACAATCTACTCTTAATTTCTGTGCTTCTGATTTATGCTCCAAAAGCTGTGGAACTCCCAAGTACTTCTCTTTCAAAGCTATCAGTAACTTCCTCTAGGAGGAAGACACTTTGCATATGTATCCTGCCTCCCTTTCTTCTATCTCCACAATAACATACAGTCTCCCTCTTCTGGTCTACACAGTGAAAAAGGAAAAGATTCAAAAAAAAAAGCAGGATAGGAGCAGTCTTCTAGCTCTCTTTTGCAGTTTACAACAGAATAGTAGCTCTTTCAACAGGGCCCATTCTGCCCATAATCTTGGCAAATCATATAATCTTAGGGGCAGCCCTGGTCTCTGAATAGCTCTCTTTTGGCCATTCAACAAGGCTCCAATGGGCATGCTCTCATTCTCTAAAGTGATGGGGTATCTCTATCCTGAGAAACTGGAAACAAAGGTTCACTACCCGGCAAGCTCATCAAGTTCAAGGCAACTGTTCCCTGTTCTCCTTTATATAAAGATTGCAAAGAATTATTGACCCTCTGGAACTAATCTTATACTTATTATGTAGCTTCCCATTCTGGGAAATATTATGAAATGTCAGCCCACATAATGAAACTTGTTTCAAATCATACTAGAAAATTTGCTTCAACAACGTCCTTTGGTCACAATTCTCAGAGGTTGTAAAAAGGTTTTAGTTAAAAGATTACTTTGTGTTTCTTCCTTAAACTTATTATATTTCCTGTTTAATGGTAAGACTTCCTCCATTCCTCCACACTAATGCTTGCATGCTATTTCTCATTCCAGTTACCCTCGGTCATTCTTATAGAAAACAAATTGCCCAGGTGGTACACGAAAATGAAATGGGATATTACATCTCTCCCGAACAGCCGCGTCCATTAAGATGAAAAAATACTGGTTTTACTCTTGGAGATTACTTTGCCCCTTAAACATGATTATTGTTATTACTGAGATTTAGGCCTTAGGCCATAGGGGAAAACATCTGTCAACAAGTACTCAAAGTTTATGATTCTATGTTCTTCCTCCATTACGGTGAATACCTTGGCAAGCTCCTCTAGGAACAAAATATCAGAAAGCACAGATTCTATTAGAAAGACAAATTTCTTACAACTACATATATAAACTCAAAAAAATAATCAGAGAGTAGAGAAAGAAGAAAATACAATGTTAACCAAGCTCCAATTTAGTTCTTATTCTGAAAGTTGTTTGAATACCATTAATGGAGGAAGAAAAAAAACATTCAAGTTAATTAAAGGAGCAGTTTCACAATAAGGTTTATATTTATAATCTACTATTGTTAATAATCTAAATTTGTTAATCATTCAACAAGCATTGTTTAAACAGTTACTATATGTTAGGCATGGTGTTAAGCACTAGTGAAAACAAAGAAAGACAAAAACTGGTCCTTGCCTCCAAAGAGTTCACGTTCTAATAGCAAAAATAACACACAAATGACTTGATGTGTGAGAAATATAAAATGTAAATAGAAGGCAGTCAAAGAGGAAAGATACTGGGGGGGGGGGGTGGAGAGTAGGAAACAGAACATGAAAGGCCTCCTGCAGAAGGTGAGATTTGAAATGAATCCAAGGAAGCCAGGAGACAGAGGTGAGATGGAAGAAGATTCTAGTCCTTGGGGATGGTCAATTAAAAAGTACAAGTGGAGAGGTGGAGTGTCTGTAGGAGGAACAAGAAGATGAATGTAGCTAGATCTTAGAGTACATGGAGAGGAACCAAGTGTGAGAAAACTGTGTTGTCTTAGCTACCTGTACACTCTTAGTTTCTTGATATGCAAGATCAATCTATTGTGAATGTTGTAGCTTCCCTCAGGGCCTAGCACAGTTCTCCTGGCTTAGATGGGACTTAGTACAAGTTTGTTATACTCTCTTGTAAAAAGGTGTATTTTAAAAAGCAAGAAATTTTAGAAGTAAAATTTGCTCAGAAAGGCACAATGTGTGCCAATGGCCAAAATGAATGAGACTACAGAGTGCTATATGAGAAAGAATATGGATTTCAGAGTCAAAATATGTGGTTTCTACATGTTGTTCTATATCTCTTCTATATCGATATCTATATCTATTCCATAACTTACTAGATATGTTACTTTTGTGACATTTTGAACTTCTCCAGACCTCAGTTTCTTCAACTGTGGAACAAGGTGATTGGACCAGCTCTGACATTCTGTGATTCTACTTTTTTGGGGAGGGCAGGGGGAGTACTCAACAGCTTTTTGGAATTGGTGGTAGGAAAAAAAAACAATAGCAGTGACAACAAACAATCTCCCTGTGTAAACGAGAACATCCTCTTGGATTTGATGTAGGGTCTTGCCCAAATAGTAATTATCAATGTTTCACTCCACCCACAAATTTGATATTAAGGACCAGGACCCACCCCAGGCAAACACAAGAGGTTTGTCTTCAGTGACATCCATCATGAAGTTTTGCCATCCACATACTAGATGGCAAATGCTTCCTTGATACTTGCCAACCACCACAATTGCACTACCCAGAGACACTCTGTTACTTCTCTTTTCAAAGGTTTAACCTATCCAGGAGGTGCCCTGTACTCAAATGCTTTCTGCCTTTTTTTTCCGAACGTAAATTGTCTTTCTTATACACCATTCCTTGAAAGTCACAATTAACTAGCACATTCTAAGGTGACATTGGCTGATAATAGCATAACATGCATTGTTCCAGTAATTTTTGTGTTTTAACAGGTTACTTCTGGAGGTACTCAGTTCTGAAGAGACTCAAGAATACCTGACACTTCGAAGAATAGATTTTAAGAAGTGGAATATCAGGTACGTAAGTAAAGAGGCACATTTGCAAAATCTATATGGGGAAAGTCCTTAAAAGTGCTCCTTAAGTGACAACACCCAGTTATTCTCTATCTACATGAAGAAAAAGCAACATAGATTTCAGCAAGAAGACAGATACCAGATGCAGACTAGCTTTGTAGGGTGGTCAGAGAAGGTGATGAGATCTGGGCCTCCATTAGTACATAACACATATGCCTCCATGGTGCTGCACATACCCAACATTTTTATTATTGCAGTACAGAGCTTTGAGGCCTTAAAGCAGACAGTCATTTGGCACTTTTGATTATACTACCTCAAATGATACTTCTTCTAAGTTATAGACTGTCTAAAGAAATAAACAATGGAGATCCCTAATAAGAGATATATCCAAAGTGCATAATCTCCTAGGCTTAAGTAAAAATCAAGGGTTACTAGCAATATTATTTATTAACAGAGTAACAAACAATAAAGGAAATATATAAATGATTATACCTTATCAGCTATGGAAAAGTTCACAGCCAAAGTCACCTTTAAACACAATTCTACCCACTAACTTCTGCTCAGTTCTGGGAACAGTCTCACGACTTGCTACTTTTAGGACTATAAGGCCTCTTTTTTTAAAAAAAATTATTTCTTTTTAACTTATGGAACAAAACAAGTATTTCAATTATGTAGTGTAATAAAAAAAGATTGCACGTTTCTGTAAATCTATTATGTACAACTTGCTATTCCTTCTAAATATATAATAAAATTATCATGTTGGTTTCTTTTTTCCTTTTTTCTTCCCTCCTCTCCACCCTAGAGATGGCTACCATTAGACAAAAACATGTATGTGTGTCTATATACATATATATGTAAAACCATTTGATACATACTTGTATTTATCAGTTCTTTCTCTGGATGAAGACAGCATTTTCTGTCATATATCCTTTGTAGTTAATTTGGGTATTTATAATAATCAAAATGACTTAGTCACTCAAAGTTGTTCTTAAAATAATATCTCTGTTACTGTATACAACATTCTCTGGTTCTGCTCATTTTGCTCTTCTTTATTTTGTGCAAATCTATCCATGTTTTTCTCTTCTTGAGAATTCTCTTCATATGTTTTTTTTTTACAACATGTGGTTTGAACTTTGTTCTCTTAGGAAATAAATTATCTTAATCCTTCTTTTCTTTTATCCCTTCAGCCATTACAGTTAACACTCTCTCCAGAATGACAGTTAAAGTCACATTCCTCAGAAAATCATAGTTTTATTCAAGAAAGAAACAAAAAGAAACAATAAAACAAGGAGGAAGAGGAAGAAGAAGGAGGAGAAGGAGAAGAAGAAGAAGAAAAGAGAAGAAAAAGGAGAAAGAGAAGGAGGAGGAGGAGGAGGAGAAGGAGGAAGAGGGAAGAGGAAAAGAATGAGGAGGAAGAGAGGAAGGAGAAAGAAAGAGAAAGGGAGAGAATGAGTGAGGAGGAAGAAAGGAAAGAGGGAAAAGGAGGAGGAAAAAAGAAGAAAATAAATATTTAGAGCTCCTGTAGCTGATATAAAAAAGAGAGCAGTTTGAGAGGCCTTTTCAGCCTTATTAGTTTCTAATGTAAAATATTTCTTTTGTTGAGCTCAGATTTAAAGTTTTGTATTGCTTTAAAGTAATTAAATTTTAGATACTTCCCTTTCTACCTCTTCTCCCTTCTCCTTTATAAGTATGAGTACTTAAGGTTCAAGTGCCAATCCTGATAACTGTCTGTGATGTTTCCTCTTCCTTTTTTCTTACCTGCTGCCTATATCTAATAATGTTTGTAAATATTTAATAATGAGGTACTTAAAGTTATTGCATGAAGCAATTTAATCTAAAGACTAAGCTAAATGAACTAGACATTCTACAATTTTTTGAAAAGTGCTATTTTAAAGACATTTTAGATGACTCATGTGATAGTATTTCCTGTTTTCTGAACTCTGGTTCTGAATTCTTGCTTAATTTCAAAGAATGCCATGCAGGTAAAAAAGTTTAATATATCTGTTAGCCAGGTTTTCTCTTCTCTCCACATACCTTCAAATGCAGAATCCAAATTACCTTCAAAAGGCATCTCTCATGCAAAGTCTAATTAGGCCATGAGAACCTGGGACCTATAGCAGGAACATAATGCTGCGTCAGCTTCCTTCTTACCTTACTAGGCCCAAATCAAAGGTGAAAAATGTCTTACTAATTACAAATAGAGTTCATTTCACACTAAGAACACTGGCTTTCAAGATTTTTCTGGGAATTTAGATTTCAGAATGGGGTATGCACCAATTAGTGGGGTGTTTCTTTTTCACTGGCATGTTTTCTACTACTCTCCCAGCACTGTCACAACTAGGTATTCAACAGAGAAGTCATGCAGTGGAGAGCCTTCATTTTTCAAAGAAGAGGGCAAAGAGTCCAGCTACCTCGTGAAAGCTTCAACCTTTTAATTCTGACAAAGCAAAGCTAAATTTATTTTGTTGGCGAATTTGTACTGGCCTGTGAGGCATGAAGTTCAGCAGTTCAGGCAAACTGTAATTAACTGTCAAATAAGATTCTAGGGGTAAGCAGAGAATTGTAAGTGGGGTCAACTTCAGGAGGATTTAGACTCTGATGAAGTTTTCCAACTGGAATGGCCTATCATTGACATATTCTTCACAGTTAATAGTTCAAGGCATAAACAACAACAGGCTAAGGTAGTTTTGAGAAGCTCAGCTTGAACTCTCATCAGCATGGCTCTGCCCTCTGCGGTTATCGTTTTGGCTCCTCCCTTATTAACTGAGTGTATCTAGTTCACCTTACTGCTGACAGGCTTTTTCACCACAAAAACAAACCAGGACTCTACATATGCTAGGAAGAGGGGAAGAGTGCCAGTAACATTACTGCTTTTCATTGTGTTAACCCATAAGTCGTATATTTTTGCAGCAAAAGACAATTTTTCCTGATGCCTTTGCTTGACTGGCAGAATGTCCCTGCTCTCTTGCATGAACTGCTGAACCTTCCTGGGATCTGTGGCTCATGAAAGCTCTCTATAAGCTGAGAAGATGAATGCTGGGATCTATTTCATAGACTTTCTGGCCACAAATCTGAACATAACCATGACAGTTACCCTTGGCTCCTTGGCCTAAGAAACAAAAATATTTCTGTGACAATATGAAGTTTTTCTATTGTGGAAATACAAAGAGCAGACACTTCTAGTCTCCTGACATTAACAGCCACAGTGTATAAGGTGGCAGCCTGTAAAAAGTAATTTGCCTGCCTGACACCATGGATCTCACTGGAAATCTTCAAGTTCTGTATGTATAAAAGGTAAACGAGTTAGAAAATTTCCTGATACTTCTTTGTAGGATAGAGACAAAAGGAAATCACATGGAACAACATGAACCAGGAGTTTGAAAAAAGAAGTGACTCCAAGTCCATTTAGTTCAACCTCATTTTACATAGGAGGAAACTGAGCATCAAGGAATTAAGCCAAAGATTACACAAAGAGTAAACACTGGAGGTATGATTTGAAACCATGCCTCCTTCAGAGCCAGAGCACCCCTTTAGTGTGAATAGGAGAACCTTATCTATTCAAAATAAAAAAAAACACAATTCAGGATTAAATTCTTAAAACAGCTTAATTGCAACAGAGCATTGGTCACATCAAGTTATGTCCAGATTTGGTATGACTGAAGGATGAGCCCTTTTTTCATCCTTAGCTTCCACTGGTCTTGATTACCAAAGGCCACTCTTTAGTCCTCTGGGCATCGATGATGCATTGGAACTGGAACTCAGATTCTGGGATGTCAGGATGCCAAGGCACACTCTGGAATTTATGAACTCAAGATATTAGAATCCTAACTCTTTTAACCTGGAATTTAAAAGAACAAATTTAAAGGCTAAGGACTGAAACCATTTTTCCAGGAAATATGGCCTAAGAGGAGGAGAAGGCCCTAAGACCTTTCATCTTTCACTAGTTACCATGAGTAAGAGTCACCAAGATCCCCAAGAGTGAATGGGAAAGTGGCTGGTCCTGACAGGCTTTTTTGAATACCTCTGTAGTCAAGCAGATAGTCTCCTGTTCATCACCTGACTAGCCAACCAAAACTAGATGCAGAATGTCTAACGACAATTTTTCAGGGATTTCCTATACATCATTAAAGTTCTCCACAACACAAGCTCCCACCTCCCACATTCTCCATGTAGAGAAGCTGCATTTTGTTGGTGGTGGTCCTTTGCACTTGAGGAATAACTTCATGATGTTGGGATCAGGGTGGTCTGTTTGACTGTGGCTGATCAGCCCAATATGAGCTCAGAAGCTGTACTATAGGTGGGACACAAATGGTCCAGATGAACATTTGGAGTAGAAACATCTCTAGATTTGTGCATCTCATGTTTCTTTTGAGCTACTACAATTCTGCTTCAGTAATAGTGCACAGCACCTTCTTTGTGCAGGCATGCCATCAGGGGTGGTCCTGTGCCACTATCTCCCTTGTCTCACAATTGATACTAAAGTTCTTGAGGGAGTTTTAGAGTGTCCTTGTATTGCTTCATCTGACTTCTGTGTGAGCACTTGTCTTGTGTGAGTTCTCTGGAAAATAATCTTTTAGGTAATTGTGTATTTGGCATTTGGACTTTGTGGCCAGACCATCAGAGTTGTGCTCTCTGCAGTAGACTTCGAATACTTGGTAGTTCAGCTTGAGAAAGGACCTCAGTTTCTGGCACTTGTCTTGCCAGGTAATCTTCAGAATCTTCCTAAGTTGCATCAATGCACAAGTTGATGGTGTCTGCACATTTGTCAGACTCTGGTTACATGTTCGGTGAGGGAGGTAGGAAATTGTGCAATCTAATTTCTTAATTTTACAATTGAGGAAATTGAGTCTCAGTAAGTAAAAATAACTTGACAGGGCTCATATACATAGTAATGAAATGAATGGCAAATATTTATTAAATGTCAATTATGAGCCAAATACTATGTAAAGCTCTGAGAATAAAAATGCAAAATCAAGGCAGTCCCTGGTCTCAATGGCCTTATGGTGTAGTGGAGAAAACAATATAAGGGACTGATGGCCAAGGAAAGGAGTTAAAGTTTGGAAAGTTACAAAGATTTGCATTCCATTCCCAAAGACTATGCCAATATTAATTTGATTAAAATTTAAAATTCTCAGAGGAGAGAAGTGTGGGTAGAAAGAGTGAGGGAATAAAATTATAAGACATCAGGGCAGAAAATTACCATGGTGAAAATGAGGCTTCATGATTTTGAGGGAATGCTGAATCAAGTGGCTCTCTTGTTCATAGCTCTTCTTGGTACAGTTTGGAGGGTGGAATAACAGCAGCAACCGGAGTAAAGGCTGGAAGATGTCTGGAGTAAAGGTGGCGCTACATGGCGTGGGGAGATGAGGGGCTGGTATTCAAACCTAGGGCTTCTGCCTCTGATTACAGGGACTATTTCACTATACCAGCCTGCCTTTCTATGGCATGTGGCTTGGTATGGTTTATTCCTTTTCACTCTGTATCTGCTGTTCTGCCTGGTTTCAACTCCACAGAAAGAGATACCCCCACTCCTGATACCCACTGATGTCATGCTCCCCCACCCCCACTTCTCCTTGCTTTCCTACCTCTTTTTGTGTGTTGTCTCCCCCTTTAGACTATAAGCTCCTTGAAGTCAGGGATCATCTTTCATTTTATTAATTGAATCCCCAGTGCTTAGCGGAGTGTCTGGTATGTAGTAGGAGCTTAATAAATGTTTTATTGGAATGTATTAGATTAGGTGCCTGTCGAGCTTCTACATTTTTATCTTCCTTTATTTGCCCCAGAATGAAGAGAGTTAAATCCCCAGGAAGATCAATGATAAAGAAATCTGAAAAGAAGTGGAAAAACTTCCATCTAGGCTAGAACTGAAAAGAAGGACAATCAGAAGCCATGGGTGGTGGTTAGAGGGGAACACGTGAGGGAAACCATGATGAGTACACAAGTAAACTAAGAATTCAGAAATAGGGAAAAAAGCAGCACAAATGAGTTCAAAGGTAGTGCTCTAAGCTGAGGTGTATCTAGCTAGCACTAGCTAGTTAAATAATTGGATACGTAAAGATTCTAGCCTTAGCCTGTTGGGACCTAGTTGTGGGATAGAACCTAGATTGTTGTTGTTTGTCCTTTATCCTCAAAGAGGACCATGAAATCAGAAAGGTGATCCCATGACTCTCAAGTGAATTGGATTTAAGTGAGGGAGAGCTACGAAAAGTCACCAGCCTCACTTTCTCCTCTGGGGCCATTTGGGTCCAGTGGCAAGATATAGATCAGGATGATTGGAGATGGCCCAGGATGCAGTGGGAGACCCTGGACTTTTTAAGCTAAAGTCTTTCCCAGGTCTCAGTTTGATTGAGGTCAAGATAGAACCAGCCCACAGTGTTCAGTAACCAAGAAGATAGGATACAGCCATGCTACCCTAGGAGCACAGCAAACCACAGCAGAACATAGGGTCAGTTAACAACCTGGGTTAAGATAAGATAAGTGATTGAAACCAATTTAATCTGCAACATCTGACTGGGACTTTGTCTCACAGTGGAGGACAGAATCAACTCCAGATTCTTCAAAGAAAAGGAAAAGGAGGTCATCTATCATATTACCAAAGATGACAAAGAAGAAAAATGTCAACGGTTGGAAAAGCTACAAGAAGATGGCAGTGGTGATACATCATCGATGATGCTTTTAGGCGTTCCAATCATTTGGGAAAGTAATGTGGACCTATACCTCACTATTAGGCCTGTGCACCCACAAGAGATGAAATAAAGAGGAAAAGGGCCGATGTGTAAAAATATACCATCTCTTTCTGTGGTATCAGAGAACTGGAAATAAAGTTCTATCAATTGAATAAATTATTGTATATGCAGGGTAGCTAGGAGGCACAATGAATAGAGCACCAGGTCTGGAGTTAGGAAGACTTGAGTTCAAATCTGACCTCAGACACTTACTTGTTTGTGGCTCTGGGAAAGTCATTCAACCCTGCATGCCTCAGTTTCCTCATTTGTAAAATGAGCTGGAGAAAGAAATGGAAAACCACTCCAGTATCTTTGTCAAGAAATCCCTAAATAGGGTCATGAAGAGTCAGACATGATTGAAATGACTGAACAACAACAACATTGTTTATGAATTATTTTGTATTATTGTACCAAATTATTGTACCATAAATAATGAAAGTGACAAATTAATAAGAAATCTAGTTAGACTTGAATGTACTTAAACTGAGTGAAGTGAGCAGAATCAGAAATATTTATATGATCAGAACATCGCAAAGGGAAACAACTTTGAAAACCTTAGCACTCTGATCAATATAACAATGAATGATGACACCATATAACCTTCTTAATAAATGAACAGGCCTCCTTCCTTTTCTTGGGAAGAGATCAGCTAAAGGTACGTAATGAGATGTTTTCAGGCATGACTGTTATAATGTAGATATTCTTTAGCTATATTTTTGTTGCAAAATAGGCTTTTTATTTGGAAGAGAAGATTTTTGTGGAAGGGGGTATTGAGAGTGCTGCCCCCCTAAAAAGAGTATCAAGGAAGCATTTAAAAATACATAGAAGAGAGTAGAAAGAAATGCTGAAGGAGACAGAAGGGCAGGTCAATTTTGGTACTACTACATTAAATCATAATACATATACACATATAATTGAATGTATATGTGTTTAGTTGTTTTCAGTCATGTCTGATTGTGACCCCATTTGAGGTTTTCTTGGCAGAGATATGGTTTGCCATTCTTTTCTCCAGCTCATTTTACAGATGAGGAAACTGAGCAAATAGGGTTATGTGACTTGCCCAGGGTCACTGGGCAAGTTTCTGAGGCCAGATTTGAACTCAGAAAAATAAGTCTTCCTGACTCCAGGCCCAACATTCTAGCCACTGAGTCACCTAGGTGCCCAATTTGTCTTATATAATCTCAGTTTTTATGGCTTACTTTGTACATAGAAATGCTCATGTTCATTAATGATTTTCTAATTCATAAAGAATTCAAATGTAAATCGAAAGGATAATCTTAAAAATAAGTAAAACTGGGATATAAGCTCAATGCAAAGAAGCCTTTTCAGCTTCCTCTCTCTTTTTGCTTTTATTTTTTTAGGGATAAAGATATATTACAAAACAACCTGCCCACTCCCGCTTAGTTCTAATTAGCACAGATGAGGGGGTCACCAATTAAGTGGGTGACCTAATATTAACAAGAAATATTGCAAAATTTCTATAAGCTTTGTAAGACTACATATTGTGCTCTGAGGAAGGTGTTTATTCATATTGTCCCCATAGAAATAGACTAAAACAATTAAGATAGCTTTCTAGTCAATAAATAGGTTCACACAGCCCTCATTCCAAGCTGACCACCTAGATAACAGAGCTTAGGATATAGATGGGATGCTGCTTCACTACTGATGAGAACAGAAGGGTGGCCTTTCATCCTAGTGGGAAGACACATAACTAGGTTCATGTGTCTTAATTTGGACCCAAGTGGTCAGTCAGGGTTTAGCTGGTTCTTCAGATTTGAGTTTCCCTACTCTATCTTTTTTGGCTAGCAATAAGGACAATAACTTCCTGCCATTGCTTCAGTCTTTCCTATTCCTCCCTTCCAGTTGGACATGATGGAACAATAGATGGATGGTGTCCTGTTTCTAACTCTCTGGCCTAGAGGTCTTTTCTCTTCTGAAGGATACACAATGGGCAATTTCTCTGTGGTCAGAGATGGAGATTTCTGTTGAGCAGAAGAAGATCAGGAGTCTGTTTCTTCCATTTTCTCTCTTCTCTTTCTCTGGCCAATGAATCAAGCAATTAACAAGTGTTTATGCTAAGTATCTAATATGTGACAGTCATTCTAGGCTTTGTGTGTATAATTCCCCTCAAAATGTCTCTGCCCTCAAGGATATTATTATGGGAGACAACATATACATCCCTCTCTCTCTTTCTCTCTCTCTCTCTCTCACACACACACACACACACACACAAACATACACATACTCATACATACCTATATGTAAACATATACATATATGCACATGTACACAATACAGATATATAGAAAATAGGCACTATATTTTGAACCACCCCCATTGGGGTAGAATCAAGTCAAAATTATATACATATATGCATATTCAAAATATGTAAAAATACATAAAGATAATTTGGGGAGATACTAATAGCAAAGGGGATCAGGAAAGGCTTCATGTAGAAGGCAGCATTTGAGCTGACTTTTGAAGGAAACTGCTGATTCTTAGATGTAGAGGAGAGGAGAGAGTGCCTGCCAGGCATGGAAATTCTGTGTGGCTTTGTGTCAAGAAAGCTCCTGTTTAGACCAAGATAGGTATTGATGGTTCTCCAATGACATCCTTTTTCTAGAAATGACTCTGTGCCTTATAATTGAAGGATTATTCTTTGTCATATAAGGAGATATTTTTATAGATTTTCATGAATATTGAGTTGATAATATACTACTAGATTTTCATGTTTTTATTCTGCCAAAAAGTTTCCCTAGTAGTTCACTTGCTGCTAGCTCTTATTATGTTTCTTTCTTGAGCAAAATTAACAATGTAATTGTTGAGGTTTAACCTTGTCAACACTCTGTGACCGGTCCCCAAACCATTCTGAGTGCTGGCTCCTGACAGATTTGGGTGGCATCAGGTCAATAAGTGGTAGAATTAATTGGAGAATAGCTCTACCACCACTCCTCTATGTCTCCAGGTTCCTAGCAGGCTCATTGATATCAGGTACTCTGACGATATCAATTGTATTGCTTTTTCCAGTCCACCACATTGCCCAAATTTCTGAGAATTTTATGCATTCTTAATAATCCAAACAGAAAAAGTTTAGTTTTCCTACTTGTCTTTACTCCTAGAATTCTGTCGCTCCATAGGCACCTTGGTACCAAATGCTGTTTGGCTTTGCTGCCTTCCTTTCTTCCAAGTCAGTCTTTGATCCTCAGCCCCAGAGAGAAACCACCTTTCTTCACTCAAGGATTTTCATGTGATGGCCTTTCCTGAGTGGGATACGATTATCTTGTTCATAAAGATATCATAAACAACTTGTCAAATATCTTGCTAAAATAAAGATATAACAAAGCTAAAATACAAGTAAGATTATACCCCACAATTACCTCTTTATTATCACATAGTGTGGTCACTCCATTCACAGTTCCATTATTAAAGTTTTCCCTTACTAGTCCATAATCAGGTCCAGAATAGCAATAAGAATAAGCAGGAATTAATTATCTGCTCTGCTATTAGCAGAATGAAACCTCCATCATTTGTATTCCTATAGTAGACTACCAGCTTCATAAGAATAGGGAACATGTCTTTAAACTTTGAATCTTCTTTAGCCCCTAGCATACTGCTGACCATGCATTAGCATATCAGAGACCTGTGATCTCCACAATATGAGAGAGCTGCTAGTATGAGAACTCCCTTTGTCAATGCAAATAGCAACTAATCTATAACTTCTATATGTAATTATCTATACATATTTTTACATATTTAACACAAAACTATATAACTTAGGCTTTCAGAGGGTTGCCCCAAGTCCAAAAGTTTAAATGGATTGGTTATGCTCAACCATCCAATGTAAGAGGCATTGTCTGTATTTGGGTCTTCCCGACACCAGGTCTAGTACTCAGTATTCTTAGGCAGACTGCCTGATTCTTCTCCTCAGAGTAGATGCTTAATGTTTGTTAAACAAATGAATGAATGAATGGCATGAATATTAATGCCCCCCATCATAACTATGTCTTCCCTCTAAGCCATATTTGCTATCAGCTTCAGGAACTGTAAGGAATACTTATGATTCAGAAGCTTAGCCCACCGCACCCCTCCCCGCCATTGCTTTCTCTCTCAAGAAGATATCTCTACCCTGCAGGTCCCTCTTCTATTGTGAGTTCCTTCTGGAGTCACCATTTTGAGGAAGCCCCCAGCTGACCTATGCTCACTTCTTCACTCTTCTCTCCACTCTGCTTCTTACTCTTTGGATCTTCCCCTCTCTATCCTTTTCAGTTCCCTTTCATGTATTTTCTGCCTTTATTAAAGTGTAAGCTACTTGAGGGCAGGAACTGTCTTTCTGCATGAATTTGTATTTCAAGCACTCAGCACAATGTCTGGCACATAGTAAGTTCTTAATAAATTCATATTGACTTGTTTTGACTTGCCACTCAGTATGGTGACATTTACACTTCCCATTCTTCTTGTGCCATCACCAGCAGCAGCACCTGAAACCAAGTTAGGTCATCAACAATTCTCGAACCTCAAGCAGAAATTATTATGATGTAGAAAGGATGTTTCTGATGATAAA
This sequence comes from Phalanger gymnotis, assembly GCA_028646595.1. Taxonomy (NCBI): domain Eukaryota; kingdom Metazoa; phylum Chordata; class Mammalia; order Diprotodontia; family Phalangeridae; genus Phalanger; species Phalanger gymnotis. Next base: position 192,459,911 of record CM053622.1, read on the forward strand.
CAAAAATAGGGGTTAGAAGAGGCAGGGATGGAGGTTACCAACTGAGTACTTAAAGCCTCAAACTTTTGGCTGCCTTATTATATCAGAAGGCTAAATAAACAAAACATACACCTTCATAAAACAAAGCTACTACAATCATATGTCAGATAAAGTTGATGACTGGTAATTGTGAGTTCCTCCATTTCCTTGAGAATTAACAGGTTGTGTGAATCTGAGCAACTATTTAACTAGCATCTAAACCCTCCCCTTCCATTTTTCTCCCTCCTCCTCTGCCACACCTGTGTGAAGGGGATTAGATTTACAATAAGGTGAATTAGACTTTCCCAGGAATTCTCTGTAAGGTAAAAACAGATGTGGAAAAAATAATGTTCATCCAATTCCTGTTGAGCTACCTCCCAGGACAGCTGATCCCTTGACATCTAAAGGTTGAAATGTTGTTGGTTTTCTTTTGTTTATTTGCTTGTTTTTTACCTTTTCTCTTGGAGTGATTTAGGTCTCAGTGAAAAACTGTATTAACTCTTTAGAATCATTTTGTAAATGGAAGCTACAAAGCACTAAGTTATTGGAAAGCTTCCCAAATGCCCCAGCTCACTCCCAGAGACTAGTTTACCCAACAGGAGAACCTCACTTGATATACTCAGATGATTGGGTGCCTATGAAACAGGGCCTATGGTAATTTGCTGTAAGCTGAAAGACTATCAATGTTGCTCTTTATACAAGTGGAAGTGGCTGAAACTCTTGGTAACCTGTACCTGTGGAGCCCAGCAAGGCAGTGGAGAATGTGAAAAAAATACATTCTGTAGCCTGCTGCATATTTACATCTTTATGCAGTTCATAATAACTTTGTTTTCAGTAACCTTTACTATTACTTATGTATACTTCTTGATCCAATACTTAAAAGACCCTAAGGCTACCCAGTAACACAGTGTAATGTTCCTCACTTCAGTCAATGAACTTTAACAGAAACCAATGCATTTTAACTGAATTTTTGTTTATCTCAAGGAGCACATTTTAATGAAATCAATACATTTTTGCTGAAAGCCACATGAATCCATTGGAAAGAATACATTGTTACAGAAACCAATATACAGTTTTATAATGTCTGTATGTTTTAGTGAAAGCATAGCAATACATTTTAACTGAAACCAATATATTTCTGCAGGGCTGAGACCAAAGAAACCTTATTTCATAGTGAAACCAATTCATTCTTACAGAAACTAATACTGTATTCCATATTCCTGATCCAGCAGTGCCAGTCTAAATGAAAGCTTTGTTTTATTTGGCTGAAGAATTTAAATTTTTCCAGAATTGACAATTAAATAGGTATTTTTGGCATTTTAACTTCTTTACTAAAGGAGCAGCATAAGAAAAACTTTCTATCCAAAAATTGCGTACAATTGTCTTAATTTCAATTTTTAAATTTGAATAATATATATATATTTACAAATAAATGTATAGATGTACATTTTTATGTATGTGAATGGAATCTGTCCAACTGACAATGTAAATGACCCCTTTGTCATTCCCTGCCTGACATACTTTTTTTGAAATGAGAATGAAAAACATAATAGGCTTTAATTGCTGAAAATATTGAAAGCACTTCTAATTCATAGAACAGGAATAGATACAGATGAAATAGAGATAGGTACATATATATGTATGTATATATATATATATGTATATTTATATATACATACATATATACAGAGAGACAGACAGAGACACACAGAGAGATGGAGAGAGAGAGAGAGAGAGAGAGAGAGAGAGAGAGAGAGAGAGAGAAGAGGAATGGCAATGGCCATCCTTTTAAAAAGGACGGGGATTGCCTTTTTTCCTTTCCTTTTTCTTTTTTGTATCCCAAGCACTACCCAAAATATTATACAGTCAGGAGGGCACTTGGTCATTTGTTTTGAAAGACAAACACAAAGTATCTCCAAGGAAAAAGCTAATAAATGATCACGGCAGAAAAACAAAAATGACAATAATGAATTAACTATGAGATAATGATATCCATCATTCAAAAACTGATAGGCAAGATATAGGGCAAAGTTTGTGCTTTCAATTATAGCTACATTCAAGGAAGATGTGTGTCTATTTGGAAGTATCTAGAGTGGATGTGACTTTAGGTTGATATAAGAATCTTATATACAATATCAGCAATCAGTGGTCAACCCACCTCAGTTTGAATGCCTCCAGTGATAGGAACTCAAAATCTACCAAACTAATACATAATATTTAAAGGCAGCTTTATTTGTTAGGAAGTTTTTCCTCATGCTGAAATGAATCCTGCCTCCCTGTAGCTTCCAAATCCCCTCACCCCTGGACATGTTGTCAATGAAGTTTCTCAAATGTGGCATTCAAAATTGAACATTGTACTCCTGACAAGGTCAAATATTGGCAGAGTTCAGAAGTAACTTTCAACTCTGTAGTTCTGAATGCTATGTTTTTTGACAAAATAATCCTTAGTTGGAATTACTTTTTTTTTGGTTGCCACACCACACTGCTGGGCCATATTGAACAAGCAGAACATTGGAACTCTGAAGTGTTTCTCATATGAACTGCTTTCTATCCATGCCTTTCCCACCTTCTATTTAAGGATATGTATAAATTTTTAAAGCTTAGGAATTTAGGAACTTTTCATTTATTTCTATAAATTTCTCTTATAAGTTTTTTTATAATCATTCTAATCCATCGAGATCATTTTGGATATCAATTCAGTTCCAATTTCCAAGCAATGGTAAGATTTTTCTAGATGCTTTGATTCAAAGATGATATTATGGTGGTACATGAATCTCCAGAATGCTATCAAGCCTCCTCAATGAACTCCACAGATATCTGAAAGACTGGCCTAACCAAGCATGCTAGGTGGGGGAAAAGTTGAAGGAAAACAAAAATATAAATTGTTCAAATTATGATAAGCAGTTGAATGGTCTGTTAATTGATATGTATATTTTGGGAGCAGACCTGTGATTTTACTGCTATAAGTAACTCCTTTTGAGAAAATTTCTCTATCAGTGTATTCTGGTACCTGCTCTGTAACTTAGAGAGTTTTAAAGTTTTGTAAAGCACCAAGGAATTAAATACTAATCCAGGGTCAATCAGCCAATATGTTACAGGCAAGATTTGAACCCTGGTCTCTCTGGCTCAGAAACTGACTATCCATGTAATATGACATACTTGTCTTTCATGTATATTCATATCACATACATACACACACACACACACACTCATTTTCTAGAAACAAGCTCACTAAACCTTTGTGTAAGTTAGTACCAAGAAGAGCATATTGTACATGCTTTCAGGATTTGGTTCTTATCTGGTGCATTGTTACACTCTTCCCACCATTTAAAAATCTTTCATTTTTGCTAAATCATCTCAGTCTATCTTGAAATATTATTTATATTCCCAATATAGAACAGTCATCTGGGATTTGGGGTGGGGGAGGCAGGAGGCCCTTAGCATTGACCTTCTACTTGTTCCCCTAGTGCTGTGGAAGTAAAGTCTTACAGCAGTTAACATGGTAAAAAGATCTTATATGGTACCACATTTGGTTAGTCAACTAACATTTATTAAGTATGTATTCTGTGCCAGGCCCTGTGCTATACACTGTATACAAAATTAGTCATTCCCAATCTAGGGAATTCAATAGCTAATGTAGATAGAGAACCTCTCCAGTAGGTCTTTGAATATGCAAATGGTACAATGTCTAGGCCAGATGAATCTCTACTTATAGCACATATCATCTCTGGGCTAAGTCTTCCAACCCCTTTTTTACTTGCAGGTGGGGTGCCCAGAGTACAGCTGTCATTCTTCTAAGGGTTCTGGAGATAACTCTGAGGGATTGGGCAGTTTTCTCTGGTACTCTCATTAACAAGTCTGCACTGAGTAATTATCAACAGTTAATATATCTTCAATATTATCTAATTGATTGTTGTTCAAATGTCATTTTGACCCATTGATCTCTAAATATCAATGAACTAATTTGCACCAATTAGATTTTTACAGAAAGGTTTGGAAACATCCAACAGGTCCACTGGTGGCATAATGAAAGCCTGGAGTTCAAGACTGTATATATAGGTATATGTGTGTGTGTGTGTGTATATGTGTGTGTGTGTGTGTGTGTGTGTGTGATTGTAGCAATTATCTCTGGATTCACTCTCCCAGAATAAGATTAACCTCATTTCCCCCTGAGGGTTCTATAATTACCCCTGAGAGATTTGAGATGTCTCCTCTTTAATGCCTTTGGCTTACGCTCCGATACCAGTCTAGTCCCCCCACCATTAGCTGCCTGTCACTAGAGTTTCAGTTAGGAAACTAGCATGTCAGTTAGGAAAGAATTACACTATTACTCAACCAGTTAAAAGAATTCAGGACTGGGCCTTTTAAAACACCCAGGGCTAGGGAGTAGGAGACAAATGCAGAATTCAGCAAAGGAGACCAAAAAAGAACAGTCAGGCAGGCTGGAGAAGAACCATAAGATAACAGTGTCACAAAATCTAAAGGAGATAAAAGTGTCCGGGAGAAAAGTAATCAAAAGTGTCAATGTTAGAGAGGCTGAAATCAATATATTTAACAGTGATGACTTGTGTTTAGGAAATGGTATGAGACTTAGGATTTAGAGCTGAATGGGGTCTTAGAAAACTATCTTCTTATTTTATAAATGAGCAAACTGTAGCTAACAGAGATTTATCAGATTTTAAATGGGAGAAGTAGGGTATGAAGGTATGAGCCCCAGTGCGCTGGCCTTTTCAAAGACCCACATGCTGGGAAAGGGATAGAACAGTCAAGTCTCCAGTGTGAGGGGTAACAGATGGATAGCTGAAGTGCTTCACTGGAAATTAATGATATAATAAAAGTATCAGAGGAATGTCTCTGCCATACCTTGGGTACACTCTCTGATGCATTTATGAAAAGTAAGGGACAAAACCCATGTGGGATGACGTGTAGACAGATTATAGTTTGCAATGATGGAGAAATTACTTTGCAGATGAGATACTTTAAAGTGTCAAAGGTTCTAAAATTTTACCAAGAATTGATGTCAAGTTTATCATCCTAAAGTTTATTTATTCACCTTCTTCCTCTTTTTCAAAAACTAGGAAAATGCTTGCTTATCTTCAGTCTTGCAACATCTCCTATTCTCAGCAATCTCTCAATAGTTGCCAACAATGATCCAACAATCACAATCGGTTATCTCATATATTACACACACAAACACACATATAATCTTAACATAGATAAAACATGCATCACCTCTTTAACAAGACAGCATTTTAAAATTCAAACACTGCTGTGCACCAAAAGTGACTTGTTACCTCTCAAGATATCATCTAATGGAAAGAGTGACCTTGTTTCATAATTTTTCAAGAAGGAAGAAGGGGGACAGTTTGTTTGCTCAGACATATTCTTTTGCCTTTTTAGTTTTCACCACCAACTAAATGTGTGATACAATGAATAAAATGTGAGAAAGAATTATACTACAGTCAATGTAATAAAGCCAAAGTGAAAAATTCGACTTTCAGGAAAATATACATGCTAATTAAAGTAACAAACATAAAAAAGACTTCTAATACAATATTCCTAACAAAATCAACCAGGATTTTCTCAAACCACAATAGCTCCCAGAAATTCAAAGCTTGCTGGTTAGTTGTCTTCTAGGATTAGCAACAGAAACTGAACAAAATACCAACATGTAAAAAGACCTATGCAAACATTGAAAGCAGAAACAAAACCCATTGCAACATAACTAATTTCTTTCCATTAAATAATGCAGTTTAAGACTTTCTCTTTTAAATACATCTTTCAACTCTAAGGAAGATAGAATCATAGATTTAGAGCAATATGAAAATTTGAATATTATCTAAACCAACCCTTTTATTTTATAGACAAAAAAAAACAGAGCCCCACAAAGATTAGGTAACTTATCCAAGATTGTGTGAGTTATGAGCAACAGAAACAGAATTTGAACTCAGGTCTTTTGAATCCAAATCAGACTACAATAAAAATTATCTTCAGTTCAATTTAATTGAAACTTATTATGGATTTTCTGAGTGCAAGGCATTGTTTTGTATTCAAAAGATAATACAGAGGTGAGTAGGACAGTAATTACTGCCCAGAAGGAGCTGGCAGTCATGACATATGCTCAAATATATATAATAGAATATATAATAAGTGATTAAGAGAATGAAAAAATAAGAGAATTCAGAGGAAGGAGAGATCACTTCTAATTTAGTGGACATTAAGGAGGAGGGAGCTGAGGAGGAAGTGTGTCAATGAAGGCTCCTTGGAGGAGGAAGCATTCAAGCCAGCTCTTGACAGGTGGTAGGATTTCACACATGGGCATGAGGGAGTGGGGGAACAGGGAAAGTATTTCAAGTACCACAACTAAAATCCATTATACACTTCTCCCTACCAAGTGATGCCTCTATTTCTATAAGGAGGGCTTCAGGTTTTTAGCACACAACTGGCCTCTTTTCTACTGGGTTTTGTCACATACCATTGAATGACCAGGTTAGAAGAGAAGCTATTAGAGGAGGGTCTAAAAGTGATCACACAAATATAGGCAATTTAGATTTTTCATTGGTCTCATAATGAGGGGGAAAAACTGCAGGTGAGAACATTTTCTGTCATTCTTCTTTGGCCTCCCCAACCTTGTTACTTTATAATTTGATTTTCCAGGACTATATTCCATTCCTTTCCTGCTTGTCCCCACCCTCCATTCTGCCATGGTACTCCCTCCCACGATGACTGTGCAGACTGCCTTTACTGCCTGCATCTGTGATATTTCCAAGGGTCTTTCCTTAGTTCAGCAGAAAGGCTATTTGCCACTCTTCTTATTTCTTTAAATTTCATTTTAGAATTCACACTTGACATTCCCATTTTATTGTCAGTAATAAATGCAGATAGAGTCCATATTTAGATTCATCTACAGCTCTCTTGCTATTTAAGAGATTTTCATTTAAAAAGAAATTAAAACTTGGGCTTTTGAATCTAAGCTTGGTTTAATGTACTCAACCCTCTCTACTTCCTTTCTAATATTCTTGAATAGAACAACTCAAGAGGATTTAGTACTCCTAACAAAACTAAGGTTAAAGCTCTCAGCTTCGTTCTTGATCTTTGCTGGATTATAAAACATCTCAAATGTATTGAAGCCGATGAATAGGAGATGGTGGATTTGCGGGGTTTATAATTTAAAAAAAGATTATGTGAACAATTCTTTATATTATGGGTCCATAAGAGAGTGGCATGTCATATTTAGGATGCTGGAAGACAATAAATCAATATTTATCTTGTATTGAAGAATTGATTCAGTAGTTGGCATTTTTTCTGACATCCAAGACATTTTAATTTTGTATAAGAAAAGAATATAACCATAACACGTAAGTAATCACACTGTAGCTATATTCTTTGGCCAACCTGAGAACGGCTGACTAGTTTGAAGACTCACAATGGGATTGGATGCATGCATGCATTCATGTGTATATACACATATATATATATATATACACGCATATGTACACATGTATACACATGCCCAAATGCATACATCAATGCATGGGTGTATATACTTAAATGTAAGTGTGTAGGTAAATGCCAGATATATAAAAAATAAATACAAGACAATTTTGTGGGGAGGCACTAGTGGCTGAGAGGAAGGGACCAAAAATGACTTCATGTATGAAGACATATTTGTGCTTTGAAGGAAACTAGGGACACTAAGAGATAAAACTATACACAGTACTTAATATTTGAAATCTAGTTAAGGATATTTATACCGAATTTATTAGATAATTTAAAATATGTCTTTGGTCATCATCATTGTCACTATAATTAGCAGAAATACCAACTATTCACTGACTGCCCAGCACTACATTAAGTGCCCTTATTTGCCTTCAATCATATCTGAGTCAACGGGCCCTACTAACTATACCTTTAACAAGATATTTGGGGGACATAGTATAATGCTAAGAGATGGAGGTACAAAAAAGAAGATTGATGAAGATACAGTTATCAGGGCCCAGTGACTTGGGTGATTGAAGTCACTTACATATAAACACATATGCATATACATACGTGCATACATACACACAAAAGATGTGTGTGTTATTCGCCTTGATAGAATATCAGCTCCTTGACATAAGGGACTATATCATTGCTTTCTTGTATCCTTACTGCCTAACATATTGCCAGCACTGAAGAGATGTTTAATAAGTGCTAGGTGTTTGATTTGTTGAGAGGTGAAGCCATTGTGAACAAACAAGTCCATAGAGGCGCTAGGTCCTCAGCATGCTGGAGTACTTATAGAATTCAAATTCAGTAATCTTTTATTAAAATTAGAATACTGTGCAAGGCTGTTGGAGGAGGTTAAAAGGTTAATGAAGACATAACTCCTACCTTCTAGAGGAAGGCCTAGACATAAGGGAACCATAATAAAGGCCCCAAAGGGCTCATCTGCAGGTAGATCTCTAGAAGCAGTGAGAAGGATAGAGAAGGGGCCACATGAAACAGTATGAAGCTAAAATGAAACTAAAAGAGAATCCTATTCTTTCTCTTCCTTAAGAAGAATAGTCCCCTCCTGGTTGACCACAGGCTATGCTACATGGAATCAAACAACATAAATTGATAATAGGGCCCCTAGGAGTGACGCATTAGCTTTGCCCAGGCTAAAACAAAACATGTGAAGTCACATATTAGCAGGGTTCAAAACACAATCAACAAAGTATCTCTCAAGATAATCTATCTGTGGTGAATCTTTTGTGTCCCTAAAGACAATAGATAACTCTTCTATGATGATCCTTTGCCCAGCTAAGTTGTATACATAGAAAAGAAATGATTGTTTGCAAGGTTAAGTTGGAACAAAAAGAAGTGTTAAGACAAATAGCAATAATTATGTTTGAAGAGGATTTTCAGGTTTGTGAAGGGCTACGCACACATTATCTCAGGTGATGCTATCAGTCTCCCAACAATCCTGTGAGGTACATACTACAGAGTATTGTTTTCCAGTTTTGCAGATGTAGAAATTTAGGACCAGAGTAGTTGTGACTTGGTCATGATTAACAGCTAGTGAGTAGCAAAGGCAAAATTAAAACCCTGGTCTTTTCTGATTCTAGGCCCAGTACTCTTTTCACTGTACCACAATCAAACACTTGTAATGCATCCCTACCATAGAAGCAAAGGATGCTAATAATTTCCATAACCATATGATCTATCTATAACTTTGTATCTATATGTACATCTACATCTTGACCTATATCTGTGTATCTATATTAATATTTGTGGCTTGTTTTTAAAACATATTAAGCTAAAAAGTAGGGAGAAGGCTGGTTGATTTGGAAGTGCAGGATGGTTACCTTGGAGAGCTTCGGAGTTTGCTTGGCTTATATCTGAAGAGGGGTTTGCAGATGGCTTGCTTTTATCTTAAAAATTGATCCTCTGCTTGATTCACACTCTCTCTCTCTCTCTCTCTCTCTCTCTCTCTCTCTCTCTCTCTCTCTCTCTCTCTCTCTCTCTCTCTCTCTCTCTCTCTCTCTCTCTCTCTTTCTCTCTCTCTCTCTCTCTTTCTTTCTCTCTCTCTCTCTCCCCTCCTTTTTTCTCTTTTCCTTGAACCTCCTCACATGACAACTTATCTTTCGTAAAGACTAAGGAGCTAGAACCTAGAAGACACTAATTCTGTTTGTGTAACCGAGGTTCAAAGCATCCCCTACTCAATAAAGCCTTAAAAAGGATGTTTACTACTGCATCCACTCTTTCTGGAGACACTTTCCTAGCAAGCTGGCAGCTCCACATCCATTGCCCTTTTTTACTCTGTTCGTACGTGTATGCATGATTTTTCATCGTAGAACATAGCTCCATCCATCTTACTTCACTGGATGCCTCTCTGCTTATAGTGCATGTATCTATCAGAAATTATTAAAGATAAATTCCTAAGGCAAAGTAGGTATCTGATTGAGCTAATTCTTACTTTGGTGACAGCAACTTAAGCATTTGTCTTTGAGCATAAGTTTCTATTAACAAATATATAATAGAATTCAATTAAGCAAGCATTTATATAGTTTCTACTATACTCCAGGCCCTGTGCTAGGTAACGCAGATGGAAAGACAACAAAACAGTTCTGTCCCTCAAAGATTTTACTTTCTAATGGGGGAAAATAATACATACACAAATAAGTAAATACAAAAAAATACAACATATAGTTTAATTCATTGTTTTATTTTTACCAGATTGCTAATTCAATCCATACAAGGAGCTCCAGGTGAAGAACTTCTTTCAAGGTAGATCAGCATCTTTGCCACAAAATGAAGTCTCAGAGAGTTGCTTGGGGTCACTCAGAAGATAAATGATTTACCCAGGGTCACTCAGCCAGTAAGTTGCTGAGGCAGAGCTAGAACCCAAGTTTTCCTGAGTCTATAGCCATCTATCTCTTTGCTATTCCATACCATTTCTTGCAGTGTAATTCTTCAGGTTAAGCCATATTAGTCTTGTTTTCAAAAAAGGAACAGTGTGAATGTGAGTAGTTGAAAACATTGACCAAAAAATACTACTGCCAAAGTTAAACGAGACTCTTGTCTCATGTGTAGGAGAAAAACGTGTGGGGAGCAATGCTTGCTAACAAAGCAAAGCCCTCAGAGGTGCCTAGCAGAAAGATTCTCTATCATTGGAGAGGAGAAATGGCTCATTCAAAACAGGAAAAAAATTGAGAGTGACATTCTTCAAAATAGGAGAGTGTTAGAAATTAGAAAATGAAGGTGAAAGAAAAATCCAATGCCATTAGAGAAGGGAAAAAGAAAAACTTAGCTTCCTATAGATGCTATACTGCCTCAATTTAATTCCTTCAGTTTATCATGAAGGTTACAGGCAATGGTATCAATGATCAATTCTGGTTTCTCTGTTCAAACTAATGCAAATAAATGCTGAACAAATAAGGTTATATTTTAACAACTGGCAAAATGCCAACAAGGCAGGCAGAAGTAGTTTTGTAATCATACAGCAGTTAATCTGAGAATACAGGATATTGTCTTTTTGTTGCCTAAATAAATAAATAAATCTTTTGCTGTTATTATTTTGCTGATAATAAAAATAATACCACACATTTATAGAGAAAGCTCTTTAGTGATGAAATCTTGATAGCTATTGTTCAATAAATTTGCATCCCTTTACAAAAAAAATACTTGACAAAACTCTTGAAAAGACCACTATTGCGATAGAAACAAAGGGAAGTAAAACATTCAAAAATCAAACCAAGGCATTATCTTATGCTCTGTTACTCCCAAGATGCTATTAGGCAATCCTGTGCCCAGAAGCAATGTCATGTTGTAGTTTAAGGGCGCATTTGGAGCCATAAGTGAAGGGTCTGAATCGTGTTTGAACCTTGCATGGTCACGTGGATAATTTATTTAAGCTCTCAAACCTCAGCTTCCTAATTGGTAAAGTTGGGAAACAAATATTTGCCCTACCAACCTTATAGGATTGTTGTGAGGAAAGCAATTTATCGACTTTAAAATATTGTGCTGTATATGTGAATTAGTGTCAATTGTACATCTGCAAGAAAAAAAAAACACATAACCTTCTGATTTCAGGGAGATACCAGAAAGTCCCAGAAGTTTCATGAGAAGATCAGAAGGGAGGCAGAGTCATTATTACAAGGGGGTTTCTCTCTACTTTAACTCAAGGTTTTTCTTTAAAGAAACAGTTGAAGGTTCTATTCCAATTGCTCAAAAGTCCAGGGAGTCCTTGGGGTTATTGAGTAGAGATTAAACAATGGTCTATCCAAACACAAACCTTTTAGTTCTATAATGTTCATTTGCGGTGGGGCCTGTTAACCCTCTTAAATATTACTATCAATATCTACATGTATTTACATGTATAAAAATGACTATAAGTCATCTCTAGCTCTATTTTCCCTAGGGTTGTAAGCAAGGTTAGAAGTCCTTTGGTATATTTTAATCACAACATCTCTTTTACAAAATAATGGAACATGGATTCATACTCAGTGTAGTCCATTTTAAATTCAGGTCAACTCAACAATATTCTAGGCATAGCCTTCATGGTGTTTATACTCTGAATATAAAGAACATAAACTATGGTAGAACAATGATAAATGTATAAAAGAGATAAAATGTATTATGTCAGGACATTTTTGATGATAGAGATCAGAGATTCATAGAAAAGGTAGCTTTTTAATTGCACCTTGAATGGGAGAAAATTTATGTATCAATTTGCATGTTGTGTTAATTTCATATATACATACATATATATGTATTGCATATCCATATGCAAATTTCTAAGACTATAGGTTGTACAACAAATGTCAATCTCTATTGGTAGAATTTTCCTTAAAGGGAGTTTCCAGTCTGATTGTTAAAAATCACAGGTCCATTCAAATACATACATAAACATCCTTACATACATGCAGGTATATACATGCATATATATTTTCCTTATGGGCGCAGCTCAAGTGCCCACTTCTACATGAGGGTTTTCTTGATATCCCTCTTCCCACTCCCCAATCTATTTCAGCCTTTTCCCAAAAATCATTTTTCATTTATTTTGTAGATAAAGAGTCCTTTTGGAGGACACGTGGAGTGTTCTGGAGCCAGATCTAATTGAGTCAATTGTTACACTTTCAGCATGAGGATTTATAGCTTTGAAATTGGCAAACACTACAAATCAATTCTTGATTTATTATTTTGTTGATTTTCTAGATTTACGAAAGTGTTGGAGATAATGTTTAAAATACAGATTAAACTGAAAAATATGTATACATTTTTTTTTGGCAGGAAACTGGGTTGTTAAGCATTTACAATCACATCTCTGCATATTGTCATCCTCCTTCTGTCTCCCCTCTACAGCCCTCTATGCTCTAAGCTCCTTGAGACCAGGGACTGTTTTTACCTTTGTATTTGTATCCCCACAACTCACACATGCTTGGGACATAGAAGATGTTTGTTGATACATGTGCCAGGCACTGCTAGGCCATGAGGGCACATGAGCAAAAGAAAAACAAGCCCTACTGTTGCAAGTGAGATTAACAAAAAGGTAAACTAAGGCACATTTCCCTGAGCAAGATAACACTTATTAACAGGTGCATGCTGCCTATCTATAAATGGATCAGTGGCTTGCTTCCATTTATACCAAAGACCCCAAGCAGAAGGACAGCTCCCCTTTTAAAAGTTTTGCGTAGGGGTACAGAACAAAGAATAGAACAGGGTAGATGACATCATGGGATTGAGGATAACATAATTGGCTACAGAGCTGAGAAAATAATATGATTGGTTGGAAGTCTGGTAATGGGAGATAGCAACAACCCCCTCTATCTCTCCTGAGACTGAGAAGTGCTCATTATTTGAGTGAAGCTCCAAGGTTTAGAGATAATGGACCTGACCTTTTGGACAGCAAACCAGACACCCTTGACAGTGTAGATACTAGACCTGACTCCCTTGTGTTCACATGAATCCCCCAAGGTCAGCTAAATTCCTTGAGGCAAGAATAGATCCATGATTAGCAGGAGAGCTGGATTTTTAAACTTAACCCATTACAGGCCAACTGAATTCTGAACCAAGTTCAGATACAGAGGACCAGGACTTAAGCAGTCACAGGACAAAATCAGTTAATTGTAAATAGCATCAATAAATAAGTGATACAGTATTAATATTGATCATTTCACTGCCTTTGAGGAACTTACAATCTAACTGTCAAGATAACATGCACACCTAGAGGTCTATATGAGGAGTTCACAAAATTAATCCATATAAGATCATTTTGGAGGAAAGTCAATGACAGTCGAGAGAGGGGACAGGCAGTAGCCTGCAGCCGCTGCATTCTATTTGGAATCCTGATAATTCTATTGACTCCAGAACTCAGATTCTCCCTTAGTCTGCTTCTGTTACCAATAATCGTCTTCTGTAGGAATGGTGCTTATAGCTCCAAAGCCCTGCAAAGCTGTAATCACTTACTCTCTCATTCCAGGTAAAGGAAGTTCTCCTGTCCACATGGTCCTAACTTCTGTCTCCCTATCTACCAGGTGACTCCAATCTAGAAGGTTATGCTTCTCCTCCACATGAACTTTCAAATATCCTCCCTTTGTTTAAGAGGTATTTAATCAACTTCTTAGAGTGGATGCCTACCACATACGTATATAGCAATCAATTAATTATAAACAAACATTTGTTAAGCACCTCCTTTGCACCATGAAATTTGTCTGGCACTAGAACTACAAAGACAAATGAGACAGTCTCTGCCTGCAAGAAGATTACATTCTATTGAGGAAATGAAGTATTTTCACAGACAAGTAAATACAGGATATTTATAAAAATTGAATACACATCTCTGCATCCAGAGTAATAACTGATTAATATAAGTATGTACAGAATGATTTTACGTGTGTGGGGGGGTGCTTGTGCATGTGTGTATGTACACATTATTGTGTCTAATGGTAGTCACCTCTAGGGTGGGGGGAAAGAAAATAGGAAAAAAAATCACGATAACTTTATTATATATTTGAAAGGATCAGCAAATTGTACATAATAGATTTGTAATTTTGTGTGCAAAAAAAAAGAAAAAAGAAAGACAAGAATGTGCAGTGATTTGGGGAACAAAGCACCAAAAACTGGGGGAATTAGGAAAGACCTCTAAGGAGTTGGCACTTGAGGTTGATCTTTATAGGGAGCTAGGGGTTCCAAGAGTGAGAGGAAGCACTTCTGATATTGGGAGAACTTCTCCAAAGGCAGAGAGGCTGAAGATGGAATGCCTTATATAGACAATAACAAGTAGGCCAGTTTGGCTGGAGCTTAGAACATAAGAGGATTAGAACATAAGAGTCTGGAGCTTAGAGCATATGTGTAATACATATATATATATGCATATATATATATATATTGTTGGTGCTCTTCTTTTCAAATTAACTTGTATTCGCTTATTTCTATATATGCTATGTCTCTCATTCTCCTTGAGGCTTCTACAAGGGCTATTTTTTATTTTTCTTATTTTCAGAAACTTAGCATAATGACTTGCATGGTAAACACATAATAAGTTTCTTGCAATGGAGTGAATGTATGCATGTACTTGTATACAAATACATATCAATTTTGACTATATATGTATATGTTCATGTATAGACATTCACACATTTAAATCCTCTATTCCTAACTCCATAAATCCTCTTTAAAAATTCCTGCCTCTATAATAATGTCAGTAGTAAAAGAATTTCTCTATATTGGACATGAGTTGTTAAAATTGCCTTCTCACTAATCATTCTTGATGATATAATCTGTCTGAGAAATAGCTTCTTTTGCTCAAAGTAATAACTATAAATATATATCACTATAAATAACTTAGCTTTTTAAAAAAAAGCATATTTGACAAAACCCTTGGACACAACTCATTTTTAAAGCATTTTAATAAATCTGTGAATTCTTCCCAAAGGTATGGATAGCAAATAGGTAGTGGAAGATCACTCAATTCAATTCAATTCAATTCAGTAAACATGGATTAACTTCACACTTTTTACCCAAAATTATGTTAGAACTTGGTGATATAAAAACAAAAATGAAACACTCCTTGCCCCACCATCCCAGGAACTTCACATCTATTGGTTGTTGTTAGGGTCTATAATTAACAATAATTTCATTTGAAATCTGCTGTTTGAGTCAGACGCCTTAAGTCTCTACATTTGTAAGATCAAGTTGACAGATGGCAGGCCCATATTTTAATATTAAAAAACTCAATTTGTTCTGTTTTATAAAAAGCATTACTTAAACATCCTGATATATGTCAATGGAAACATTTGCAATATTAAATATTCTGTAGCTTCTGATCTATCTGTTTCAAAGACTTGGCCACGTTCTCTATAAACAAAAATCCCCTATGTTAAATACACTTGTCAGTTTACTTGGTTTTCCATTATGTCATCTGTGAAAATGTCCTGCTCAGAAGAATTTTGCTTGTTGGCTAAGTCTGGTGACAACCAAATCAATGGCTTCATTTTGTTCTTGGCATTTCTGCTGGAAAATGCAAGCTTTGCATGTCACACTCTTATTATGCTGAGTTTATTGATCTAATCTATCTGAGGTTACTTAAAGTCATCCCTCATGTTTTGGAGAATATCAGCAATGGCTTGCAGCCCAAGGTTGCATTGAAGTTGAAAGTGCTACTTGTTTCTGATTGCCTTTAGTAACTCAGGGGCAGCTCCACAGTCATCAGAACATTCTGTTTCAGCAACCTCCAGACAAGGACATTTTTCTAATGACCGGTGATAGCAATGAGATAGCATGAAGTCAGTTTGTCTGAATTCAGCATCATGCCAAAGAACCATAGGTTTAGAGTTAGAAGGGAACACAGAGGTCTTTTATCCCAAGCCTTTTGTTGGTTCCCTTTGCAGGGCCACCATTTTATGAAACATTCCAGTTATTCTTCACTCATTCCCGGACTCCCTTTTTGGTGTCTTTTCCACCTTCGCTACTTCAAAGATCCTTGAGGGTAAAGACTGCCTAATATGATTGTATTTGTATCTAATGCTTAGTGGTTAGTGCATAGCAAGTGCTTAATAAGTCTATCTACCTATCTGTCTGTCTATCTATCTATCTATCTATCTATCTATCTATCTATCTATCTATCAATCTATCCATCCATCTATCTGCCTCTTTGATAATATGTTTATTCATGTATCTTTATCTAGCTTATTTATCTGTTTTCTATCACCTATCTAGTCCTATGTCTTTATCTTGTAGAATTTATATAAATGAAGACTCTTAGAGTTTGAAGGTACTTCACTGGTCATCTCCTCTAATCCTCACTTAAAGCATGAATCCAAACAACAACATATTCTAGAAATGATCAACCAGTGTGAGAATAAAGACCTTCATTAAAGAGGAACTCAGTAACGATTGGGGCAGTTCATGCCAGTTTTGGATAACTTGTCAAGAAAGTTTTCCTGAAATTGAGCTCACACTAGGTTTAGACGGAGAAACTCTCTGCTATAATCTCCAATTCCATTTTTTTAATGTTATGCCATTCCACAAGTTGTAAATTTTATGACATCAAAACCACTTGGTACTGGCTAAGAAACAGAGGAATAGGTCAGTGGAATAGGACAGGTACACAAGACACAGCAGTCAATGATTATAGCAATCTACTGTTTGATAAACCCAAAGACCCCAGCTTCTGGGATAAGAACTCACCGTTTGATGAAAAATGCTGGGACCTCTGGAAAATAGTATGGCAGAAACTGGGCATAGACCAACATGTGACACTTTCCCACAAAGTGAATGCAACCAAGATTAAGAGGGAAACAGAAAATCAGGAATTTTTACAACTAGTGTCTCTGACAAAGCCCTCATTTCTAAAACATGTAGAGAACTGAGTCAAATTTACAAAAATATAAGTTATTCCCCAATTGATAAATGGTGAAATGATATGAACAAGCAGTTTTCAGAGGAAGAAATTAAAGCTATCTCTAGTCATGAAAAAATTCTCTAAATCACTACTGATTAGAGAGATGCAAATCAAAACAATTCTGAAGTAACACATCTACCTACCAGATTGGTTAACATGACAAAACAGGAAAGTGATAAATGCTGGAGAAGAAGTGGGAAAGTTGGAACACTAATTCATTGTTGGTGACATGGTGAGCTGATTAACCCATTCTGGAGAGCAATTTGGAACTATGCCCAAAGGGCTATAAAAGTGTGCCTACCCTTTGACCCAACAATAGTGCTTCTAGGGCTGTATCTCAAAAAGATCATAAAAATGGGAAAAGGTCCCACATGTACAAAAATGTTTATAGCAGCTCTTTTTGTGGTGGACAAGAACTGGAAATTGAGGGGATGCCCATCAATTGGGGAATAGATGAATAGGTTGAGGTGTATAAATATAATGGAATTCTATTGTGCTATAAGAAATGATGAGCAGGCAGACTTTGGGAAAACCTGGAAAGACTCATATGAACTGATGCTGAGTGAAGTGAGCAGAACCAGAACATTATACACAGTAACAGCCACACTGTGTGAGGACCGATTTTGGTAGACTTAGTCCTCAGCAATTCAAGGACCTAAAACTTTTCCAAAGGACTCATGATGGAAAATGTCATCCACATCCAGAAAAAGAACTATGGAGTAGGAATGCAGAGTGATGCAGACTCTTTTCTCTTTTGTTTTGTTTTGTTTTGTTTCTCAAGGTTTCTTCCATTTGTTAGAATTCTTCTATGCAACACAACTAATGTGAAAATGTGTTTAATAGGAATGTATGTGTAGAGTGCATATCAAGGTCACATGCCATCTTGGGAAGGGCAGGGCAAGGGAGGGGGAGAAAATTTAAAACTTATGGAAATGAATGTTCAAAACTGAAAATAAATAAATTACATATTAAAAAGTTAATAATCATTGAGAAATACAAAAATTTAATACGCATAGAATAAAAAAAGGATTGTAAATAAAATGAACTTTACTAACATACACGATGTACTGGGTTGGTTTTTTTTAAGTGTTCATTAAATTTAACATCATACTAACAAAATATTTTCATTTGTTTTTCCTTCCAAGGCTTCTTGTATTTTCTTCTTTATATTGTTTATATTTTACTGACACTTTTTTCTTTTGTTTAACATCTTTATCACTTTCCACTAATTTATCTTCTCCACATAGAAACCCTATCTTTTAACACTTAAATTTTTGTTATTGTTTAATTGTTTTTATTCATGTCCAACTCTTCATGACCTCATTTGGGATTTTTTTGGCAAATACATTGAAGTGGTTTGTCATTTTATTGAAGTGATCCTGTTCATTTAACAGATGAGAAAACTAAGGCAAGTAGGGATTAGTGATCTTCCCAGGGTGACACAACTAGTAAGTATCTGAGGCCAGATTTGAACTCATGAAGATGAGTCTTCCTGACTCTAAGCCTGGTGCTCTATCCACTATGCCATCTAGTTGTTCCCTTAACACATAAATACAGTTAAGCAAATCAAATTAGCCACTGGTCATATCCATATCTCTACTCTATCACCTCTTTTCCAAGAGACAGGAGGTAAATTTCATTATTTGTCTTCCTAAGTTATGATTGGTCACTACATTAATCAGAATGCTGAAGTTTTCCAAAGTTGTTTTTCTTTAGACAATTGAGGTTATCATGTCAATTTTTCTCCTGGTCTTAATCATTTCCCTCTGCACAAATTCAATTAAGTCTTCATAATTTTTTCTGAATTTTTCATGTTCATAATTTTTAGTGGAAAAATAGTATTTCATTTAGTGGAAAAATAGTATTTTATTTCATTCATAAACAATTTGTTTAATTATCTCATATTGTTGGGAAACTTTTATTGCTAGTTCTTTGTTACAACAGAAAGTATTTCTCTGAATATATTTGTATATATTATTCGTTTCCCTGTGTCTTTGTCCTCTTTGGAGCATTTGCCCAGTGAAATCCACTTCTGCTAATGTAGATCAGCAACCAAGGGAATTAAGAAGCATTCACTGGGGCTCACACATCTAGTATATCAGAAAGAAAACTTGAAGGCAGGTCTTCCTGACTGAAAGGGTGGTTCTCTAGCCATTATAGCACACTGCCTCTCGTTGTCACATAGCCTAGAGCTATTGAGCAATATTTTTAAACAAAATAAGAAATTGCTAGGTTTACAGCAGAATAAACGTGGGGAACAGGTGTATTGGTATATGGTTAGATTCCCTCAATATGTGGAGCCATTAGATTTTATCAAGCATTTTCACATCTATCTTCTTATTCAGCTAGCACAATAATCTTATGGATTAGATTGAGCATATATCAAATTTCCACATTGTAGCAATTGCCATGGGAAGCCCTCCCCAGCCCCTTATCCTGACCCTACCCTAACTGACCACCACTCAGATATGACCAAGCCTCAGCTGGCCCCTTGAAATAGAAATTTCAGAGAGCACTCCTCCCCACCAAACTTTTTGCTAGTGATTCCTTCTCTTTTTCTCTTCTTGGCTAGAGGTTAACCCTCAAACCTCATTCATATGGAAAGGAATCCATGGCTGCCAGCTCTATTCCAATCATTTGTCCAGTATCTACTCCACAACACTTATAGACCAAACCCCTCTAGCCTTGACCTTATCCCAAGAGAGACATGGATGCTCATACTAATTGGATAAGAAAAGAATCACTAACTACAATCCTTCCAGTAAAGTGGAGGACCACTAAACCTTAAAGCTTACAACCAGCTACACCACTGTATCACAAGCACCCCTCAGCTTTAATGTTTGCCCTCTCAGAACTGTACAGATTCCTGAGCTACTAATTTGCCTTATACCTATATCCTGTGGACCTCCAGGCCTTTCCTTCTACTCTGCAGCTGTATCCTAATAGAGGTGTTTATTTCCCCTAATGTGTGAATACCTTGAGAATAGAGACTGTCAAATTTTTCTATTTTGGTCCTCAGAGCTTAGCACAGTGCTTGGAACAGTAAGCACTTGGAAATGATTTTCCAATTATTTATTGATTGTTTTTAGTTGAGAAAGTTGAGACTTTGCGACAAGAAGTGAATTGTCCATATTACATAGTAGAAAGTAGAAGGAAGGCCTGAACCCAGCTCTCATAACTCTTAGCAGAGTGAGTTCTGTTTTGCTTTGTTTGCCCTAGTTCACCATGGTACTTTCTATACAACTTAAATTTCTTAGTGTTTGGTAGGGACTTCTATGAACTTCTATGTACAAGGAAATAGAAGCAGTTTCCTTGTCCTTGATATCCTTGATGTACTCCTGCATGTATGTACCCTGCTTTTCCTGTGAAAGAGGAAAGATAAATAGGCTCATTATTAATTAAAGCAACAGACTTCATACACAAAATAGTATGCATCAACATAAACCCCCTCCTTTTGCTCTCTTTGAAAATGGCTCAATTCAACATGTATTTATAAAGTATATATATATAGTGCATAATATGATGCTCAGTGGAAAATTCAAAGTCTAAGTGGAAAATTCTATCTGCCCTTATGTGGTATTTGAATTAGGTTTTAAAATCCCTATAGGAATTCAATAGTAATAAGGGAGTAGAAGGTCAATCCAAACATAGGAAACCACGAAAGGAAAGCTCAGAGCTAAAAGAGTCCAGAGTGTTTTTGTTGGTCAGAGAATAGCCAGTCTGGCTGGAACATAATTACACTCATGCAAAGAAGTAATATCAGTTGTATCTAAAAAGGTAGAATGGTATCAGATGGTGGGAATTAGTCTCAAATGGTAATACTAAGATAATGAAGATTTTCAAGCAGAAGTTAGTCAGGGGGCAATTTTTACATGGGGAAAATTAGAAAAAGCCTGGAGGAGAGAGTACAGAAATAGAAAATGGAGTTGGGTGGCCTTTCAGGAAGCTATTTCCAAGCAGGTGTTAACCAAAACTCTGCTAAAATCACTGATGCAATAACTCAGGCTGCCTTGGCCGGGGAAGGGGTGAGGTGGTTGGAGCAGGGAGGAGTTATCCTCTGTAAACTTCCCTTCAAACTTCAAACAACCTTCTTTAAAGTTATGAATGGTCATATGTACTGAGGAAGGAGTCTTAGCATCTAATGCTACACATTCATCATTTTTCTGACTTAATCGAAGATCTCCCCTTTCCATGGTAGGAAAAAGAGATAGATGGACATCCCAACCTTCTGCCATTAAGATCATACAATTTAGAGAATGACATAATTAAAAGTAATGGCTCATGGGTGACTGGAAAATGACTTTCCATCTTCTGATTTTCTTGCTAGATCATATGAATTGATCATTCAATCACTGAGATTAGGTCAGAGTCTACTTCCTATTTCTTTCTCCCTGAAATGTATTTGGAGCAGGTCCAAGAAAAATTAAAATATAAAATTTAAGGGAAACATAGGTGGACAAGGAAGCAGCCAAATTGGAGGCAAAACCAACAATAGCCTCAGGCAGTGACCCTATGGGCCACAACAGATGGCATTAGTATTTCTGTGGTGACTCTGCCCAGAAGCTATCTGGGAGGAGGTTCTTTGGAAATCTCTTCCAACTTTTTCCATCTGTCTTTCAGTTGCTGAGGTGCATTATGGACTAGGGACCACGGCACTGGTAATATACTGTTCTTGTCTTGCCAATGGAATGTTGCTGAAGCACTAGGTTGTGTGTGTATGTATTGGGCGGGGTTGGAATCCCCCCCTTGTGATGTCATGGTTCTCTGATGATGGCATTACATATATCTTCTCATTTGAAACTGAGACATAATCATGAGCAGGCATCTTTTAGGTAGAGAATGATCAACAGGACTAGATGGATGCCACTGAAAGCAGAATTGATTTTTCATGTGAATGTCTTTAGCAATTAAGAATGAAGGGAATAACACATAGAAAGCATTCTATATATGTTATCTTTCTCTCCTATCCTACAGGCATCCTAGAGGACAAGAAGAGGATGGTGGTATTTTCTTATAAACTTGCTTCAGGCTAGTGAATAAAAGGGAAAGTTGAGGAACAGAGTCATAATTAAAAACTCTGGTACTCTAGGAAAGGTCAAGGAACTGTGTACATTTATTTTTTGATATGGCCAATAAGGGGATTTGTTTTGCTTAACTATGGATATATGTTAGAAGGGTTTTGCTTTTGTTTTGGTTTTTTTTTTCCATTTGGTGGCAGGGCAGGTGGGAGGTATATAAAAATTCCGGTTAATTGAAAAAAATTAAATTAAAAATTATTAAAGAGAAAGTATTAAGCATTTATATAGCACTAACTATATGTCAGGCACTATGCTAAGTGTTTTTTTTTTACAAATGTTACCAACATTATTTCCTTTGATCCTTGCACCATGTATATATGTCATATTATTATCATCACCATTTTAAAGTTTAAGAAACTGAGGCAAATAGAAGTTAAGTGACTTGCCCAGGGTCACAAACCTGGGATTCCTTAAGCTAAATTTTATATTTCCTATAGCAGTTAAGGCAGCTATCAATTCATAATGTTGTTTGGAATATAATATAATATTGGAGAGATCTGTTCCTGTGTATCTGTTGATATGTAGCATTTAAAGTGTAATGTCTGCTGATTTAAATATTTGGAAACCTTTCTTCTTTTGATAGAGAGGAGATCCTTATACAAGCATGAAAGTATAGCTAAGGTGCATGGAGGATATGGAGAAACAGAACTCCAAGCATAAATGCTTAAGAATTGGACCTAGATTTCATCATTGTTCTTTGGAGCTCCTTCTTGTACTAGAGACTTAACCAGAGAAGGTTCAAAGAATATTCTAGTTCAGAATTTTCTGGCATAATAACTGCAGTCTACAATATTCACATGTGAAGTTCTTTCCATAAACATAAAATCAGTAGGGAGGGACATCCATATGTTGCTTAAGATTAGAATGTTATAAGCATACATCTGAGCATAAAGTAGACATTACCTTCTCCACTCAGGTATAAGTCTATATCAATCTAGAGACAGAAGTAGAGGATGCCTATCTTGGGTGCATATGTTCCCTATTGCAAAGGAGAAAATTAGATGATTTTATAACAGAACAAGGAAGGGTAGGAGACTTAGGTCCCAATTCTGGTTTTACTACTAACTAGTTGTATAGACTTGAACAATACCCTTAACTTCTTTGACCATCAATTTCTTCAACTATAAAATTGAAGCAGTGTTGAAAAGTGGACAGAATGCTGGCCTTGAAGCCAAGAACATGTGGCTTCAAGTTTCGCCTCAGACAAATATTGACTGTGCCACATTGGACAAATCAGTTACCCTCTAGGTTAAGATCTAAGCAACTCATTTAAGATTATATATGTTACAGAGTAGAGCTAAAATGGCAGTGGAAAGGTAAGGACTCACCTGAGCTCTCCAAAATTCCCCTCCAAACAACTTAAAATGATAGCTCAAAACAAACTCTAGAGTGGCAGAGTCCACAAAAGGATAGGGTGAAGCAATTTGCCAGCACAAGACAATTTAGGAGGCTGTCAGGAAAGGTTTGTCACACGGGGGTGAGAGTGGAGCACAGTCCACTGCACACTGTGCCATGCAAATTGGCAGGCTAGCAGCAGGCCTTGGAAGCAACTGAATTGGCAGTGGTGGCTTCCCAGAGGTATCAGCTCAAAGATGGTAAGGGGGTTGGACAACTAGTCAAAAGATTTCAGTGCCAGATTTGCTGGCACTCAGTGTGGGACTCTCTTGTATTGCCCATACACAGTTCTGGGCCAAAGTCCCAGGGCCATGAGGAGCATTCACACACTATAGTGTGCAGCTGGAAAGGAGTGGGGCCCTTGGTCACAGATCCAGGCTGGAAATGAGTGCTTGTGTTCTCTCATTAACCAGAGCACAGATGGGGAGAACAGAGACCACACTTCTCCTTAGATCATACCATCTTGGAAGAAGTAAAAACATACAGACCCTTAGAATTACCTCTGAAAACAGCAGCACAAAAAACCTAATGTTTGGGACAATACCCCATCCACTACCAGAGCAGAGCCTAACTTTAACATAAAGGTAAGAGTTAAGAAACATGCTTGGGGGTGGAGCTAAGATGGCAGCTAGAAAGCAAGGACTTGCTTAAGCTTTCCCCCAAATCCCTCCAAACACCTGTAAAAAATGTTTCTGAGAGGGCGGAGCCAAGATGGCCGCATGAAAACAGCATCTTGCCAGA